>CM039485.1:1070668-1264482 GCA_022433065.1 Begonia loranthoides
AATAATTATATATATATATATATATGAATTTAATTTTTATCAATATAAATTTAATAAAAATAATTAAAAAATAAAACAAACACAAGAAATATAAAATTCAATCACTAATTATCAAATATTTGAGTTATTAATTTGATAATAATATATCTATTTAATAATTAATTAATATAATTTAATAATATATTTTCAATCTACTTAAATAATTCATAAATAGAATTTCATAATTTTATTACTAATTAAATAAAAATTTAATTATAAATTAGTACAATTTAATAACTAAATAATTTTATTATTATTTAAATAACAATCAAATAATTAGAATGTGAAGCAAGAACAATCAAATTCAATATATATTGGAAATTAAAAAAAAAAAGTATTTATTGGAATAACAATGTCTGACGTGGCGCACGCTCAGTCAGGCTGGATGATGAAAGGGAAGATTTGGTCAAATCAAACTATTCTTTCCAATTTCCATGGCTTTTAATATTACCCACGATTACTGCCACGTGGCATCTAAATCATATGATATGTGGGACCACAAGTCTTACAAAGCAAAGCGCTGAGTCAAACTGACAACTGCTCCGAAGATGGACAGACAGACCTAATAACAAGAATCTGTCCAACGAAATCAGCAAATATATTTTTTGTTAAATATTAATTAATTATAAGATAAAATTAATTGCCAAATTATTTAGGTAATTAATTAAAATTAAAATTAATTATCAATTTAATATAACTTTATAATTAATTATCACATTATACGAATATCTTAAAAATTAATTAATGGGAGTGAAGAGCTGGAAATCACGCTCTGTCCTTCTCACCTTCACAGCTTCGTATCACAGGCTCTGTTCAGCCTCCTCCTCTTGGCAATGGCGTCTGGGCTTCCCCTATCCGTAGAGCTCTCCCACCACCCACCTCCTGTTTCTTCACTTTTCTCGCTCAAACGGTCGATTTCCAACACCCCATTTGGACTCTGAGGATCAAGAACTGAACCATTTGAAACTAACGACATTCTCTCGATCAATTCAATGCACTTTGCAACTCTTTCCTGCAAAAAAAATGGAAAAAAATGTCTGTAAATTGTTCTAAATTATTGGGTGGCTTGAGCTTATGGCAAATTCATCATTAATGTCTTCCTCTCTGTACCTTCTTCTGGGTATCCTGAGTGAGCAGAGAAATCGCTTTTTCAGTATCAACTGTTTGGGTCTCCCCAGCAACAGATATAGCCACTGCCGCTGCAATCTCTGATGGTCTGAATTCCAAGAAATCAATCCCTACATTCAATTTCCACCCACCAAATAGTTCTCACCAATTCAGAAACATACTGAGTTTTAGAGAGAGAAAGAGAGGGATAGAAGATAGGACCTTTTATGGTGCTTGAGAAAAGCTGTATGGATCGTACAATTGAAGTTGCAAGCAAAAGCTGATCATCAAGAATCATGTGAAGATAATAGTCTATGAACGAAAATGGAGTAATAGATTGGATTCTCCACTTTAATATGCTCAAAACCAGAATCTCCATTCTCCGAATGGTTCTTGACTCAAAAACAAATCCGGCTCCGGCTCTGGCTCCGGCCACCTGTTTGTAATTCGAACATTAGCTCAGATCAGAAACACAACTTTCTTCAACTAAGCTTACAGCTGAACCTGCAAATCGACACAAACTGGAACTTGAATTTCCTCCAATTTGGCTGCCAGAGATAAACATGCCACAGCAAGCAACTGCACTGTCCAAGCTTTTCCTTTCTGCATCAATGGAGTTTAGCAAAACACAGATCATTAATGGGAACTCATAATATTTGATGAATCTTCTGCCAGAAAAGGGAATGGTTCGAGCTTAACTTACAGGTAATTCGTAACTGGAAAGGAATCGATCCAAGTAGTTTATGGCCAGGTATGTACAGAGAGGTCCAAATCTAAAATAAGCACTAACCTGTTGAAAGATAAACTCATTTGATCAAACAGTTCTCGAGCATTTCTTCCAGTGTCATAGTTCAAAACAAAAGAAAATGGAAAGCTTGAACTCGAAGATGAACACAAAATGGATAAAATAGATGAACTGAAAATGGTCAAAGCAGAAAGAAAAGAAGAAACAAGATGCCACCTTTCCAATCCAATCTGAAGCTTCTTTTCTAGTCATGAGCTCTGAATCAAAACTTCGTAACCTCTTTAAATAATCAATCCTGGGTATGTGGTGGTGTTCTTGCTCGAACATTATGCTTAAAAACTCGCCGCTCGGTAATGGCGGAATTTCTCCTTTAGAGCTCTGGTTTGGATTCGGATGACACCAGTCAGCCTCCTCAATCGCACTTCCATACTCGTTATTCTCGAAAATGGCGTGCTCTTCCGAACATAAAAGGCTAGAGAACCCAGAATCATATCCGGGGGCCATTGCCGACCAGTTCCAAAATCAATTTCAAGATCGAGGCGTCAGTTTAGAGGGATGAAAAATTTTAGAATCTGATGGATGATGATGAATAAAGTTAGGATTTATGTTTTCGCAGGATGATTGATCGTTCAAGAAAATGATACGAGGAAAATATAAGAAAGGTTTAGTGAAAATGAAAAACACACTCTCTGTCCCTCTGCGTCGTCTCTCTTCACGAACTTATGCTGATAAGGGAGGCCTGAAAGAGAACCTCAACTAAGAAAAAACAGCGACCCTTTTAGGGTAAACACAGAGAAAGCTGAGAGAGAGAGAGAGAGAGAGAGAGATAGAGAGAGAGAGAGAGAGAGGGCGGGGGTCGGACAAACACTCCGGCCCAAGTGAGACAATTTGGGCAAAAGAAGGCTCTGTTCAATTGCCATGGACAGTTGAGAATATAAATAATATTTAATTAATTTTAGAACAATTCCTCAATAATAAATAATTTTTACTAATAAATAAAATAAAAAATGACAAAACAACCACCATCTTTTACTATTAACGACAAACCAACCATCATCATATTTTCGCTAATAAATTAACCACTGAACTATAAAAAAATATCATCGCAATCGTCACTGTCATATTTACCGTTAAAAGTAAGTCATAATTCATTGAACTCATAGTCAGAGCTAAAAAAGTAGTTTTGCTACTGAATGAATATTTTTTAGCGGAAAGTATTAATTATGCAGTGAAAAGTATTCGTTTGACTGTAAAAAATGTAGAAAAACTAATTTTAACGGAGCGAAATAAATACTTTTCACTACAAAAACCAACCTTTCTAAATAAATGTTAATAGATTTACAATATTCTCTAATTAATAAATTCCTAACTAAATATACGATTTTAGCCAATTTTTATGCAGTGACACGTGGATTAGTGTGGGGATTGATTAGTAAAATGAAATTAAATTAATTAATCTTAATTATCTAAAAGATGGAGAGTTTGAGATTCGAGCTTGACACGTGCCCCAATGGCCACTTCTTTAATTTTAATCCCTTATTTAATCACTCGAGGTTGTTATTAAGTGTTGTTTAATCAGGGATGGATGTGTCATTTAACCTCTCTTATCGTACTCATGGAGACCGTTGGATTAAGGCTGAACTTTCCCGCGTCGACGGCGGAGATCAACGTACTCTTTCCTCGCTCCTTCCCCTTTCTCTTCCTCGATTGTAATTTCCCCCCTACGTTCTTCGTCTCAGCCCATCGATCATATTTCCATTTTCCTTTCTGCTTCTGAGTTTCCTCGATTTTATCTTTCCCAGTTTATTGGTATTCCAGGTTTCTAATTTCTCCTCCCATGGAGCCCGATTCGCATCGTCGCGGGAGTTTTTCTTACGGCGGCCGTCCTGCTCCTTACCTGTCCAGGTAACCTACTGTTTTCTTTTACATTTTTTTGGAATTTCGAAGAAAAAATACGGTAGAATCTATTTTTCCGTTCATTTTTTTTCGTGATTATTGGCGCGAAAAGTGCTTGGTTATTTGTCTTATGAAATTTAGTCGATGCTTGGTGTAAGCAGAGACGGTCTTACGACGAGACCTACTGCCGGATCCGATGAAATACAATTGCGAATTGATCCGGTGCATGGGGACTTGGATGAAGAGATCACGGGGCTTTATAGCCAAGTTAGAAGACTGAGAAACGTATGTCCCTAATTTTGTTTTCTTTCTTCTTGCAACCCTGATTGCTTTATCTCAGCTCAATCATTTGTGATACGTTCACGATGTTTTTGGTACCTTTAATTGAAAAAGAAAAATATTCCTCCCGAAATGTCTTGGATTCTAATCGCGAGGCTTGGCGATTAGAGTGTTATATTGTCAACAGTTTTAGTTTCGTGTGAATAGAACTTTTTGTTTTGTTGATTTTCCAGTGTTAGTGAACTTATTAATACTGTTTCAGGTTGCAGAAGAGATTGGGACAGAAGCGAAATTCCAGAATGATTTTCTCAATCAGTTGGTACGACATTCAAATTCTGAAATATTTATGTTTTTCTAACGCATTCTATGGTTTGTGGCTTTTTAGGATCGAAAATGGATTGCTGCTTTAATTCATCTTTTTGTTTATATCAAGCATGCTTGATCTGTTTGAGATTCACATAGCCTTTTGATATGAAACATTTGGAAGATATCTTTGCACTTAACAAGCTTGTGCAAAAATCATGAATTACTTTTGGTTCATTTAGAATTCAGGATCTATGAGCCTTGATGGAAAGAAAAAGGAAAATAATGAAAAAAAAGAATTCATTTAGGGTTAAGAAGATGTGAAAGGGTCAATCTCCCTATAGGAATGATGTATTCTGATGTGTGAAGTGAGAGAGCAGTTTCATGTTTGGGGTTTTGAGAGAGAAGATCTTGTCAATTAGAAGTGAAATTTCACATGTACATCGAACTCTACAATCAAACCCAATTTCTTGTATCCCCCTTAACTTTTTCTTTCCCTTTCTTTCTCATAAAATTTCTTTCCTCCTTACTTCAAAAACCAACGGCAACAATTTTCGGGGGATAATTTGTTGTCTCAACTGAGATAATCTGGGAAGGAACCAGGGTATAGCTGGTTTATTGCCACATTCATGAGTTCCAAGTGCAGCTGCAGGAACATAATTTGGTCATTCTTTTGTATTATCATTGCATTTTCAACTTTCAGAATTTTCCCTGTTTTTTAGTACTGATTTGGGATTTCATTTGGACCATTTGGTTCCTCAAACTTGAGATTTCTTTCATTCTACCTTAATTTTTTAGGTCAGGCATAGCACAAGATGTATCTAACACTTTTTTGGTTTTTTTTTGTTATCAGCAAATGACAATGATCAAAGCACAAGCAGGGGTGAAGAACAACGTAAGAAAGTTGAACAAGAGCATTATCAAGAATGGATCAAACTCTGTTGTCCACGTAGTTGTGTTTGCTCTAGTCCTTTTCTTTCTGGTTTACTTCTGGTCAAAGGTGTCAAGAAAGTGAGACCTGCTATGGTCTTGTTTCTTGACAAATGGAACTTTAGCTGTAGGCATAGAAAAAGAGAAGAAGTTTAGCCTATATATTTGCTATACACGTTGTAAAATTAAATATAAACCTTTTTTTGGCTAGTTTTTTGTTGAATATTTGTTATATTGCACAGGATTAATTTTTTACTACACCGTGTGATGAAGTGAAACAATGCTGCATAATTATTTTCCATTATCTTATATAAATATCACCAAAACACAAATGTTGACAATTCGAATATTTAATTAAAAAAAATTGATCTTGTGCGATGGGAAAAAAGCAGGTTAGAAGTCACAACCTTGGGAAGGCTGAACAGCTAAACTTTGAGACAACAGTGGTGTTGGAGTCAAGGTAATAAATACTTGCTCCATGTAATTGTATTTAACTTTTTTGCATTTGACAAAAAAATACCTGAGGAATTAGAAAGAACAGGTTGATAATTTTGTATTTGGATTAATGTTGAGCTGCTGAATCTTTCTTAGCTTCACAATGGTGAGAACGTTTCTGGTCCATTCTGCAAAGAAAGTTTTGTTGTGACCCACTTGGCCATCTTTGTAGAAATTAAAGCACTTTGAATTTTGGTTAGGTGTTGGACATTCATCTCCGTGCGGATCCCACCATGCACCTTCATGCTTCATGCCTGATTGGTCAGCCATCCAATGTTGAGCATATTTCCCGACCCCAGCAAGCTCTAACCAGCCTTTTGGGAAGAACTCCATGATGCTGCTGTTTCTGTTCATGAATAGCAGGTTTGTCAACTGAGCTCCATGAGTCGATGCCACTATGTCTGTGTCAGTAAGTAACTTCACCTGAATGAAATTTTATAATCAAGCATACGAAAGATTGCTCATCGACTGAGTAAGACCAAAATCAAGCATTAATGTTTATATAGATTATTGCCTTTTATTTCTGAACTTAAAAGTACTTTGAAATTTAGTTTATAAAAAATGATTTAAAATGTGTTTTTGGCCTTTTGTTATTTAGAAATAATCTTAATTCTTGAAAATGTTTGTGTTTTTTTTTTTGACAGAGCAGACTGCAAACCTGGTCGCAGAAGCTTAGATCTTCAGATTGAGCTACCTTCAACCGGCATCCATCCACTTTTTCACATTCTCTTGCAAAAATATCTGTTACAACTGAAGAATTCTTGAATGCTCTCGAACCTTTTCTCATTAGCAAAGTTAACCCGATAAGTGGCACCCCGTTTTGGCTTTTCCTAGCTGCTGGATCTATGCCACAAAATTCCCTGGCTTTATATCTCAATAAATCAAAAACCTCAAGCCTCCTCTGTTTCCCCATCCTCCCCTCATTATGCCTCATTACAACAGCCTTCTCAAAACAATATGGTCTATCTCCTTTCTCAAATACTTCAATAGGTACTTCTCCAAAGGTTGCTATCACTAGATGTGTAAGCCACGACCCCATTACGATTCTGAGCTCACCCCAATGGAAGAGAACCCATCTTCTTGGCTTCAAGCAATCATTTTTAATGGACCAACCGATGAACGGAACCACAGTAGTTACGCCATGCCATAGGTTCTGATAGTCATAGTATGTATCTGAGATGAATGTCAAGCCCTCCAGCAAAATTGATGATTCTGGAAGGGCTTCTCTCCAAGCCAGGGCATACGAGTTTTTCGTGCCGTCGGATTTGTGGCTCCCCTTTAGACACAACAACCGGCCCTTCGATGCCTGTGAAGGGAAATACAAATGCTCGGACTCGTTTTCCACGTAGGTATCATTCAAAGAGCTTATAAACCAGGTATGTCCCTCCATTGCAGTTTCTGCAAATCTGAGATCCTTGAGAGGGAGGAATGTGACCGAGTCAATGAGCTTTGAAGTAATATTGTAGGGTTCATTTGTTTGATAAAAACCATAGTTTGAAATGAATGCTCCTCTCAGATTCTTAAAGCTGAAGGCAGAAGTTTGTGCATTGAAAAGGATGAGAAGTAGGAACAATGAAAGGATGCCCATAATAAGCTTACCCAGCTGCTTCGGAAAAGACTGGGATCTTCCAACTGCTGCCATGTAGAATGATGGACTGCACTAAAACCCAGGTTTTAGAAGCTCAATTTCAAGTTTGTTCGTAGAATTTTATTTGGGATTTGCAAATCTGGGAAAGAAAGAAATAAATAAACAAACTAGGTCTGTCGGAGGGAGAGAGAATAACATGCCATGGTTGACCCTTTTAATGTGTGGCCATAACCAAGGCAGAGTGGGGGTGCATTTGGACTAAAATATTTTAATCTATATAAAGTGAAGAATGTTTGAGATTCTCATTAGTTCAAATTTATGGAACGAGTATTCAATTATTGTAGCAAGCCTTTCAGTAAGTTTCTATAAGGTCCTCGTGATTTAAGTACAATATTGTTCATTTTGAGCTGAAATATGCAAAGTTTTGTTCTTGAGGTTAGCTCAAAACGCATTGTATTGAGTAGGGAGGAGAACTCTACTTATAAATTATGCATTTTTCATTTTTTCAAATGACGTGAGATTAACACTCTTATTAATATGGGTCGAACTATTACAAGGGCCTTCACGTCTTTGTATTAGAGATAGGGGGAAGAATTGCAAAAAATGAGACTTAGAGGAACTTGACTTTCTCAAAAAACGAATGCACAAAGCAAGAGATTTAGTGCTACCGAACGTGATATTATTTTAATTTTTGATAATTTGAATTAATTAAGACTAAGTTTGACAATGTTTTTAGAGGATTAAAAAAATAAAAAATGCAGATTTTGAAAAAAGTATTTTAATTTTTCAAATAATAAAATATAATTAGTTATTTTTATTTATATTTTTGAATTATATTTTTATGTAATTTAATAATGAATATATTTTTATGAAATTTAATAATTGACTTTTGAAGCGGGAATTATTTTAAGAGGTAATTGAGAAAATAATTGCTATTTTTTTAATATTATTTTAAAATAACGAATAGCAAACAATTTAAATCAGACATTGTCTCTTGCCTCTACTTGAATGGAGCCTGCGGCAGACGTCTCCCTCCCTCCCTCCCTCCCTCCAATGGAGTCTGGCGGCAGATTGAATGCTCAGAAAGTTGAGTAACATATGATTTTGACTGGCCTTATCATGAAGAACGACCGCAGTTTCGCTTCGCACGTAAGTACGCCCATCATTTGGTTTACTCTCTAGTCTCCATTGCTAGTTTTTTCCTTCTGCAAATACAGTCTGGTTAGCAAGAAATGTGGTTCCGATTGTTATATCCATCTCTTTCTCTACTGTATTAACGAAAGGTTGGTCTCTGTATTGTATGGGTTTTAACTTACTCTACTGGATCAGAGCACATCTACGACTTCAAGTGATTCAGTTCAGAGAGCGCGAGAGAGACAGAGAGAGAGAGAACCGTCGGAGTGGTAGACGATCGAGAAGCCTGCCATTGAGTGGTTCTAGCCTAGAACCACTGTCGTTTCCCGCTATGATATCTTCGAGTATCTAAATGTCAATGAACGGTCCAGATTCACCTAAATCTCATCGAACGGCTTTTACTAAAGTGACCTCTTCATTGCGGAAATTTACCATCTTGTCCCAGTTAAAACAAGTTGAGGTTGTTTTAGTAATTTCGATTTTCAAAAAGTCATTTCTCATTATTTAGCTTGGGAGAGCGAAAGTCTAGAGCGATCGTCTCCTTAAACCCCCAAACCGAACAGCTACCTCTCCCTACGCGCCATCCTTCTTAAACCTCTTACCAACGCGACGGCGAGCTTCAAGCTTCATCGGAGACCCGTTGAACGACATTTTCTTTCTTGTCTTTCTCCAATAAAATTCTTCCTCTTCATAGCTTTGATTCCTTGATTCCCTTTCAGCGACTTAATTTTCCTTCTGCTCGATGAAATGAGACGCTTTAGCTGGCTTCGTCTTGTGAGTTCTTGAGCATCAACTCTTTGATTCAGTAGCTACTCTATTGTTTTTTTTTATTTATATTAATAGCAATGAAATCCTTGTATTTCTATGCAGTGCGATCGGCATTTTCGTTCATCAACATCTGTACATTCGCACTTTAGTCAAATGAATTTGCTGCGGAATGTGTCGTCCTAGCACCGAGCGTCATCTCACTTAAGAGGTAATTCATTGCTCAGTGATCTAAGGCCCTATTCTAAATTACGAAACTACTGGGTGAGCATTGAGGTCTACTTCACTTCTTGTCGAGAGCTATTATGAAGATTCTTAAATTTTGTTGGCCAATTCGTTCTTTTTCCTATTTCAAATTGGGAAACCAGATGAGTTTTTTCACAGCATTGCCTTTCGTTAGTCGGCAACTACATTCAGCAGGTTTTCTCATCCTTTCTCTCAAATGTACACTTCTTGTTTTTAATGTTTAATTACTATTCGATTTCTTTTTCTTTGAATTTGTTTCGCCCATTTTGTAGGTTTATGTCAGTCCATCGAACGAGACTATTATGAAATTATAAAGGGAAAATGACAAATTAAATCAATGACAAGTTAATCACTCTCTTTTATTTTCTAGTAAATTAACCACTGACGTATAAGAAAATGGCAAAGTCAACATCGCTGTAACATTTTGCGGTTAACAAGCTGATCTGGAGCCGCGGCGGTTCGTAAACAAACCGCTGTGACTGTGTCTTGAGATGCCGTAGTTGTTTGTTAGGATACTGCCGCAGCGGTTTGTCATGAGACCGCTGCGGTCTCATGATTGAAAAAAAATTTGATCGCAAATTTGAGTGCTTAAACGAATAATTTTGGGGCCAAGATAGGGGGTCATGGGGTAAAGTCTACGACAAATGATGGATCTCTGAGAGAGCTTCAATTTTATACCTTCTGCAGCCGATTCTAACACCTATAACAAAAGTTACGGTCTTTTGAAGTTGAAGAGGTCAAAAATCTAATAAAAACATTGGAAACCACCGCGGCATTCTGCAACGCTGCGGCAGTGGCCTTCTTTTCTTGGAAAACCACGGAGACGCGGCGTTTTATCTACGAACTGCCGCGACTCCAAATCAGCTTGTTAACGGTAAACATGACAACGATGTTCGCTTTGTTATTTTCCCAAACGTGAGTGGTTAATTTGTTAGAAAATAAATGATAGTGATTGACTTATCATTGACTGCAAACCACGATAGTTAATTTATCATTTTCTCAATTATAAATCTTCCTGATGATGCCACTCAGGATGAGATCAAAAACAGCTCATCGCTCAGTGAGTATTAATTTAAATTGGTTTGGCTAGAGAGATTTGAAAAAGAGAACAAGACGTTTATCTAGTTTTTGAAACACCAAAATCAACAATTGATAAACGAATGTTCAAAATTAAGTCGATCGAATATGGCAACTTTTTAGACGATGACTCATTTACATGGAAGTTGATTGATTTTGTTACTTGATGATACAGCTAGCCAAAAAGAGTATCATCCAGATGCAAATAAGAACAATCCTTCAGCAAAGAACAAATTTCAGAAGATTAGAGAACATATGAGGTTTGTAACTTTCATTTTTTCTTCTGTTTCTCAAATTATGTTCTCATAAAATTCTTGTTTTTTTTGTCGGTTTTGGAGCTAACTTGTTTGTGTATGATTAATAATGTATGATGAAGAGGCGTAATAGATGTTCTCAGAAGGTAGAATTCGGGCGTTAGTTGTCATCGAATTCATTTTTCTGATTCATTTTTGTTAAGGATCAGTGTGAACCAGATTCTAATTGGATCAGGTCGATTTCAGCTCACATTAGAGGTTTCTTAATTTCTATAGGATTATGGTTTTCAATTGCAGTATGACTAGGGATTCCTCTTTCACTATAAATATATGCTTTAACTGCAAAGTTCGTTGTACCGATTTCTATTAATGATTTCTCTCTTCTGTCCGTGATTTTTTTTCGTCTTGGGTTTTCCACGTAAATTCGGTGTCTACTGTTTTTCTTTTCTTTTTTTTAAATTTCGTTCGTTATTTCAACAATTGGTATCAAAACAAAATTAAAAATTTTTTAAAATCGATGTTTCAATTTATTAGAGTTGGAATGATCTTGTGATTTTGGTTTTCGAAAAAGAAATTGAAAAAGCAAAAAGAAATGAATGAAGGGAGTGCTGCCCGAATTTGCCCGCTGCCCGCAAGTCATCTTCTCCAGCAATCTGCAGCCCTGCGTCTTCTTCTCCAGCGAAGAACTGCTGCCCGCAGCGATCATTCCCTCCAGCGACGAACGAAGCTGCTTCTTCCGCGGTGTTCTCCACGAAGTATGAGAACAGAGGAGCGGCCAGCGACTGTGGCCGTCCGTCGATCGATCCGAAGTGCAGAACAGAGAAGCCGTCTCGCTCCCGCCGATCGATCCGTTCAGCGAAGAACAGAGCCGCGTTTTCTGTCAGCTGATGACATCGCCGTCGGTTGATCCAGAACAGAGACAGCAGCGTCGCCAACTTGCTGTTCCGCGCCGACGTCTACCATTGCCGTGACTTCCAGTGCACACCGCCCCTGCAAGATTGGCCGATTTTGGAACTCTCAAATTGTTTGAAATGTGGATTTGCAGGGATTGATCTTGAATTTTAGGTTGGTAAATTTTCCGGATTTGGGATTTTCAGAAATTGGATAAATTATTTCAAAATAATTTTGGCTATATTGTGGAATATTTGGTGCGTCAATTTTTGTGCCGATATTTTGTCAGATTTTTGAAAGAAAATTCTGATTTTTGAGGATGATTTCGATGAAATATGAAATTTCGATGTTGGATCGGAATACGAGGTTTCTGATATGGCAGATAAAATTGCGAGATGTTCTTGCTCAGATGGAGTTAGACAATGCGTTATTGGGGTTCGAGAAAATGTCACGTCTTGGACTGAGGAAGAAAAATATCTGAGGGACATAAAAGCGTTATCTTTGATTCGTCTTCATTTATCAAATGCAATTTTGGAGAATGTGTTGAAGGCGAAATCTGTTGTTGAAATATGGACAAAATTGGAAGAACTGTGCATGCATAAAACCCTGACGAGTAAGCTGCATTTGAAGCAGCGGTTATATTTTCATCATATGGGAAAAGGAACTTCGATTGAATAATATTTGGCTGCATTTAAAGAAATTATTTCGGATTTGGAAACAATGTAATGCAAATATGATGAGGAAGCTTTGAGTTTGATTTTACTATGTTCATTGCCTGCATCGTACAATATTTTTCGGGATACCATTCTGTACAGTCGGGACATGTTGACTCTGAAAGAGGTCTACGATGCCTTGTTTTCAAAAGAAATGATGAAGCACATTGTAGTTGGATCTGGAACTAAAGAAGAGAGATTGATTACTTGGGGTAGAACATCAGAGAGGTCCGATAAAGGGAACAGTAATAGAAATGGTTCAAAAAGCAGATCAAAGTTCAGGAACAGAAACAAAGTTTGTTTTTTCTGTCAGAACAAAGGGCATATTAAATCTGAGTGTTACAAATTGCAGAATAAAAGAAAAGAGGAAGCTGATCAGAAGGGAAAACAGCAAGTGCAGTCTGGTGAAACAGTTGTCGCCGAAGAAAATAATTGTGAATCAGGAGGAGATTTTCTGGTAGTGTCTGACAGAAATTCAAAGCCATCCGAGGAATGAATTTTGGATTCAGCTTGTACGTTGCATATGTGTCTCAATAAAGATTGGTTTTCGATATATGAGCCTGTGTTAAAAGGTGAAGTATTGATGGGAAATAATTCATCGTGCAAGATAGCAGGGATTGGTTCGATCAGAATCAAGATGTATGATGGAATTGTCAGAACACTTAGTGACGTACGACATGTTCCTGATTTAAAGAGAAATTTGATCTCGTTGAGTACTCTTGATTTGAAAGGGTACATGTACACTAGTGAATGTGGAGTTTTGAAGATCAGCTGTGGTTCTCTTACTATGATGAAAGGGCAAAGAAAGTCTGGAAATTTATATGTTCTACAGGGATCTACAGTTGTTGGGGATGCTGCAGTTAGTACTTCATTGTCAAATGAAGATCTTACTAGATTATGGAATATGCGTCTTGGGCATATGAGTGAAAATGGGATGAATGAGCTTAGCAGAAGAGGACTTTTGAATGGTCAGAACACAAGTAAATTACAGTTTTGCGAGCATTGTGTTTTCGGGAAACAGAAGAGAGTTACATTGACTACAACCACTCACAGTACAAAAGAAATACTAGATTATATTCACTCAGATCTTTGGGGTCTAGCACCGGTGTCTTTCAAGGGAGAGGCACATTATATGCTGACCATGATTGATGATTTTTCAAGAAAGCTTTGGGTGTTTTTTCTAAAGAAGAAAAGTGATGTATTCGCTACATTCAAGGAGTGGAAAACTTTAATTGAAAAGCAGACAGAGAAATAGGTAAAATATCTTCGCACCGATAATGGGTTAGAGTTTTGTTCAGGAGAGTTTAACTCTTTCTGCAGGTCAGAGGAAATTATGAGTCATCTGACAGTCCCGGGTATTCCACAGCAAAATGGAATGGCAGAGCGAATGAATAGAACTATAATGGAAAAGGTTCGGTGTATGATTTCAGATTCTGGTTTACCTAAGTTATTTGGGTTGAAGCTGCTGCTACTGCTTGTTATATTGTGAATCGTTCTCCGTCAAATGCTTTTGATAAGAAAGTTGCAGAATAAGTTTGGTCTGGTAATCCTGTTGATTATTCAGGTTTGAGAGTATTTGGTTGTTCTGCGTATGCTCATGTTGATAATGGCAAATTAGAGCCCAAATCATTGAAATGTATATTCCTTGGATACTAGTCTGGTGTCAAGGGATATAACTTATGGTGTCCTGAATCCAAGAAAGTCATATTGAGCAGAAATGTGGTATTTGATGAAGCTGCTATACTTGGTAATTCATCTTCTAAAGGCTTGACAGATAAGACTAATCATCTATCTAGTAGCGAGGTTGAGGTTGAAGTTGAATCATGGTCGACATCAGAGTCTTCGAGTCAGACCAACTCAGATAATCAGGGTGAAATCATTTCCGCAAAATCACTAGTATTAGCTTCGCCTGAGTATTTCATCGCTAAGAATAGACCAAGAAGAGATATTAGACCTCCACAAAAATATGGTGAAGCAGATTTAGTTGCTTATGCTTTGAGTGTAGCTGAAAGCATAGAATCTAGTGAAGAACCGTCTTCTTATTCAGAGGCAGTGAGTTCAAAAAATTCAGGGAAATGGATGATCGCCATGCAGAAGGAGATGGAGTCTCTTCAGAAGAACGACACATGAGACTTAGTTAAATTGCCAAAAGAAAAGAAAGTGGTTCATTGCAAATGGTGTTCAAGAGAAATGAAGGTACACTAGGTGTTGAAGAAGACATGTACAAAGCACGTTTGGTTGCTAAGGGGTACAGTCAGATTCCAGGTCTAGACTTCACTAATGTGTTTTCTCCAGTGGTTAAGCACAGTTCGATTCGAGCTTTGCTGGGTGTTGTGGTTATGCATGACTTTGAGCTTGATGACATAATTCTAACTGGAAATTCTCTTCTTGAAATGAATTCTATCAAGGATGTTTTAAACAACATATTCATGTTAAAGGATTTAGGTCCTCTCCATTATTTCTTGGGTCTGGAAATTGCCAGGAATTCTAAGGGAATTTCTCTAAATCAACGTCATTATGCTTCACAACTTTTAGAGGACACTAGTTTTCTTGGTTCTAAACCTGTTTCTACACCAATGGATGTTAATTGCAAGTTGTCACTTGACAGTGGTACCCTTTTAGATGATCCTACTGTTTTTAGATGACTCATCGGTAAACTTCTCTACTTGACTATTACTCGGCTTGATTTATGTTTTGCTATAAACAAATTGAGTCAGTTTTTGGCAAATCTGAGATCTTCTCGTTTGCAAGTTGCTTATCGTATTTTGAGATACATTAAGGGTTCTCCTGGATGTGGTTTGTTCTATTTTGCTTCCTCTACTCACCAATTAAAAGCATTCAGTGATTCTGACTGAGGTTCTTGCCCTGATTCTCGCCGTTCCATCACAGGCTTTTGCATTTTTCTAAGTAATTCTTTAATCTCTTGGAAATCAAAGAAGCAACACACGGTTTCGAAATCATCAGCAGAAGCTGAGTATCGAGCTATAACTTACAACTTATGAAATCATTTGGTTGAAAGCTCTCCTTGCAAACTTTCAGATTTTTCTTTCTTAGCCTGCTCTTTTGTCAATCTGCATTACATATTGCTGCTAATCCAGTGTTTCATGAGCGTACGAAACACATTGAAATTAATTGTCATATTGTTCGTCAACAAATTCAGCAAAACAACATTAAAACTCTGCATGTTTCTTCCAAGCATCAGTTAGCGGATATTCTTACTAAACCAGTTCTTCCTGGTTTATTTCATTCTCTCCTTTACAAGATGGAAATGCTTAATTTGCATTGTCCATCTTGAGGGGACCTATTACAAATGAAAGCTGAAGTAAACTACAACAGTTGAAGTCTGAAGATATAGTTGAAGAGTGCAACTCTGACAGCTGAAAATTGCCACGTAATACTAGCAGTTACTTTTAGTTTTTCTTTTCTTCATGGAACTCTGCATTATAAAGAACTGCCAAAGTTCTGTAATAAACATTCTTTGTTAATAAGAATTTTCTTCTTCTTTCATTCTAATACCAGTGAAAAAAAGTGATACTAATCCATTCAATTTGGTAGGCAGAGCTACTGCTTTCTTTCACTGAAGCTGCAAAAGGATGCATAAAGGATTTGTCTGTCGACGCATTCATTCCTTGCAATGCTTGCTGTGAGTTGAAGTTTAGAGTTAGTTTCGAGGAGATCTTGTTAGTTTTTATGCCTTGATGGTGTTAATGATGTGCATTTTGTTCCCTTTTTTCCTCCAAGACATCATTGATACAAACATGATAACACCAAGTAGATTCTGGATCGTCTTGGAAGCTTAGACTTCTTGGCTTGGCACGACTGCTAATGCTCACATAACCAGAATGGCACTGGCAACTCATGGGTCAAGAACACCTACTCAAAAAGACCATGAAATTCCAATTTGTTATATCTCTCTCTCTCTCTATCTCTAGTCTCTCTCTCTCTCTCTCTCTCTATCTGTCTCTATCTCTAGTCTCTCTATGTATGTATATATTTATAAATATAAAGTAGAGCTGGTTTTTCAATTTTCATAAAAGAAATGGAAGAGGAAGATGATGTCAGGTCGGCAATTCAACACTTTCTCCCCACTTGTCCGCTCTTCCAAAACTCCACAACTTCTCCTTCATCTCTACTTCTCCCTCGCTATATATATATATATATATATATATTACTACTTCAGTACTCTCTCTATAGATGATCAGAGCAGCAATGGAGAAGGAAGCCCGAAGGAAAACCTCCTTGAATAAGTCTCTTATTGTTTTTAACTGCTTCATTACCGCTGTCGGGGGATGCGGCGGACCTCTGATCATGCGCCTCTACTTCCTTCACGGTGGAAAACGCGTCTGGCTTTCTAGCTGGCTCCAGACTGGAGGCTGGCCTATTATTTTTATCCCCCTT
The DNA here is from genome assembly GCA_022433065.1 of Begonia loranthoides. NCBI lineage: Eukaryota > Viridiplantae > Streptophyta > Magnoliopsida > Cucurbitales > Begoniaceae > Begonia > Begonia loranthoides. Next base: position 1,087,529 of record CM039485.1, read on the forward strand.
TTGATCAGCTACTTCCACCGCCGCCGACGGGCCAAGATCGTCGGAGTCGATGGCTCTGGATCGGGACCACCGGTGCAGATCTTCTTCATGAAACCTCGCCTTTTCGTTGCCTCCACCTTCATTGGCCTGATTAACGGGCTCGACGATTATTTATACGCCTACGGCATCGCTCGTCTTCCTGTTTCGACGTCGTCGCTTCTGATCACTTCTCAGCTTGCTTTTACGGCTGGGTTTGCTTTTCTGATGGTGAAGCAGAAGTTCACGGCGTACTCCATCAACGCGGTGGTGTTGCTGACGATGGGAGGGGGGGTGTTGGCGATGCACGCGAGCGGCGATCGGCCGGCGGGGGAATCGAGCGGGCAGTATATAATGGGGTTTGTGATGACTCTTGCAGCGGCGGCGGTTTACGGATTCATACTGCCGTTGGTGGAGCTTACATACAAGAAGGCTAAACAGACGATTACTTACACTTTAGTGTTGGAGATTCAGCTGGTTCTGTGCTTATTCTCCACCATTTTCTGCACTGTCGGAATGCTCGTCAACAATGATTTCAAGGTCGCTCATCCTCTTTCTCATCACTTTCATATTTTTATTTTATAAATCTAAGGGTATTTAACAAAACAACTAACGAGTTGACGACGAGCCAAATGGTGTGAGTAGATTTGGTCTAAATCAGCTCATCAATACACACAGCCATGGGAGCTGCGTACCCATCTCCCATTATCCACCTCTCCCCCTTCCAGCAACCCATGCCTCTTAACTGCTCACCGAGTGCTTGAAGAACTACATATGCTTTTCCATCTTCCTTCCATTGATCACACTCCTGTAAGCATCTCAAAAACGATCTCTCTCATTACGGCATCGTTCTCGACGATTCTGCCGAGTTGCATCTTCGAATGCAACATGCTCTCGATATAAACGTACCAAATAAGCTAGGTCTTGCCAGTAATGGCTGGTTTTGTCTGTAACAATGGTTGCTGTGTTTCTTCTTATGAAATAAAGAACCTGACAACAAATCAGTTCTGAAGTCGGAGCTGGAGACTCTTGGCTGGATCCGCCATGGGAACATTGTGAAGCTTCTCTTCGGCTGCAGCTCTATCGACGGAAATCGTAGTCTTGGGGTGTGGCATCCTGCCCTGTTAAGGCCAGAAAATACCTAGATGTGGGTTCGGCCCATATTAGGGAGGCACAATCCCACATCGCTTGAAAGAGTAGAAAATGCATGGTTTATAAGCATGGTTCCCTTCCCTACCTAGTACAACGCGTAACCCCAAGAACAAAACCATGCGAGCTTCTGTCCAAAGCGGAGAATATTGTACTGGGAGCACCGGGGGATATTACAAATGGTATTAGAGCGAAATCTCAACTGGAAGTGTGGCCGACGAGGACGTCAGGTCCCCAAGGGGAGGAGATTGTGGCATCCCGCCCTGTGAAGGTCAGGAAAGACCCAGGTGTGGGTCCGACCCATATTAGGGGGAGCACAATCCCACATCGCTTGGGAGAGTAGAAAATGCATGATTTATGAGCATGATTCCTCTCTCTACCTAGTACAACGCGTTTTGGGCTAACCCCAAGAACAAACTCGTGCGGGTTTTGGCCCAAAGAGGACAATATTATACTAGGAGCACCAAGGGACGTTACATGAGGTTCTCATTAACAAAGACTTTTCTACTTCTAACAATCTTTAACGAGATTTTAATGGTACGGCTAACACCTCTAATTTTGAGGTGTTAGTTATCAATAAAGCAAAATATGGGGTACTGATTTTATGGACTTCATAATTTGAAGTATGATAGTCTTTTCAACTGATACTTTGAAATTCAAATTTTAAGATCTGACACCTCAATATTTGAGACGTTATCAACTGATACTTTAAATTTCAAATTTTAAATTCTGACACCTAAATATTTGAGGCGTTACCAATTGATACCCTAAACTTCAATTTTTAATTCTGACACCTCAATGTTTGAGGCGTTACCAACTGACACCCAAACAATTCGTGTGAGTTGCACGTGTGGAATGAAAGAAACACAGTGGGCGTCCACACACTATATATCGGTCGTCCGCCGAAGTGTTAATTTATGTATTTTGGATATCCGCGTCTCATGTTCGGATATTCGCTTCTCAATGTCCAGTCGTCCGCAAATAAAAATTGCTATCTAGTCTGGACAACCGTGACACAACATTTTCTTAAGTCTGTGCGTTCACATATTAAAACAGCACTCTGGTCTAGACGACCGTAAATCATTTAACGGATAGAATAATAGAAGAGGTATCACTTAAATATTAAGATGTCATCATTTAAAATTTAAATTTTAGTGTATGAAGTAAGAATGATTGAAACATTGAAATGCCCGAACTTAAAAATTTGACGGTCAATATATCATAGACTCTCAAGAATTTGTCTTCTCTCTATAAGTCTTCCCATTTTGTTGCCGGCCAAATTTATTTATTATAAAAAAAAATTAAAAAGATTATATTGGGACGATCAAACTGGTCTTCCAAGCTGAACAGGTTTACTCATTTGGTCAATGCCCGCAAAGCATGGTCGTATGATTCGTATTTTTATACTAATAAAAAAAATAAATCTTGACTATCTACTTAACTTTTTATGATGTTCTTCTTTTGACTATCTTCGTCTTCATCTGCGCGGAGTGAAGTTTCAGAACAGTTGCTTACTGGTGTAGACTGCATGAACAGGTAATTCCAAGAGAAGCACGAGAATTCGGGCTTGGAGAAACAAAATATTACATGATTTTGGTTTGGAGTGCAGTTATATGGCAAGGCTTCTTCTTGGGCGTGATCGGAATAATCTTTTGTGCTTCTTCTTTAGTTTCAGCCGTCGTAATGTCTGTTTTGCTCCCAGTTGTTGAGATACTGGCCCTCATTTTCTTCAAAGAAAGCTTCCAGCCTGAGAAGGGGCTTTCTCTGGCTCTCTGTCTCTGGGGCTTCGTTTCTTACTTCTATGGCGACATCAAGAACAGTTTGAGAGAGAAGAAGAAACAACAGCAGCAGCAGAGCTTAGAAACAGTAATTGCTGAAAACCCTCAAATCCCTCATTCAACTGTTTGACAGTCGTCATCTGTACGAGGAAAGAAAACATCGTCCTGCCACGCTCCAGTTTCTGGTTTTCGTGCCACTTGCACTATGTATACAACTCATTTGCAGAAATTCATCCTCTGCTACTAAAAACTTAAGAAATAATTAGTATCGAGTTTGACGGCTCTCGCTCAACTATTTTCCTACCAAACTCAAACAATTTAGTAGTATAAAGTATCTCCCGTTGTGTTTTATAAAAGAAATTATCTTTCAAATTACACGTTTTAAGAAAAAAAAAAAAAGCGAAATATTACAGACACCTCACCTTTTTTTTCCTCCTCCTTTTCTCTCCCTCAAAATAATCTTCATTATTTTCTTCTCATTCTTTCTCTTTATCTTTGGATGATATTTAATGTTGAGAATCGAACGCGAAACGGAAAAAGAAAACTGCGAAAGCAGGGACACCAAGATTTACGTGAAAAACCCTAACGGGAAAAAAACCACGAGCAGAGGAGAAATCACTAAGAATGAAATCAAGGTACAATAAATTTTGCGACTCAATCATCAATACATAGAGAAACTAAATAACCCTAATATTGGATATGGTCCCGACCCGGCCCAACTAGAATTCGGGTCACTCCGAACTCTAACATTTAATTCATCAGGAAATCCCTATTTATAGAAAGAGAGCCTTGCATTTTGACAAAGCTAGCAAAATCCCAAGATCTTGCTAGTTAGAGATGTGGAGAAGAAAAAAAAATTCCTCATGCACTATCTCCTTTAAAGAGGAGGTCCCCATCATAAAGATAGACCAACCATTTTCTTATCAAAAGGTTGAATTTTACTATCAAGATGGGTTCCTTCGTCAAAGTTCAACTCTAAGTTTAATCTTTGACAAATTATCCACCATTAGATAAAATTCAATTTGATGAGCTCACATAAAATTTAATTACTTAGCTTATAAGATTTATTATATTATTCAATAGCTTAAACTTGTAACATAGAGCTTGATTGATTGATTTCAATAGGTGTTGACAATTTGGAGGAGAAGAAAGCGTGACATTTGGGTGGTACATTCTTTAATGTTGGTGGGCATGGTCAAGGATGATTTATGACCTGTACTGACGTACTGATTTTTATTTTCTTTTAAAGTCGCATAAAATTTAAAATTTTTTCTTTTATAAAATCAGGGTAACATTTTCTTTTAAAACCGAGTGTTAAATCCTTTATTTAAAATTATTTTCCAATTTATCGAATTAAAAAATTATTTAAAACATTTTTGCTGAAGAATAATTCTTTTTCTTGAAAACCTTTTATAAATTCTTTTATGAAATGCAGCGGAATAAAAACAAAACATTTAAATAATATTAATTAATTTACAAATAAGTTTTATTTACTCTCTTAGCCCAGCAGCCACAAGATCCAGTCGTGCAAATAATTTTTATATACTTTTTCGTATTATGATCTCATTTTTTCTTTTCATTTTTTTCTTTGTCCAAATTTCAGACTTTACACGATTCTAAAAAGAGGTTGCAGTACAACATGGTAACCCTAATAATATTTTTGGCCAATCGCCAATTTATATTTTCTTCTGTCTCTCAAATTATGTTCTCATAAAATTCATGTGTTTTTGTTGGTTTTGGAGCTAACTTCATTGTGTATGATTAATAATGTATGATGAAGAGGTGTAATAGAAGTTCTCAGAACGTAGAATTCGGCGCTGGTAATATCTCTCTCTCTATCTCTACTCTCTCTCTCTCTCTCTCTATCTCTGGTCTCTCTATGTATATATGTGTATATATATATATATATAAAGTAGAGCTGATTTTTCAATTTTCATAAAAGAAATGGAAGAGAAAGATGATGATGGCAGGTCGGCAATTCAACACCTTCTCCCCACTTGTCCGCTCTTCCAAAACTCCACAACTTCTCCTTCATCTCTACTTCTCCCTCGCTATATGTATATATTACTACTTCAGTACTTTCTTTCTCTTTCTCTCTCTCTATCTATAGATTATCAGAGCAGCAATGGAGAAGGAAGCCCGAGGGAAAAGCTACATGAGTAAGTTTCTTATTGTTCTTAACTGCTTCATTGCCGCTGTCGGGGGCTGCGGCGGACCTCTGATTATGCGCCTTTACTTCCTTCATGGTGGAAAACGCGTCTGGCTTTCTAGCTGGCTCCAGACTGGAGGCTGGCCTGTTATTTTTATCCCCCTTTTGATCAGCTACTTCCACCGCCGCCGACGGGCCAAGATCGTCGGAGTCGATGGCTCTGGATCGGGACCACCGGTGCAGATCTTCTTCATGCAGCCTCGCCTTTTCGTTGCCTCCGCCTTCATTGGCCTGATTACCGGCCTCGACAATTATTTTTACGCCTACGGCATCGCTCGTCTTCCTGTTTCGACGTCGTCGCTTCTGGTCGCTTCTCAGCTCGCTTTTACGGCTGGGTTTGCTTTTCTGATGGTGAAGCAGAAGTTCACGGCGTACTCCATCAACGCGGTGGTGTTGCTGACGATGGGAGGGGGGGTGTTGGCGATGCACGCGAGCGGCGATCGGCCTGCGGGGGAATCGAGCCGGCAGTATATAATGGGGTTTGTGATGACTCTTGCAGCGGCGGCGGTTTACGGATTCATACTGCCGTTGGTGGAGCTTACATACAAGAAGGCTAAACAGACGATTACTTACACTTTAGTGTTGGAGATTCAGCTGGTTATGTGCTTATTCGCCACCATTTTCTGCACTGTCGGAATGCTCGTCAACAATGATTTCAAGGTCGCTCATCCTCTTTCTCATCACTTTCATATTTTTATTTTATAAATTTTAGGGTAATTTAACAAAACAACTAACGAGTTAACGACGAGCCAAATGGTGTGAGTAGATTTGACCTAAATCAGCTCATCAATACACACAGCCATGGGAGCTGCGTACCCATATCCCATAACCCACCTCCTTTTCCATCTTCCTTCCATTGATCATACTCCTGTAAGCATCTCAAAAACGATCTCTCTCATTACGGCATCGTTCTCGACGATTCTGACGAGTTGCATCTTCGAATGCAACATGCTCTCGATACAGACGTACCAAATAGAAGCTAGTTCTTGCCAGTAATGGCTGGTTTTTTCTGTAACAATGGTTGCTGTGTTTCTTCTTATGAAATAAAGTTCTGAAGTCGGAGCTGGAGACTATTGGCCGGATCCACCATGGGAACATCGCGAAGCTTCTCTTCGGCTGCAGCTCCATCGACGGAAATCGCAGTCTGGTCATGGGATTCTGCAGCTAACTAAACAGATGGGAATCTGTTGGTTGGCTTGGGATTCTCATTAACGGAGACTTTACTACTTCTAACAGTCTTTAACGGAGATTTTAACGGTACAGCTAACACCTCTAATTTTTAGGTGTTGGTTATCAATAAAGCAAAATATGGGGTATTTGGTTGTATGGACTTCATAATTTGAGGTTCATATTAATATTTACCCCAAATTTAATTACTTCCTATATATATTAAGAAAGAATCTTCTTATATTATTAATATACTCTTGAAGTATGATGGTCTTTTCAACTGATACCTTGAATTTCGAATTTTGAAATCTGACACCTCAATGTTTGAGGTGTTATCAACTTAAACTTGAAATTTTGAATTCTAACACCTCAATATTTGAGACGTTACCAACTGATACCCTAAACTTCAAATTTTGAATTCTGATACCTTAATGTTTAAGGCATTACCAACTAACACCTCATTCGTTGTTCTATATGTTAAACGATTCGCGTGAGTTGCACATGTGGAATAAAAGAAACGAAGCGGGCATCCGCACACTGTATACCAGTCGTCCGTAGATGTGTTAATTTATGTGTTCTGGATATTTGCATCTCATGTCAAGATATTCACTTCTCAATGTCTAGTCATTCGCAAATAAAAACTGCTCTCTAGTTGGACAACCGCGATACAATATTTTCTCATGTCTGGACATTCGCATGTTAAAACATCACTCTGGTCTAAACGACCGTGAATCGTTTAACGGATAGAGTAATGGAAGGGTATCAGTTGGTAATATCTCAAACATTGAGATGCTAAAATTCAAAATTTGAATTTTAGTATATCGATTGATAACACTTCAAATGTTAAAATTTCACAATTTAAAATTTGAAGTTATGGGTTAAATGTATTCTCTCTCTACGTCTTCCCATATTGTTTGCCGGTCAAATTTTTTTATTATAAAAAAATTTAAAAAGATTATCTTGGGACGATCACACTGGACTTCTAATCTGAACACGTTTACTCATTTGGTCAATGCCCGCAAAGCATGGTCGTATTATTTAGTATTTTTATACTAATAAAAAAAATCAATCTTGACTATCTACTTAATTTTTTATGATGTTCTTCTTCCTAAATTTGAATTTGAATGAGTTGACGACGTGCATCCACTTCTCATACTTGTTTATGGGAATTTTACTTCAACACGACAAGTCATTTGATCTTCGTCTTCATCTGCGCGAAGTGAAGTTTCAGAACAGGTGCTTACTGGTGTAGACTGCATGAACAGGTAATTCCAAGAGAAGCAAGAGAATTCGGGCTTGGAGAAACAAAATATTACATGATTTTGGTTTGGAGTGCAGTTATATGGCAAGGCTTCTTCTTGGGCGGGATAGGAATAATCTTTTGTGCGTCTTCTTTAGTTTCAGCCCTCGTGATGTCTGTTTTGCTCCCAGTTACTGAGGTACTGGCCGTCATTTTCTTCAAAGAAAGCTTCCAGGCTGAGAAGGGGCTCTCTCTGGCTCTCTCTCTCTGGGGCTTCGTTTCTTACTTCTATGCCGACATCAAGAACAGTTTGAGAGAGAAGAAGAAACAACAGCAGCAGCAGAGCTTAGAAACAGTAATTACAGAAAACCCTCAAATCCCTCATTCAAGTGTTTGACAGTCGTCATCTGTACGAGGAAAGAAAACCTTGTCCAGCCACGCTCCAGTTTCTGGTTTTTGCAGCTGAACTGAGCTGGAAATGGAGATGGGAGTGGAGAGGGAGATGAGTAGAAAAGTGGCGAGATTCTGCCTGATTTGTATACAACTGGTTAGCAGTTCCCTACACGAAACTAGTCAATAATCATGCTGACGTCATTTTTATTCCAAATATTACAATTACATATATTTTTCATTTTAATTTTTGTAGAAATTCATCCTATGCTACTAAAACTTAAGAAATAATTAGACTATTTTCCTAGGAAACTCAAACAATTTAATCTCTACGTACAATATTGTCTGTTTTTACTAAAATCTATATTATTTTTCTCTTGAGTTTTACCTTAAAATATTTTGTATTCTTTGGATGTCGAGCGATATATATATATAAAGTATTTCATGACACAAATTTTCATGTGAGATTGTGGTCATGTCACCAAGTCTTAAAGCCTAACAAGCCTTCAAAAAATGGGTCACCGGATAAATACAAATTATTAGAATTTGGTATGACTTGAATTTTATTAAGCTTGGTGGGTAGGCTCGCATTGTAGATCTCATTTAAGATTTTATTTTCACCCTCGACAGAATGATCTTACCACATAAGTTCTCAAGAGGGATCGCAAATGATTCAACTTAAAATTCAATCTTTTAGACGGAGTTTATTTACACAGTACAATTGAACCACTAATCGATACAAAAGACAATAACATATGTGATCCAAAAAATATGAAGAATATTTTTCCCTCATTATTATAATTTAATAGTAAAAAAGTAAGACAAATAATAACAAAAATAGACACTAATAATTTTTACATGGAAACTCAAATCAGGAAAAAAAATCACAAGAATCGGGTGCAGAAAGATCTCACTATGAAAAAAAGAATTACAATATTATTCTATAAACTGAATATTTTAGAAAATATTCATTAAGAGAAAACATCACACTCTTAGATTTCATAATATGCACAAAAATACTGTAATACCCAAAATTTTCGTAGTACTAAGTATGAGATTATGTGAGGATAATTAGAGCTATAGTAATGATAATAGTGTTAGTTTGAATGATTTGGATATATTGAGTATGGTTTGTAGAAGTAGTAAATTATGCGGTTAAGTGATGTATATTAAGAGGTGTAGTTGGTAGTTCAATTTATGGAAGTGTGAATTTATGTGTGAGAAGTGTTAACTGAGAAGAGTGGTCGATCACAATGGGAGGGCGATCGATCACTGACTGAGCAATATATTGTAGAGGCGAACCATTTTGGAAGCGGTCGATCGTCCATAGGAGGGTGATCGACCGAGTTGAGCAGTTTTGTGAAGAAATGTGATATATGGTCAATCAAGGCAATATTTGTGGTCGATCACAGTCACCACAGAGTGTAAAATGTGGATTGTGGTCGATCATGAGAAGGAATAATCGACCGGTGTTCACGAAAATTGTGCAGAAGCTGTTTTTATGCCATTTTGCGATCGATTGCCTGAAAGGGGATGATCGACCGAGGATTTAGAACATCGCTAGAAGTGAGCTGCGACGTTTTATTCTAATTGAAAGATGAATAGATGGGTCTCGTGTAGTTGCCTTGCTAAACGTCGCGACCTGCTTAAGAGGGTAGTGGAAGGGGTTATCTGTATAAATGAGGGTGAACACTTGAGGGAAGAGAGAGTTTTGAAAAGAAGGGAGAGTGCTGAGAGGAATCTGGAGAAGAAGAAAGGCAAAGAAGAGGAAGAAGAAGGAAGGAGGAGAAGACTTTCCTTCAAGGAAATTCAAGGTAAGAAGTGTGTGTGTGTGCGCGCTTTCCCTTTTAGGGCTACATCACAAGAGGTAGGGATTATTGTGTTTAATATTATTGTTGGTTTCATTTTGGGAGATTCTTCCAATTGACAAATGACAAATTATTGGTTCATAGTTATTAAGAGCATGTTGATAGTTCCTTTGATGCCTGTACTGATAAATATCAGAGTAAATTGATGATCATATTAACATTGAGGATAAACTGCTACTTTAAAGAAGTATTGATCTTGATGATGTTATTCTGTTGTTTAAAGTTCTATTATTGTTGTGTTTGTTGTCTGATAACTATTGTTGAGGAATAATGTTTTGTTGTTGTTTGTTTAAGAACATGTTTTGAGGATAGTGTTCTGTTGGAATTTTTGTTCTACTGTGGAGTTTGCTGGATGTTGTTGGGATTTTGGTTCTCCAAGTAGATTACAATTTTGATAGATGTTGTTAATAATTGTTAAGATATAGAGAATGATATTGTTGAATGTGCTAGATGTTAAGGTACTGAATATATTAATGTGTTGTTCATAAATATTAAGTTATGGAGATTTGATATTGTTGAATTGTTGGATATGCAACTTGTTAATAAGATGTAATGATTTATACTATGTTGCTATGTTTAATAGATATTAGGTCTTAATTATGCTTTTACTTGGAGGTGTAATGCTTTGCTAATATTTGATGTTACTTGTTTGATACTTGGATTCGTTAGATATAAGTCGTGATTTTGTTGGTGTTCGAGGATGTATTGCTTTGATGTTACACTTAATAAATGTTAAGAATTCTATATGTTAATAAAGCGTTAGAAATATGTAAAATTGTATGCATTTATACATGTTCATGCAATCGTGAAATTTAAGAGAAATTATGAAACAATTATATTTGTTGTTAAGAAAGAATAAGGTACAAGATCACCACTATGGTATAAATTCATTATGATGGTATAAAGTTCAAAGTTCACCATTATGGTATGAGTTCACCATTGTGGTACAAGTTCACCGTTATAATTCAAGTTCACCAATATAACATAAGTTCATCGTGATTGAAGTTCATCACATTTTCCTAAGCAATTAAACGTTAAGAAAATGAAGGAAAATGTTTTATAACGTGCATATCATGTTCCTTACACATTTCATTTCTTACTAAGCATTAAGCTTATAGTTTAAGTATTGTGATGTAGATATGCATTATATCAAGGTGAGGAGCACTTGATGGTGGATTTGCATGTTGCGGACCTTATAGCTGGCTAGGCTAAAAGTTGATTGTAAATGGTTTTAAAGTTGTAAAAGGATTATTGTTTAAGTTAAGACATGTTTTCTAAGTCGCAAGTGTTTTAACGAAAAGAATTTTATTTATCGTATTCTCAAACGTTTTGTTTTAGTAATAAAATTCTTCCGCTGTGTTTTATAAAAGAAAATGTCTTTCAAATTACACGTTTTAAGAAAAAGAAAAAACAGGATGTTACAGATATCCCACCTATTTTTCCCTCCCTCTTTCTTTTCTCGCCTTCAAAATAATCCTCACTATTTTCTTCTCATTCTTTTTCTCTATCTTTGGATGGTATTTCATTCATCAAGGAATCCCTATTTATAGAAAGGGAGCCTTTCATTTGGACAAAACCAGCAAAATCCCAAGATCTTGCTGATTAGAGATGTGGAGAAGGAAAAAAATTTCTTTTGCACTATCTCCTTTAACGAGGAGACCCTCAATCATAAAGATAGACCAACCACTTTCTTATTAGAAGGTTGAATTTGATGATCAAGATGGATTCCTTAGTCAAGTTCAAGTCTAAGACTAATCTTTGACAAATTATCCACCATTAGATAAAATTCAATTTGATGAGCTCACATAAAATTTAATTACTTAGCTTATAAGGTTTATTATATTATTCAATAGCTTAAACTTGTAACTTAGAGCTTGATTGATTTCTATGGGTGTTGACTATTAGGAGGAGAAGAAAGTGTGACATTAGGGTGGTACATTCTTTAACGTTGGTGGGCACGGCCGAGGATGATTTATGACCCGTGGTGATGTCAATGATGCGTCAAATTATAGAATTTAGTAGAAATAATTTAAAACATTAAATTAATTTTAAAACGATAGTAAAATAACTACAATGTCATTCTAAAAAATAAATGAAAAGAATAAATAATATAATAAACTTTATTTTTTAAAATAAAATGAATTAATAAACTTTAGTGAGTTAAGCCCCAACAAAGTAACAGCCCATCACTCGTTTGGACCCGGATCGACTCACCCGGATCCAAAAACGGATTCCAAAAACGGGTTGACTCTTTTGAGTCGGACCTCTTTCCGACCAGAACCAAACTCTTTGCCGCTCTCGCTTCCGTCGTCTTTTTCATCGTCATCTTCGTCAATCTGATCAAATCCCATAAACTCTGGTTCCTTACCTTGTTCGCAAACAACAAGATCAGCCTCTCTCTGCAACTCTCAAACCTCTCGAAGCTCCTCAACCACTCCGTCAACTCGCTCTCGTTCAGTCCGTCTAGTCTATCGCCTACTTCTTTGACCCGGACAAAGATTTCTCTCTGAACCAGCCTGTAATTTTCAGCCGCCATTTTCACCACCTCGTAAATCAAGTTGTTTCTCTGAAGGTTCAAATTTTCCGGAGCTTCCGATATTAACTCCACGAAATCAACAAGAACGGCTATTTCGAGTGACAAATCGGAATTCGAAATCCCAGAAACGGTACTTTCCTTTTCTTTGATTTCAGTGGAACAAAAATGGTAACCCAACTTCCTCCAAACCCTTAGATTCTGCTCCACAATACCGGCGTACCATCTAACCCAAACCGAAAACTCCCTCATATCGGAGTCCGATTCCTCCCGAAATGTGACATCTGGGCTTTCCAGCCCAGCCCAGAACCATAAGTTTAAAAAAAAAAAAATAATAATAAAAAAAAAAAAAAAAAAATTGAAATTTAACTGCATCTGAAATCTCCCTGTTTCAGATGCAGTTGCCGAAAATGGGGGATCTCTTCCCCCATTTCAGAGTGAGGGAAGGAGTTCTTCCCCACTCTTCCAAATATCCTCAAAAATTTCGCCTTTTTCCTCTGTATGGGTTGATTTTAGTCATCGCCGGCGAAGGATTTCTCTCCGTTAGTTCAAGGAAAAATTCTCCTCTTCCTAGCGAAATCTCCGAGCTGAGGTAAGCTTTGAAAACTCAATATTTTTTTTTAGATTTTCATCGGAGGTTAGTAGTGAGCATATGAATTCTTTTGTTTGAAGGGGAAATTGTTTTGGAAGTTAAGATTCAACCGTGAGTGTTGGAGATAAAATTTTTGGAATTTTCATAATCAATTCAAGATCTTGGCTTCCGTCGGGTAAATTCAAGTTCTACTCCACTGTTTCATTTTGAAACAAATTCATATGGATTTAATGAGTTGTGATTGTCCAAAACAGGTTGAATTTGGTACATTGATTTGGGCATTTTTGGATAAAACGCCTCGGATGAAATTGTTGTCGGCAAACGTCTTCTTAAAGTGAGAAACTTAAAGTCCCTCTGAACTGCTTTAGATTTAGATTTACTGAGTGATGCTGTGAATTGAAATCTTGGTATATTTTCTTGAGGTTGAAATGATAACAATGCTTTGGTAATGATTTTTCCGAATAGTAAAGTTTGTGTTTTGGATAAAATGTTAGAGAAGAGTTCCAATTGGGAACTCATTCTCTCTGTCCGATGTCGGTCCTTGTTGGAGGTCGTCGTGGAACGCACGACAGTGTTTAGAACACCCCTGGTTGGAAACCAGGAGGTGAAAATGCACTCTGGATAGTCTAGAGTGTGAGCCCCTCCAGTTTGACCAAAATTTTGAACCAAGAATAGATATAATTGGGCCACAAATATAAATTTGATTTTTTTTGGGCTATATTTTGGATTAAATCAGATTTTCAATTGGACTATGTTATTGGGCCGAAATAGATCTTCAGTTGGGCTTTGTAATAGAATTGAATCATAATTTTATTTTGGGCCAATTTAAGTTAAATTCTCATATTGGACTATTCACTTTTGGATTATAAATTATTGGCTGCAAAAGTCAAGCTTTTATTTTGGAGTTCAAATTCTAAAGTGATACAAATGTTATGATTAGGTTTTGGAACGTAGAAAATTATCGGCTTATCTGCGATTTGATCTCGTTGGGCTTTTCTATTGGGCTTGGTACTGTTAAACCAAATATCGAGGTAGGGGTTATTTTATATTTAACTTATCTTAATTCCTAAAATGTAAAGATTCAATTAAATTCGAGCATGTCACTTTTACTTTTCAGTTCATTTACATTTATTTATTTTTATTGTTAACTAGAGTAATGGGACAGCTGTATGTGCCGTGTCCCTGGGCGCAAAACCCTAAACCTGATCAGGGTCTTTTTGGCTTGCGATCGCCTGAGTATCGTTTTTGTTAAATTTTTGTTACTCAATTTGTTGCTCATCAGCACTTCTTTATATGTTAATTTAATTAACTGAAAAACCTGTTAAATTCATATGACATATAAGTTGAAAATAAAATAATTCCCTACTGAGTTTTGTCGACTCACCCCAAATATGACTCCATTTTTCAGGAAATGATCAGAGTAGTTCTCCATTGCCATCTCAAGAGAAAATTTGGAGTTTCCCCAATTTTAATTATTTTTAGATTAAAGATATTTTAGTGAGGTTTGTAACTTAGTTATATTTTACGTCATTTCCATTAAATTTTAGACTTTGTTAAATAGGATTACATTATTGTCACTTCTGGACCTTTATTTTTGCCCTAATCTGTAACGTGAATAATTAAGTCTTCCGCTGCTATTTATTGGATTTAAGTGAGGGTTGGACGATTTGATTCCTTTTTGGGCCGGATCGTTCCCCGTTCTGTCTCGGGTCCCCTTTGGGGCGTGACACGAAACGTCGACAAATTGAGAAAATTTCTGCCGCCGTAGAAGGGGAAGATCGAGAGCTGGTCTCTGAGAATGAATGATCCTCTAGTTACAACGTTATGCAACGCGAAAAGGCACTTGAGGGCAACGGTGGAGCTCCGGGTGCTATGAAGACGGTCCATGAGGGCCTCGATGCACGCGCACGCAGTTGATCGGGAGTCTCGGCCGAGAACCAGTAAGGTGGCCAAGCGGGTCTCCGAAGGCGGGGCGGTGGAGTCGTGGGTGGTGGCTCTGAGGACGGCAATTCTGATCGAAGAAGTTCGACGGTTAATCGTGAGAGTTACTTTGACAATAGAGGCCTTATCCTTGAGGGAATTCATTATGGACTTGAAAGAGTTAGACCCCTCCATGCGCAGAGGAAGAAGAAGAAGAAGAAGAAGAAGGATCAGAATTTAGACGTTGGAGAAGAGAAGTTGCAGAGAGATGCATAAAAGGCAACGCTTTAATGATTAGTCAAAATAATTATTATTAATTTCCTTTTCCACATTTAATTTTTTAATTAAAGTAAATAATATTTTAAGATAAGTCATAAATTTAGAAATAGTCTATTACTTCCTATTTCCGTGACATCTAACTAATAATGAAATTAATTAATTAATTAATTAATATTAAAAACATAAATCCTTATACTTGTTTTTGTGACACGTTTAGAAAGGTCCTTACTCCTTAATATAAAATCAAATAATGTTTGAATATAGTCTTTTTTTGGACGCGTATATCTTGCTCTATTTATTTGTTATTTACCCAAACATTACCATATTTAATTTATCTGCCAAGATAAAAATTAATTAAAATTATAATTAAATATTGGGAGAGACGTTTTTGGAAGACGCTTTCTCGGGCTTCGTCTTCCTTGCTCATCAAAAGCATAGGCGCTCCTTTCTCCCTCACTCCCTCTATGTCAATCTTTCTTATTCCCTATCCTCTGTTCTTGCTCTCTTTGTCGTTGCAAAATTTCCTTTCTGTATACGATTCTTCATCGGTAGAATTCAGAGTTCTCTATTGACAAAATTTTGGGGAAAGATTTTGAGACGAATCACCCACCTCGGTAAGTCTATTTCTCCTCTTCTATGATTACAATTTCAGACGCAAATGTTGAATTTTTATGCAAACCTGTTTCTTGGTAACTGAAGGGGAAATTAACGAACTCGGAGTTGTGTCGAGCGGAGGTTGCTGAAGCCAAATTTTGACGACAGAGATAGTCTGGAAACTTAATTAATTATTGTTCCTATTTTGGCAATGGGATGAAATTTTGGGATTATGGATGGCTAGAGGTTGGGACGAAACCGACGATTATGTCTCTCTGTTAGTGTCAGCTACGGAGTACCAAAGTGTGACTCAGCGAATGCTGAGCTGTGACATTCGCCTCTCTCAGTCTTGAACTGTGGAACAGTTGGCAGAGACATGGAGTCTTGCCCAAAAGAGGAAACTCTTGCGCGAAGGGTGAGGCAACGTTCGTTGCTTTCCCTGCCTCTCAGCCAAAAAGAAAAGGGATGTGGTCCAAGGCTTGTGTGGGCTGCAGATCGAATGGATTTGGGCCACGGGTTTGGGCATCCATGGCCATGGATTAAACCTCATTTTGGGCTGCGGTCCAATCCTAATTAGGTCATATTTTTTGGTCTATTTTAAATTTGTTTTGAGCCAAATTTATTGGTATTTTTTTATCCAATTGATTTGTGTTAATTTTAAATAATAATTGAAAATATTTAAGTGTAAAAGTTTGACCCATAAATTTAATGACTTAAATTTTGGATAGGTATACATATTTAATTAAAAATTTATGTGCTATTGGATTTGAGCTATTTGGATATTGAGTTTTAGTCGATGTAAGCACTTTGAGGTAGATATTTATTTTATGCATTACATTGCATAATTTTTACAAAATAAATATTTTGAGACATGTCTCATATATAAATGACGTGTTCATTTTATGACCATCAAATTTTTATATTATATCATATTTTTCACTGTACACGTTTCAATTAAACATGTATATAAATATTTTTGAATCAACTCAGTTGTATGAACCAAGTTCGATTAACCCGGTTTGGGGTACATTTTACTTTACGCACATTCGACTGATGGATGATGTGTTTGTTTGTTGTTAATTAAAGTAATGAGTCAGTTGTATGTGTTGTGTATGTAATACCCCAAATTTTCGTAATGAGACTAAGTGAGGATGAAACTATGTAATACCCTGTGAACCATATTTCTCGAACCTAAAATCACACGTTTAAGCCTTAAAATTTGTGATTAAAGATTTTTAGACAAACCGTTGCGGTTCGTCGTCAAAGTGTTAACGGCAAATGTGACATCAATGATAGCGTCATCAATTTATTATAGTTTAATAATTAATTGTTAACAAAAAAATAATAATTAATTTATCAAAAATAATAAAAGATGAGGATTGTTTTGTCATTTTTTTCAATAAAAAAATAACCTCCTCCTTGAGTAAAGTTACTATCTTGTCCCACTAAAACGGGTTGAGGTCGTTTTAGTAATTTCGATTTTCAAAAAGTCATTTCTCTTAGTTTAGGTTGGAGTGCGAAAGTCTTGAGCGATCGTCTCCTTAAACCCCCAAACCGAACAGCTACCTTACTCTACGCGCCATTCTTCGTAAACCTCTCACCAACGCGACGGCGAGCTTCAAGTTTCATCGGGGACCCGTTGAACGACGCTTTTTTTCCTGTCTTTCTCCAATAAAATTCTTCCTCTTCATAACTTTGATTCCTTGATTCCCTTTCAGCGACTTAATTTTCCTTCTGTTCGATGAAATGAGACGCTTTAGCTGGCTTAGCCTTGTGAGATCTTGAGCATCAACTCTTTGATTTAGTAGCTGCTCTATTTTTTATTTATTTATATTGGTAGTAATGAAATCCATGTATTTCTATGCAGTGCGGTCGGCATTTTCTTTCATCTACATCTGTACAATCGCACTTTAGTCAAATGAATTTGCTACGGAATGTGTCGTCCTCGCAACGAGCGTCATCTCACTTAAGAGGTAATTTATTGCTCGGTGATCTAAGGCTCTATTCTAAATTACGAAATTATAGGGTGAGCATTGAGGTCTACTTCACTTCTTCTTGTCGAGAGCTATTGTGAAGATTCTTAAATTTTGTTGACCTATTCGTTCTTTTTCCTATTTCAAATTGGGAAACCAGATGATTTTTTCACAGCATTGCCTTTCGTTAGTCGGCAACTACATTCAACAGGTTTTCTCATCCTCTCTCTAATATTACACTTTTTGTTTTTAATGTTCAATTAATATTCGATTTCTTTTTCATTGAATTTATTTCACCCATTTTGTAGGTTTATGTCAGTCCATTGAACGAGACTATTATGAAATTCTTAATCTTCCTGATGATGCCACTCAGGATGAGATAAAAAAAGCTTATCATTCAGTGAGTATTTATTTAAATTGGTTTGGCTAGAGAGATTTGAAAAAGAGAACAAGACGTTTTTCTAGTTTTTGAAATACCAAAATCAACAGTTGATAAATGAATGTTCAAATTAAGTCTATCGAATATGGTAATTTTTAGCCTATAACTCATTTACATGGAAGTTGATTGATTTTGTTACGTGATACAGCTAGCCAAAAAATATCATCCAGATGCAAATAAGAATAATCCTTCAGCAAAGAAAAAATTTCAGGAGATTAGAGAAGCATATGAGGTTTGTAACTTTCATTGAGTTGTATAGTAAATATTCTTGTTTTTTTTACCATTATGTTTTTGAATCTTGGGAATATCATTCAATCAGCTAGCAATAAGTGGACATATATGCAACTTTTATATACTTTTCCCTATTAGGATCTCATTTTTTCTTTTCTTTTTTTCGTGTGTGCAAATTTCAGACTTTACACGATTCTAAAAAGAGGTTGCAGTACAACATGGTAACAGCTTTTTAACCCTATTAATGTTTTATGCCAATCGCCAATTTATATTTTCTTCTGTTTCTCAAATTATGTTCTCTTAGAATCAAGTTTTTTGTTGGTTTTGGAGCTAACTTATTTGTGTATGATTATTAATGTATGATGAAGAGGCGTAATAGTTCTCAGACCGGAGAATTCGGTGCTGGTGACGCAAAGGGCTTTAGATATGGTCATCGAACTCATTTTTCTGATTCATTCCATAAAATATTTTCCGAGGTACTTTGACATAATGTTTTGGCTTTTCAATTCTCATTGTGTAATTTGTAGATGACATAAAAATTATTATGCTTTACAGATCTTTGAACACGAGACACACAATGTTGCTTCAGATACTCAGGTACATCATTTGTCCTCCGACATCGATTGTTATGCAAAACCAGTGGAAAAAGTAATGCTAATCCATTCAAACTTGGTAGGTAGAGCTATTGCTCTCTTTCACTGAAGCTGCAAAAGGATGCATAAAGGATTTGTCTGTCGACGCATTCATTCCTTGCAATGCTTGCTGTGAGTTGAAGTTAACAGTTAGTTTCGCGGAAATCTTGTTAGTTATTATGCCTTGATGGTGTTAATGATGTGCATTTTGTTTCCTTTTTTCCTCCAACTTCTGCTGGAAGTTTGATCATAGACATTATTGATACAAACATGATAACACCAAGAAAATTCTGGTTCGTCTTGGAAGCTGTTTGTAGTTTCCGCTTATTGTTTTTAATTAGACTTTGGCCTTTAGACCTATCGGACAAGAATTTGATCAACAACTGATATGTTGGAAAGTAGAATCCAAGTGACAGTCTCAAAGAAACCTATCATATGAGCAATTACTAGGTTTAAAGTTATTATTCCAGTAATTCTTCTGCTAAAGAGTCCACAACACAGTTTGTGAAAAGACGGATAACTGAGTTCATGAGTTGCAATAGGTGTTTGGTTCTATTAAAGTATCATGCACACTATTGCTTTGCTTTTGAGTGTCATATAACTGTATCGTACCCTTAAATCTCAGTGTTTAATTGTTTCCATTGTATTTAACGCAGATGGAATTGGCTATCCCACTGATGCCCAGAAAGAAGTTTGTCCAATTTGTAGAGGTGTGGGGAGAGTAAGTTCTTTGAAGCTCTGATTGACAATAATTAGTGGGTAAAATGTTCCTTGGGATAATTACATTACGCCTCTTCTTTTGGAAGTGTAGCGAGGAAAAAAACATTGATTTATTTATTATTCACTTTCAGGTTACCATTCCTCCATTTACATCCACATGCAACTCTTGTAAAGGATTGGGCCAAGTGATCAAGGCCTGTCAATTGATTCCAGTAATAAACTCTTTCATTTTTTTAATTGATTTCATATGATAATTAGTTGTTTTGGGTGCAGGAATACTGTCTATCCTGCCGAGGATCAGGGGTAGTTCAAGGTGTCAAGAATATCAAAGTCACAATACCTGCAGGTTTTTATCAGTAATTTCCACCAAATGTGTTGATTTGAAGTTGGGGTTAATAAATGCTGCGAAGGGTTTGTTGTTGAAGAGAAAATAAAAATATAATGCCATCGTTAGAATCTGATGGAATTGAGTGGGAGAGAATTATATCAATGCCCATTGCTTTTTTGTCCCCTGTAAAGTTCCCATGTCGAAATAAGTTTGCTAATGAAATCATGGAATTTCAGGTTCTTGATAGTGTTTATTTCATGCACATCTTTAATATGAAAAAACTATTGCATCATTAACGATCTTGCCTCATGACCTTTTACAATTTGCTTGTTAATTTTATTATATGAAATGCATTAGGTGTGGATTCGGGGGATACAATTCGTGTGCCAGAAGCTGGTAATAGTGGAGGCAGGGGAAGTCAATCTGGCAGCTTATTCATTAAATTGAAGGCAGATTTATACTTAGAAATTTCTTTTGTTTTCCATGCTTGAGTATTTTATTTATCGATTTGTTTATATTTTTTTATCTTCTAGATATACAAATGCATCTTTACATGTTTTCTTATCATTTTTTTCCAAGAAAATTCAATAGCTGTTTTTTCTTTGTTTTTTTTTTTTGGAATTATGGAGAAACTTTACAATGAATCTCCACCTTTATTTTTTTCATGGTTTTAGTGTCTAGTCCTAAGATTCAGTGGGAATTACGCAATTATATAGAACCTGGCATCATACCGGGGATCGCACCTTGTATCCTATTCCTCCCTAACTTCCTTGGAATTTCAACTCCCTTCAAATAATCTCCTCATCATAGCTTCCCCTGTCCTCAAAGAAGATGATGAACGTGGCCTACAATGAGACTAATTTGAAAAGCACTGAGCTAATGAATGTGACTACTTTGTCCTGTTATAATATCGTTCACTGCACAGACTCTGTTTGTCCATCAACTTCTTTTCAAACAATATTTTTTCTTAATTTAAAAACCATTTGAATGTGTTTGGTTCAGAATTTTCTTGGTATCTTATCAGAAATATTTATTTCCTTGTTTTTTTTTTCCAAAATGTAGGTTGCTGAGGATCTTGTATTTAAGAGAGATGGAGTGGATATTTATGTAGATTTCAACATCAGCTTTACTCAAGTAAGAACTCAATCTTTTCTACAGATGTTTAACACATTTGTCAGTGTCATCCTTTCATGTCGTTTTTTTTTTCTCTTTTCCTTTTTAATACTTATAACATATGTGATTCTGATTGAAACAATATTTAATTAAACTTACGTGTTGGTAAAAAATGACATTAGACAATCTTATGAGATTAACTATTTCATTGTTTTCTCAGGTTACCTTCTTGTATATTTTTTATTTACTTGAAACTATAGCAATGTTAAGATTTTTTTATATATAAATAAGCTTATGCCATCCATAATTCATGGCATCTGCTCGAAATGACTTGGGTGATGGCTAGGCCATTCAAAAGTTGTTTGTGGATTGGGTAGGATATGGAGGTTCAACAAAGAACGCGTTGGGCAAGTTGGTGTGTCGAATCAATCTTTGGCCATTTGCAGTAGACACAACATGATGATTTTAAACGAGGACAAATTACTGAAAATCTTACACTTTTTTCTTTCTCGTTTTTAGTGGGGAACAATTTTAAAGGTGCTCTTTTTTAAAGCTCTTTTAGTTTGTAAGGCCTTTTTTTAGCTTTCAAACAGTCTTTTCTTTTAATACAATCTTTATAACCAATAAAGATGCTATAAGTGACTAAATGATTGTTGCACACAGCATAGCAAGATTTATAACAAACAAAGAAGCTTTTCATCATATACACACACATATAAATATAGGTTTGTTGTTGTAACATCCTCTGCATCACTAAAGACTCCTTTCTCTTCCAACTTCCAGTTTACTTGGATTTTGACGTTCTAATATTAGGAGAATGAAAATATATTCCTTCTTGAATTCTTCTTTCCTTTTTCCCTTTTTGCAAGAGGCCTTTGGCTTTAGGAAAATCCATGTAAACTCCAAATCAATATGCTTTTGTTTTGCGTAGCTAGTGTCTCATTATTTTAAGTGACATTATATATTACCCTGAAAAAGAGTATTTTTATCCATAACTCAGTATTTGAATTATGTTCGCAGGCTATTCTGGGTGGCAAGATTGAGGTGCCAACTTTATTAGGCAAGACTCAAATAAATGTAATGCTTCAAATCCTAAAACTTCAGTGGCTTTTGCATCTAAGTTTACTTCAGGTTTTATTTCAGCGAGTAAAAGAAGTCACTCCAATGTTATGTCTTCTATGGAGGAAATTGTGTTTGGCAATATCCGTATAGTTGGTATCAGCTTTTGAAGAATCATCACGAAGACTAGTCAATTAAGATTTCAAGTTAAAGAAATTAATACTTGGCTAAACTATGCAGCATAAGTTTAGGAATAGAGAAGGAATCCTCTCAAAGTAGATGAATACAGATCTTACTAGTAAATGACATGTCATTTAATATTGAGTAACTAAGTCATATTTTGTTAAGAATGAAAGCCTTGGAATAATTGCTAAATTCTGGAAAACATTAGTTGATCTATGGAGAATCTTTTGGTTCAGCTGTACTTATTCAGTCTAAACTTCCATTTCATGCGCAGACTTGTTTCGTAATGTTTTAAAACTTCAAACGTAGGATACATATTTATTTCTTTAATACTGATAAAAAATTTGCTTTCTTAAAAAGTAAGACACTTATTTGATACTGATAAAAAAAATGTGCTTTAATTTTAACTATTTAACATCTTGTACAAATATACATAGCTAATATGAAGGATGTGGTATGTGCCAGTGTGAGCTTAGGATCATGTAATTTCCTGTTTTGGAGTTGCATATTACACCTTTTCATGAAAGATGGATCCCGTAAAACTTCAATTTCATGCTGAACTAGTTGTTGTCTTATTGTGGTCTGTTAGATACCAAAAGGGGCTCAGGATGGACAACTTATGATCATCAGAGGCAAAGGTGCTCTTTATACGTTCTAGTAGAACTATCATGCTATGAAAATTGTGAAATGCACGCTGCGCTTACAATTTATTGTGATGCAGGACTGCCCAAATATGGTTTTCTTATTGACCATGGGGATCAATTCGTTCGATTTCGTGTGAAATTCCCCACGTAAGTTTTCTTTTTTTTACTTTTAACATCAACTTTTTTTCACTTCGAATAATTTGATTGATGAGTGAATTTTCATACTACAAACTGGATTGATGATTCTAGGAAAGCTAAGGTTTCCTACTTTTCACCAACACTGAACCATTGATATTATGAATATTTCTCAAAAGGTGCTACAGAAATAGAGTTCTTACCCTTCTCTTTTCTTGAAAAACAAGATTCTGAGTGAATAAGTAAAAGTATCATTCACTTTATCTGTAGTGGCCATTGTCCTGTAATAATTTCTTAGATTTAGTATTTTCTAGGTCTTAGAGATCATTGTTTGTGGAATCACCTTTTTTCTTTTATTCTTCTTGTACACTTGTTTTTTATTCTGAACTGGAAATCAAGCCATGTGACCTGCACATTTTGGCATGATTTGGATAACTTTTTTATCTGGATAAATCACAATTTGAGCAAATATACAGAATTTAAGAGGATCATTTTTGTTGATGTGAATAATGAGTCATTTTTATGTGTATTTTAATTATTTTACAGTGAGGTAAATGAGCGACAGCGTGCTATTTTGGAAGAGTTTGCACTGGAGGAAATGAATAATGGAAATGCCAATGCTGACGGAGGAAATTGGTGAGATTATAAATTTTACCAATGCTTTGAATGTTAAGTTTTATCTGTTTGATCAGTTTTATGAAATGGAAGTAAATATGATAGTACAAACTGTTTGAATTGAGAATTTCAGTAAAACCCTGCAGGTTTGAATTATCTTTATTTTTCTAGAACTAATACTCTATCCATGAGAGTATTTGTTAACTACTGTTCCTAGTAAGTGTCCAACGTGGCTAGAAGTCTGCGTCATTGGAAGAAGATGCATTTAGTTTCTGATGCAGATTATTAAATGTAACTCTTTCTGAAAGAGTGTGTTTTTGGGTCAACCATGTCAATGATTGAATCTACATATGTCACTAATAATTAAAATTAATCAGGCGGTGTCTTTCTTGTTGCTGTTTGACAGTCATATTAAATATGTAGAGAATACATTGAATTTTATTCTGGATTTTGTTTAGCTCCTTAAATCAGTCATTCTTCTGATTGTAATGAAGATACTGAAATGGATAACAGGCTTTATCAGCAGATATCTACTGGTTGAACTTTACAGGTGGCAACAAGTTCTTGAACAACTTGGGGACCTCAATTTTGCGCTCAAATTGTCTCTATTCTTATTGATCCTTCTATTGTTGAGTAAAGGCATGGGATAGAAACGCTCGAGGCAATTTAAAGCTCGTTTTCATGGACAAACGAGTGCCAAGGTGGTTGAAATAAGGTCAATTCCATCATCATTAAGGTATTCTATTTTTTCAAAGAGCACCATATTAATAAAATAGTGCATTCAAATTATTCTGACGTTTGAGCAGTCATTGTTTTGACTTTTGGGAGTTGCTTATCCATCCATGCTGATTATAAATTTAGAAGTAATCATTCAGATTCTTCTTAAAGCAGCAACTTTTAGAAAACCGGGATAACTTTGCGATTTGAAACACTCCATTCTTCGCTTTTAGTAGTGAAAAGTTTCAAACTTTGAACACTTTCTTGCAGTGCCGCTAACGGCGTAATCATTGCATGATTATTGAATGCACGTGTTGAAATTTTGCATGTAGGTTTATTGAGGTTGGAGTTCCACCATGAATGATGTACAAATGGATCATCGTCTCCAGGTGATTGATTTTTTTTACGGCCTCGAACCATATTATACGAAGAGAAGCATCATACCTGAAGTAATACAGAACATTTTTTGTTAGATGAAGAACAATAGCTATATATATGGTCACAGTAGAAATATACCTTTCGCTGTCTTTCATGTGCTGTAATTTCTGTGGTCAAGCTGTTATATACATGTTCACTTCCTAATTCATCCACCCATAGTTTAATGGAACCATCATCTGTTCTTTATAGCGCTTGTAATGGTTGGATATTAAGGTCAAATATACTCCCAAAGGGTAGGTTGTGTTAGAGAAATCTGGAGGCTGGCTGTTTAGATGAGGGTGGTATTTTTACAATTCTGCATTTTAATAAACTAATATATAATAAAGTAAAAATCAAATCATTGAGAGGGAGTCGTCCTCTGGCCAAACCCTTGCCTGGTCCCAACCCACCCTAAGATTGAAAAGTTGGAAGAATGAAAGAGAGAAGAATATTAACTTTCTTTCAAACCTGACTTTCTTCGAAGCCATACTTCTTTTCCTTGCTATATAGGGTGTGCTAAAGTGGGTAGTTGAAATAGACAACTCGCACACACTCCCTTTCCAATAAAACAATCAATATACCCACCAAAAGATGGAATTCCTCTGTATTCTCTTCCTTAGCAGTTTCCTCTGGACGACCGGTCAACGAATTTGACAGCCTTTCCTTCTTGCCAACAGGGCATTCGTTGCCATCATCATTCCCTTCCTTGTTTGGAGGAGCAGGTCAAATAGTAAAAGCCAAATTGAATCAAGGCAAGGCGTGGCATCCTTTTCCTGACTCTGAGTCATCCTATACCCATTGGGCTGTGCTTATGAAAGAGGAATACTTTTCTGGCATTTGGATTATTCATTTCATTCCGACGTAGTATGTATGAATCATTACAATAATTCATGAATTGTGGGCAAAAAATATCATGAATACGACAAATATACTTTCTTGATTTTGAGAGGAAGATGATGGGAGGTCAGCAATCCAATGCTCTCTTCAGTGGTATGTCCTTTTAGGTATCCTCCCCCCTTATCTTTTACTATTCTTCAAACCTCCACAACTTCTCCCTCGCTATATATGTATTACTGATTCAGTACTCTCTCTCTCTCTCTCTCTTTAGATTATCAGAGCAGCAATGGAGAAGGAAGCTCAGGGGAAAACCTCCATGAATAAGGCTCTTATTGCTGTTAACTGCTTCATTGCCGCAATCGGCAACTGCGGCGGACCTATGATTATGCGCCTCTACTTCCTTCATGGTGGAAAGCGCGTCTGGCTTTCTAGCTGGCTCGAGACTGGTGGTTGGCCTGTTATTTTAATCCCCCTTTTGATCAGCTACTTCCACCGCCGCCGACGGGCCAAGATCGCCGGAGTCGATGGCTCTGGATCGGGACCACCGGTGCAGATCTTCTTCATGAAACCTCGCCTTTTCGTTTTCTCAGCCTTCATTGGCCTGATTACCGGCTTCGACGATTATTTATACGCCTACGGCATCGCTCGTCTTCCTGTTTCGACGTCGTCGCTTCTGATCGCTTCTCAGCTGGCTTTTACAGCCGGGTTTGCTTTTCTGATGGTGAAGCAGAAGTTCACGGCGTACTCCGTCAACGCGGTGGTGTTGCTGACGATGGGAGGGGCGGTGTTGGCTATGCACACGAGCGGCGATCGGCCGGCGGGGGAATCGAGCCGGCAATACATATTGGGGTTTGTGATGACTCTTGTAGCGGCGGTGATTTACGGATTTATACTGCCGTTGGTGGAGCTTACATACAAGAAGGCTAAACAGACGATTACTTACACTCTAGTGTTGGAGATTCAGCTGGTCATGTGCTTATTCGCCACCATTTTCTGCACTGTTGGAATGCTCGTCAACAACGATTTCAAGGTCTCTCTTTTTCTTCCTCGTCACTTTCATATTTTAATTTTGGGTATTAAACAACTTAAACTAAAAAAAACCCTGCAAATATACCATTATTTCAACCAAAACACATTTTCCAATCCCGTTTTTCATTAAAAAAAACATAAGTCTGGACCACCGGCCAACAACAACGGCGACTTTGGTATATAAGTCCAACGTCCATGGACACGACTGGCAAAAGTCTAACCTATTTGCTAGGATTTCAACTTTCTAATACCTAATCTTTCCATATTCAAATCAATTCTCTCTTTAATCCAAGTCATTTTTCTTTCGCAAATTTGTTCTAAATTGAAAGCGATACAAAAAAAAAAAAAAAAACAATTGTAGAACAGAAACATCAAAGATTTATGTGAAAAATTTACAGGTAAAAGATAAATTCATTTTTTGAAAATATGAGTTTTACAATCAAATTTTAGAAAAAATAAATAACTCTAATATTATTTATATATGGGCAACAAAATTTTTAAAAATCCATACTCTAAAATTGTCTCCTCCCATCAATGGGGGATACAATAGATTTTAGTACTACAAAACCACCCACGTTTCAAAGCAAGGGTAAAGTGGTCCCCTCTCATTCTCTAACACAAGCTGTGATAGTGTGATTAGTCCGTCTGTCATATTAGGACTCCATATTTTGATCTTTGCTGGCTGTTGCAGGCCATTTTTATTTATTACGAAAAAAATCCAAAAGGATTTTTCTTGGGACGATCGAACAGGTCTTCTAATCTGAACATGTTACCTCATGAATTAAAATAAATTTTAATTCATGTAATTTGTGTGACATTTCTTAGTATAATATTGTTTATTTTGAC
Source organism: Begonia loranthoides (assembly GCA_022433065.1). Taxonomy (NCBI): domain Eukaryota; kingdom Viridiplantae; phylum Streptophyta; class Magnoliopsida; order Cucurbitales; family Begoniaceae; genus Begonia; species Begonia loranthoides. Next base: position 1,115,181 of record CM039485.1, read on the forward strand.
TTAAAGTCTACACAATTTTTATTATTAGAATTATATCAAAATTCATTATATTAAATAAGAAGACTTATAAATAATGTATATAGGTAACACTCGTGCTGACCAAATTTGGCACGAAAAAGAAATGAGAAAAGAATTTATTGTGAAGTATTATTCTTGATGAGTTGATGACTGTGTATCCACTTCTCATACTTGTTTATTTGAATTTTACTTCGACACGACGAGTTAATCGCAAACCCACAAATCATAAACAGAAAGTCTTTTGATCTTCGTCTTCATCTGTGCGAAGCGAAGTTTCAGAACAGTTGCTTACTGCTGTAGACTGCATCAACAGGTGATTCCAAGAGAAGCAAGAGAATTCGAGCTTGGAGAAACAAAGTATTACGTGATTTTGGTCTGGAGTGCAATCATATGGCAAGGCTTCTTCTTGGGCGCGATCGGAATAATCTTTTGTGCGTCTTCTTTAGTTTCAGGCATCGTGATTGCTGCTTTGCTCCCAGTTACTGAGATTCTGGCCGTCATTTTCTTCAAAGAAAGCTTCCAGGCTGAGAAGGGGCTCTCTCTGGCTCTCTCTCTCTGGGGCTTCGTTTCTTACTTCTATGGCGACATCAAGAACAGTTTGAGAGAGAAGAAGAAACAGCAGCAGCTGAGCTTAGAAACAGAAATTGTTCAAACCCCTCAAAACCCTTATTCAAGTGTTTGAATACGGGGTTATGGAATGCTCCAGCTTCTGGTTTTCGTGCCATTTGCAGCTGAACTGAGCTGGAAATGTAGACGGGAATGGAGAGGGAGATGATTAGAAGCAATTTCTTTTCCATTATTATTATGAGTGGAAAGTGATGAGATTCTTCCTGATTTGTTTACAACTGCAGTTCCCTACACGAAACTAGTTAATAATCATGCTTCCCTCAACTGTTCCAAGACGTCATTATTTTTCAAATAAAAAAACTTAAAAAATAATTAATAGAGAGTTTGACGGCTATGGCTCGATTCTTTTCCGAGCAAACTGCAATAATTCAATTTCTACCGAATGGTATAATATTGTCTATTTTTAACAAGACTTACGTAATTTTTCTCTTGAGTTTTACCTTAAAATATCTTGTACTAGTTGAAGATGGAACGCGCTACATATATAGAATAACTGATGACACAAATTTTTTCATGAGATTGTGCTTATATCATCAAGTTTTAGGGTCCTACAAACCTTCAAAAAGATGAGTGACAACACAAATACAAATTGTTAGAATTTGGTGTTACTCGAATTCTATTGGGTCGGGTCAGGTCAGGTCGAGTCGGTGGATATGCGTTGTAAATCTGATTTAAAGTTTTGTTTTCTCTGTAAATTCATTTAAGATAGAGTATTAAAACTCACGATTGTATCTCGATCTGCAAATAGTGATATTATTTTTTGTCAATGATTTTTTCTCAAAAGAGTTTTTTCATGTAAATTCTAATGTCCCTTCTTCTTCAAATGGGTTAAACATATTAATTTGGGTATCTTAAGTTACAGCATGGAAGATTGTTTCATGGGAGGGAAGATGTAATAATGGGTTTGGAGATTCTTCTATTTAATGAAGTGCACAAACAAAAACTATCAAACAGTTGAAGGGTTTTCTGTTTCAACGCTTTGCTGCTGCTGCTTCTTCTTCTTCTTTCTCCGACTGTTCTTGATGTCGCCATAGAAGTAAGAAACGAAGCCCCAAAGAGAGAGAGCCAACGAAAGCCCTTTCTCCACTTGAAACCTTTCTTTGAAGAAGATGACGGCCAGAATCTCTGTAACTGGAAGCAAAACCGCGATCAGAATGCCGGAAACTAAGGAAGACGCACAGAAGATTACTCCAATGGCGCCCAAGAAGAAGGCTTGCCATATAATTGCGTTCCATACTAACACCAAGTAGTACTTGGTCTCTCCCAGCCCAAACTCCTTTGCTTCTCTTGGAATTACCTGTTCATAAAGTCCAAAGTTAGAGCTTTACAATAGTCTTCCAAGAGCTTAAATTCGTAAAGTTTGAGACTTTATTTTATTTTCTTTTTAAATATTAATATTTCTTAATTTAATTTCTATTCCTCCAATATCGGAGATACGTGGAGTTAGGAATCAACTGAGATTAGAAATAAGATTAAAACACATGTGCCGGAACAATCTTATGAAGATTGTCTGACATGGGTCACGTTGTCTAAGAAGCATCTGTTGTGTTTCTAGAGAGGGAGAGGGAGAGGGAGAGGGAGAGGGAGAGGAGAGAGAGACCTTGAAATCGTTGTTGACGAGCATTCCGACGGTGGAGAAAATGGTGGCGAAAAGAGACAGAACCAGCTGAATCTCCAACACTAAGGTGTAAGTAATTGTCTGTTTTGCCTTCTTGTATGTGAGCTCCACCAACGGCAGTACAAATCCATACAGTGCCGCCGCAGCAAGTGTCATGATAAATCCTAATATGTATTGCTTCTTCGATTCCCCCGCCGGTCGATCGCCGCTCGTGTGCATCGCCAGCACCGCCGATCCAATCGTCAGCAAAATCACTGCGTTGATCGAGTACGCCGTGAACTTCTGCTTCACCAGCAGGAAAGCGAACACCGCCGTGAAAACCAGCTGTGAAGCGATCAGCAGCGACGCCGTCGAAACAGGCAGCTTAGAGATGCTGTAGGCATATAAATAATCGTCCAGGCCGGTTAACAGACCAATGACAACGGAGGCGACGAACAGCCGGGGTTTCATGAAGAAGATCTTAGTGGGTGCTCTGGATCCCGAGCAGTCAACTCCGACGCTCGCTGCCCTTCGCCGGCGGTGGAAGTAGCTGATAATTAAGGGGATGAAAATGATTGGCCAGGCTCCAGTCTGAAGCCAACTAGAAAGCCAGACGCGTTTCCCACCATGGACGAAGTAGAGGCGAGTAATCAGAGGTCCGCCGCAGTTGCCGAGGGATAATAGGATACAGTTAAGTACAATAAGAGCCTTAGCAACAGAGGTTCTCCGGCCTTGTTCTTCCTTCGCCATTGTTGGTCTGTATAGAAGAGAATGGCAAGAAAGTCTTAAATCAAGGAGTACAAATACATGAAAGCTATGGAGTAATCAGTTGAGGTTGAATTTGACGGTGAAGATGGATTCCTTCATCAAGTTGATGTCTAAGTCAAATCTTTGACAAATTATCGACCATTTGTTGTAAGTTAGAGCTTGATTGATTTCAATGGGAGATCTGGTTTTTGTTATTGTGGAATGTTTGAAGGGTAGTTGTAGGTGTTGACATTTGGGTGTGTACATTCTTTATTGTTGGTGGGCACGGTCGACGAATGGTTTAGGACCCGTGGTGATGACAATGATGACTCAAATTATAAAATTTAGCAAAAATAATTTAAAGCTTTGAATTAATTTTAAAATGATAATAAAATGACTTCAATGTCATCCTAAAAAATAAATGAAAAGAATAAATAATATAATAAACTTTATTTTAAAAAAAAAAACAAAATGATTTATAGATAAAATCAAGAGAAAATAACAAAACAATCACTAAACAATAGAAGTAATGACAAGTCATCCACTTAACAATTTTCGCTAACAACTTAAATATTAAACTATAGGAAATGAATGACGCAAATATCATTGTTACCTGTTGAAAGAAACATTACCATGAAGACGATGTCGAAACATTACTCTCTGCAATTTGAATTCTACTTCATTTTTATGCTAAAATCGCAATAATCGAAGCAATCTTACCAGGAGGAAGATGCCGGGAAGCTTCGACATGGTATTCTCATCGTCGAAAACAATTCCCACGTCTTCAATTTTCCGAACATTTTAGAAATATTACCATGAAGATGATGTTGAAACATTACTCTCTGCAATTTGAATTCTATTTCATTTTTATGCTAAAATCGCAATAATCGAAGCAATCTTACCAGGAGGAAGATGCTGGGAAGCTTCGACATAGTATTCTCATCGTCGAAAACAATTCCCACGTTTTCAATTTTCCGAACATTTTCTGATGGTTTATTCTTCCTCTCGATTTCACTCTTCCAATTTTCATCACCATCTTCTCTTGACTCTTCCTGTTCCATTATCGCCGTCTAGTGTTTATCATCAATGTCTCGCTTTTCATAGAGGAAAGTAATCGTTCCACAACGGAAAGTAATCTTTGTGCAAGTGGAATGTTGTGGTTATGCTCCGGAACGTTGTCTTTCTGTAACGGAAAGTAATATTTTAAATCTGTTTAATGGAAATACAACGTTCAGCCGTGGAAATACAATGTTTCGCAGCGAAACAACAACACTTTTTAACGGAAAAAGTAACAACAATGTTTGCTCCGTCCATTTCTCATAGTTCAGCGTTTAAGTTATTAGCGAAAATTATTCAGTAGTTGATTGTCATTGATCTGATAGTTCAGTAGTTATTTTGTTAATTTTCTTAAAATAAATAAATTAGTTTTAAGTGATGTACTGTGTTAATAATTTATAATCTATCTGAATTACTTTATTAATAAAAAAATCATATGTAATGACACGCTATATGATTAGAGTATACGTGTAAAGTAGCAGCCCATCACTCGTTGGGATCGGGTCGACTCACCAGGATCCAAAAAACGAGTTGACTCTTTCGAGTCGGACCTCTTTCCTACCAGAACCAAACTCTTTGCCGCTCTCGCTTCCTTCGTCTTCTCCATTGTCATCTTCGTCAATCTGATCAAATCCCATAAACTCTGGTTCATTACCTTATTCGCAAACAACAAGATTAGCCTCTCTCTGCAACTCTCGAAGCTCCTCGACCACTCTGTCAACTCGCTCTTGTTCAGTCCCTTTAGTCAATCACCTACTTCCTTGACCCGGACGAAGATTTCTCTCTGAACCAGCCTGTAATTTTCAGCCGCCGTTTTATCCACCTTGTAAATGACGTTGTTTCTCTGAAGATTCAAACTTTCCGGAGCTTCCGAAATTAACTCCACGAAATCAACAAGAATGTCTATTTCGAGTGACAAACAGGAATTCGAAATCCCAGAAACAGTACTTTCCTTTTCTTTGATTTCAGTGGAACAAAAATGGTAACCCAACTTCCTCGAAACCCTTAGATTCTGCCCCACAATTCCTGCGTACCATCCCACACAAACCGAAAACTCCCTCATATCGGAGGCCGATTCCTCCCGAAACGTCGACAAATTAAGAAAATCTATCCAGAATAATCCTCAGAATTTTCGCTGAGTCCTCACCATCAACGTCTCGGTACGACAAATATACTTTTTAGTAGCCTGAATTATGGTGCCCTCCAACTTCTGGTTTTCGTGCCATTTGCTGCTAAACTGAGCAGGAAATGTAGACGGGAATGGAGAGGGAGATGAGTAGAAAAGTGATGAGATTCTGCCTCATTTGTATACAACTCATTAGCACTTCCCTACACGTTATTACAATTTCTTTTTCATTTTATTTTTTTGAAGAAATTCAACGTCTGCTACTAAAAACTTCAAAAATAATTATAAAATGAGTTTGACTGTTTCCTCGCTTTGCTGCTGCTGCTGCTGCTGCTTCTTCTTTCTCTGACTGTTCTTCATGTCGTCATAGAAGTAAGAAACGAAGCCCCAGAGAGAGAGAGAGAGCCAACGAAATCCCTTTCTCCACTTGAAACCTTTCTTTTAAGAATATGACGGCCAGAATCTCTGTAACTAGGAGCAAAGCCGCGATCTCTGTAACTCTGTATATGGCAAGGCTTCTTCGTGGGCGCGATCGGAATAATCATTTGGGCGTCTTCTTTAGTTTCAGGCATCGTGATTGCTGTTTTGTTCCCAGTTACTGAGATTCTGACCGTCATTTGCTTCAAAGAAAGCTTCCAGGCTGAGAAGGGGCTTTCTCTGGCTTTCACTCTCTGGGGCTTCGTTTCTTACTTCTATGGCGACATTAAGAACAGTTTGAGAGAGAAGAAGAAATTGTTAAAAACCCTCAAATCCCTTATTCAAGTGTTTGACAGTTTTCCAGTTTCTGGTTTTCGTGCCATTGGCAGCTGAACTGAGCTGGAAATGTAGTGGGGAATGGAAGGGAGATGAGTAGAAGCGATTTCTTTGCCATTAGTATGACAGAAAAGTGATGAGATTCTGCCTGATTTGTATGCAACTGATTAGCAGTTCCCTACACGAAATTAGTCAATAATCATGCTTCATGAATGATTTAAAGACGTCATTTTTTTTTCCAAATATTATCATTACATTACATATATTTTTTAATTTTGGGAAATTAACGAAACAAACCCTAAGTTTGGGACAAAAAACACGACAAATTTTAAAGAATTTTTGCAAACAATTAAAACATCAAACTATGGTAAATGAACTACGCAAACCTCCCCGTCGCATTTGTTGTCAAACATAGCAAAGACAAACGCCGCAACCACGTTAATGCTTAGAAACGTCAAAGACTATCCAACAGAGACTAACGACAAATATCCTTCAACGACGAGGGGCGGCCAAACTTGATCCAACAGGAGGGATGGGCGTTGTGGATGAGGGACATCCTTTGTTGACGATGATGGACATCCAGGCTAGGAGGAGGATCGAGGACAGACGTCCCTCAATCGACGATTGACGGCCAAGATCATTCTCTTAAGACGTTGGCGGATGAAGGTTCACACCCTTTGGATTGAGGGACGGACGTCCCTCATCGATGATAGATGGCCAAGATCATTATCCTAAGACGTTGGTAGACATTATGTTGGAGGGAGTCATGTGCAAGGCATACGCTATTTTAAAATGGGAGCAAAGTCGCAGACGAAGATTGTTGGCCTTTGGATGAACTAATTGGACGTCCTTCAGAGCTGAGAGACGTTTGTCTCTAGAAATGGACGTTCATGATGGATTATTGAAAGGCGATGTCGTCCCTCAGCTTATGACGGACATCCCTTAGTTAACAACAGACGTCCCTCGCTTAAAACGGATGTCCCTCAACTTATGACCGATGTCCCTCAACTTATGACAGATGTCCTTCAGTATATGATGGACGTCCCTTTGGCAAACAATCTCATCAACTCATGAAGAGACTGAGAAGCAAAAAAGTCGACTGAAACAAAATCAAACAAGCTGCAAGCAATGCAAAAAGAACACAATGTACAAACCAAGTTCAATGAATTATGGCTTTAATGTGGTAAAAACAACTGTTAATTTGTCTTTCGATTATAGTGGTTGCTCCATGGACAATGATGTTGATATCGATTTTCTCTCTCTTAGTCAGATACTCTCCTGACAACAATGGAGAAGAACGACCATTCAAAACAGACATTTATACTGCTTTTGATAAAATCTGGATCAGCCTTGGACGTCCCTCGTGGTCGAAGGACATCCATTGTTGATCCTTGGACATTGTCGTTGGACGGGCTTTAACGTTAGAGTGACTGCTGCATTTGACTATGTGTTTTTCGACGGGAAGTTTTGTGTCATTCATTTCACATAATTCGATATTTTAATTGTTTCCAAAAATTCTTCAAGGTTTGTGTGTTTCTTATTCTAAACTATAAGTTTGTTATGTTAATTTCCATTTATGTTTGGTAGAAATTCATCATCTGCTGCTAAAAACTTCGGAAATAATTAGTAGTGTAGTTTGATTGCTCTTGCTTGACTCTTCGACAACACAATAATCCAATCTCCATCGAATAGTATGATATTATCTATTTTTATTAAGATCTACATAATTTTATTATTGAGTTTTACCTTAAAATATTTTGTACTAGTTGAAGATGGAGCGCGATACATGTATGGAATAACTCATGACACAAATTTTCTTGTGGGCTTGTTGTCATATCAACAAGTATTAGGGCCCAACAAGCCCTCAAAAAGATTAGTCACAACATAAATATAAATTGTTAGAATTTGATGCTATCCAAATTCTATTGGGGCGGGCCGGTTAGTACTTACTTTAGATTTCATTTAGGGTTTTATTTTTTTTATAAATTCATATAAGTTAGAGTCGTAAAACTCACTGTTGTATATTGATATTCAAATAATGATATTATATTTTGTGCGTGATTTTTCTCTAAAAAAGTTTTTCTAATAAATTCTAGTGTCTGATGTAGTATTTTCTTTATTCAATTATAGATATTGTTAGAGATTGAACGATAACCGGAAAAAGAAAATACGATGTGAGACATCAGATTTATGTGGAAAAACCCTTTCGGGAAAAAACTACGGGCAGAGGAATAAATCTACAATGAAGATTGAAATACAACTGCGAGTTTTGCGACTCTAACTTACGTCAATTTATAGAGAAAGCATAACCCTAAATGAGATTTACAATGCAGGTCCACCAACCTAGCCCAATAGAATTTAGGTTACACCAAACATGCAAGAGATGTATTTCTAACACAAATAAATAACCACGCACCAACAAATGGGTTAAACATATTAATTGGGCTATCTTAAGTTACAGCAGGGAAGATCTAATCATGGGTTTGGAGATTCTTCTATTTAATGAAACAAAAACTATCAAACAGTTAAAGGGTTTTGAGGGTTTTCTGTTTCCACGCTTTGCTGCTGCTGCTTCTTCTTCTCTCTCAAACTGTTCTTGATGTCGCCATAGAAGTAAGAAACGAAGCCCCAGAGAGAGAGACCCAACGAAAGCCCTTTCCCCACTTGAAACCTTTCTTTGAAGAAGATGACGGCCAGAATCTCTGTAACCGGAAGCAAAGGCGCTATCAGAATGCCGGAAACTAAGGAAGACGCACAGAAGATTACTCCAATGGCGCCCAAGAAGAAGGCTTGCCATACAATTGCATTCCATACTAACACCAAGTAGTACTTCGTCTCTCCCACCCCAAACTCTTTTGCTTCTCTTGGAATTACCTGTTCATAAAGTCCAAAGTTAGACCTTAAAATAGTCTTTAAAGTTCACGTTTAATTTTGACAAATTATGGACCATTTCTTAAAATTCAATTTTGTTGAGTGCATATAAAATATTTTAATGTTATTTTCTAATATTATTTTTTGACGTGACATTCATCTAATTAATATAATATTTTAATTATTTATAATTTATCTTAATTATTATATCAATTAATAGGGTTAATATTAATTTTCATCTTAAAGTTTATGATCCTTTTTAAGTAACACCTTGAAGTTTAGTTTTTTAATTTTCATCTTAAAGTTTATGATCCTTTTTAAGTAACACCTTGAAGTTTAGTTTTTTTATGTAACACCTTGAAGTTTTACACGTTATCAGCTGACACCTTGATGTTTCTTCCTGTTAATATTTTTCACATTTCACCCTTAGCTGACTCTCGAAGACGAAGACGAATCTGCAATTCCTCTATCAAAGACGAACTTGTGAAGGCAAACTCCGCGAACACGAACCCTTGCTCTGCGAAGGCGAACCTCGGCTCTACAAAGGTGAACCCTGCTCCGCGATTCTGAACCCTGCTCTGCGAACCCCTTCTATGCGAAGAAGACCGGCCAGCTCTCCCCTTTGCGAAGAAGATCAAAGACACTCGTCTGGCAGCTCGATTCTTTTGTTTCCGAGGGGTATGTATTGAATTAGGGTTTTGATTTGGATTTTTTAGAAAATTGCAGTGAGATAAACCATTGTGAAATAAGTCATTAAGTGAACTTCCTGATTTAATTGTTTGCTGGTTCGTGCAAGTCATGGAATTTTTTATGTTACTTTTTTTCATTCAAATTTGGTCTATTCTGTCGTCTGTTGTTGTTCAATTTATGCCCGATATGCATTTGGAAAATGTTTACTGTGTTCTTGTTCAATTTCTGTCGTCTTTTGATCTGTGTTTGAGAACAGAATTGTAAGCCTTTCAATTCTCTAGCATAAACTTATCACACGGCCTTTCAATTGATGAATATGGTTTATTTGAACTATTAGTTTTTTATTGCTGAGAAGGAAAACTTGGAACTCAATATGACTCAAGTCATTCTTGAAGGAGTGGAAACAGTTGTGGTTTTCTTTGAATTCATATTTTTGGTTGTCTGTCTATTCTATTTGTGTTTTTATTTTATTTAGATTTCAAGTGTAAGGCTTGATGTCGCGTGATTCTGCTTCTAGTAGTGGTCAGTACTCATGAATGTCTTTTTTTCGTTAAAATTACAAATTGATCACATTAATACATATTGCTTTTGTCTAATTTTTGGTATCATTGAGTGTGTCTTATGTATATGTTTCAGAAGCTTTAGGATGTTACTTGTTTTTGTAACATAAGAGCTGTCATACGTATGTCCTGGACACGAGCAAATCCTGAACGAAGATTTTTCGGTTGTCAAAATTATGAGGTATAAATGTACTTTGGGAATGTAGCAAGTGTTAGCATTTTTGTTAAGCTTAGTTTTATTTTGATGATGACTAAATGATGTTTAATTTAATGGAATCAATAAGTTGTTATTGTGTTTTTATGGATATTATTCTTAATGTTTTATTCATTATATTTATACAAGTATTTATCAAAAATACCGGCATTGAAGGTATTAAAGTGTGCTGACATATTTATTTAAGTCCATGTAGTGAATATATATATTAATTTAGGACTTAGAAATATAAAAAATATCGAGGCATGGACGTCGCTTAAAGAAGGAAAAGAAGGCAGTGAATGAATTAGAGTTTCGGACGTCCTTTATGGAATTTAGGATGTCCGTTATAGTGGTGTGCCGAAGAAATGGAGCAACGAACGTCCCTCTTGCAGGGAGTCTGTCGTAAAGCAGCGGCGAAGATTTGGAGTTTCAAACATCCCTCATGGAGAAAAGGACATCCGTCGAAGGAACGGATGTCCCTTAAAGGAAAAAAGGACGTCCTGCCTCTTTAAACAGTGAAGAATCTGAAGGTCGGACGAAGTTGAGTGAAGAATTGGACGTCCCGCTTGCGAAGAAATTGAGGTACGGACGTCCCTCATCGAGTAAAGGACGTCCATTATAGAGTCGCAGCAAAGATTTGAAGAATGGACGAAGGAGCGAAGCAATGGATGTCCCGTGCCGAGAAAATGACGTCATGCTTCTGAAGGAACTTGAGGAACGAATGTCCCTCATGGAGGAAAGGACGTCCGTCATAGAGCTGTGTAGACGCTGTGATTATTTTAGAAATTGAATTTTGATTGATTATTTATGAGAAACTTGGTTGTAATATATTATAATTGATTATGTCACGTCAAATTAAAATAAATTTTAGTTGTTGACAGGCAATCAGGAGTTTTCTAGTATATAAAGGAATTATAAGTATATTGCTTAGATATTTACTTAGAACGTCCGTGGCGAATTGAATTTTATGCCTCAAAATTTTTCTTGCAATTATGAAAAAAGTAAACATGATACTAAACTATAACTAAATTAATAAATAGGAAGATGAGTATGGATGAAATTCATTTTGGGACTAGAGACTCTTATGGACATTAGAATCCCAAGTGGTGAGACAATAATACAAGAACATTATCAATTCAACTACACCACAAAATACTAAAATAGATGTTGTACAATTATGGAGCTTGACTTTAAACTTCTGGCATGTCAATAGATTGTGCGACATCAACTTCTGATACTTTCCAAAGATGAGCCTTGCAATAGAAGTACGTAGTTATTGTAATATCTTGATTTTTCATAATTAAAATTAAGTAAAAATAATTGAAAAATTACTTGAACATAATTGGATAATTGAATATTTATTTGATGAGAAGATTAATTGGGGATTATTTGAATATTTATTGAAGATTTATTTGACGGAAAATTAATATGGGAGACCGAATTGAAGAAATTAAATTGGATCAATATTTATCGTCAAGGAATATTCGGAATAAATTGAGAATTGGAATTGGGTTGAGGATAATTTAATTAAATGGGAGATTTAGTTAAATTATTAAAAAATAATTTAAAATTAAATTGAATAAGTGGGAATCGAAGAATTAAAAGAAAACAAATAAAAAGGGGTTATTCAGAAAAACTATCAAACAATTAAAGGGTTTTGAAGGTTTTCTGTTTCCACGCTTTGCTGCTGCTGCTTCTTCTTCTCTCTCAAACTGTTCTTGATGTCGCCATAGAAGTAAGAAACGAAGCCCAAGAGAGAGAGAGCCAACGAAAGCCCTTTCTCCACTTGAAACCTTTCTTTGAAGAAGATGACGCCCAGAATCTCTGTAACTGGAAGCAAAGCCGCTATCAGAATGCCGGAAACTAAGGAAGACGCACAGAAGATTACTCCAATGGCGCCCAAGAAGAAGGCTTGACATACAATTGCATTCCATACTAACACCAAGTAGTACTTCGTCTCTCCCACCCCAAACTCTTTTGCTTCTCTTGGAATTACCTGTTCATAAAGGGTTGACTTAATGAATAAATTGACAGTAATTTTCAAATTATTGATACCTAAAATGTGAACGTTTTATTTAATCCAAAATTATAATCTAAAGGTTCATTTAACTAATCTTTTTATGGTAACCACTCCATATCAATCATAAAGCAGCAGGTTTGACTTTCATGGAAGGGCTATTTTCTAAGCTTCGTCTTCAATACTTTTGTTTGATATAATATATATAATCAACCAGTGAAAAACATGGGAAGAGACTATCTTTGGGCAATCCTACGGTTAAGATTGTCTGAAATGGATCACGTTGTTTAAGAAGCATCTGCTGTGTTTCTAGAGAGAGAGAGGGTGAGGAGAGAGAGACCTTGAAATCGTTGTTGACGAGCATTCCGACGGTGCAGAAAATGGTGGCGAAAAAAGACATAACCAGCTGAATCTCCAACACTAAGGTGTAAGTAATTGTCTGTTTTGCCTTCTTGTATGTGAGCTCCACCAATGGCAGTATAAATCCATACAGTGCCGCCGCAGCAAGAGTCATCAGAAACCCTAATATGTACTGCTTCTTCGATTCCCCCGCCTGCCGATCGCCATTCGTGTGCATTGCCAGCACCACCGCTCCCATCGTCAGCAAAATCACTGCGTTGATCGAGTACGCTGTGAACTTCTGCTTCACCAGCAGGAAAGCGAACCCCGCCGTGAAAACCAGCTGTGAAGCGATCAGCAGCGCCGACGTAGAAACAGGCAGCCTAGAGATTCCGTTGGCATATAAATAATCGTCCAGGCCTGTGAGCAGACCAATGACGACGGAGGCGACGAACAGCCGGGGTTTCATGAAGAAGATCTTAGTGGGTGCTCTGGATCCCGAGCCCTCGACACCGGCGGTCGCTGCTCTTCGCCGGCGGTGGAAGTATCTGATAATTAAAGGGATGAAAATGATAGGGCATGCTCCAGTCTGAAGCCAACTAGAAAGCCAGACGCGTTTCCCACCATGGACGAAGTAGAGGCGGGTAATCAGAGGTCCGCCACAGTTGCCGACGGATAATAGGATACAGTTAAGTATAATAAGAGCCTTAGAAAAGGAGGTTCTCCGGCCTTGTTCTTCCGTCGCCATTGGGTCTAAGTAGAAGAGAATGGAAAGAAAGGCGGTGGCAGGAGAGGACAAGGTTAAATTTGACGGTCAAGATGAATTCTTTCATTAAGTTCGCATCTTAAGTCTAATCTTTGACAAATTATCGACCATTTCTTAAAATTCAATTTTGTTCAGTGCACGTAACATTTAATTATTTACTATGTTACGTTATTTTCTGGCGTGACACTGGTTTCAATTAATATTATATTTTAATTATTTATAATTTATTTTTATTATTAAATCAATAAATAAGTAATACGTAAATATCACGTCATGAAATAATATTACAATAGGTAATTATCAATTTGACCCTTAAAGTTTGATGGTTCTTTTAACTGACATCCTAAACTTTAAATTTTTAAATCTGACATCTAAAAGTTTGAGATATTATTATCCAATACCCTTATCGTTATCAATTCTTTAAAATAGGGGCGTGAGATGTACGTGAAGTTGGAGAACAAAACCATTTTTCAGTCTTCAAGTTTCTTCATCGTTTGTTTTAGTTTCAAGATCCTTTTCTGCTGCAGAAACACCATTTACTACGAACGACTCCTCAGTTTGAGACTCAGTTTCAAAACTCTTATATGTGTCGACAATAACTAAAAGAGCAGTTGGTCTTACCTAAAGATCCGAAATCCCAAATTCAAAACTCTATAACCAAGAGTTTTTGGTTTCCCAAGAGATGTTCACCTTTGGGCCAAAACAATCCACTCCGCAACACCTACCTATGTTTATATAGACCTATGTTTATATAGAGAACCCATCACTAGAAAAATAAGGAATTGCTGTTTATCAACAAATTCGACGGAATAAGATTTTGGATTTTCTCTCTCGAGACACCGAGGATGGATTGTTCTCTTCAAAGAATAGAAGAGATAATGAGACTAGGGTGGGCAAATTCGTTCTCGGTTCCCGTTTTGGACCTCTTAGAATCGACTATTCGGTTCTTGGTTCCAAGAGTGAGGAATCGAAACTGGAACCGCAAGGAACCGGACCCAGAACTGAACCCGAGTCTTAGTTCCAGTTCGGTTTTGTTTCGATTCAGAACCGGTTCCATGTACTGTCTAAAATTTTTCAAATTTCAAATGGGCATTATTTAACAAAAATAAAAATGGAACTTCTAATTGTTGTGAAGATATCAAACCCATAATGCTCATGCTGCAAACTATCAATCCATCCGACCATGAATATCCTGACCAATTTATCGCTACGATCACTAATGCAATAATAATCTCAAATAAAAAGTAATTGTGGCTTCCCGCCCTGTGAAGGCTAGGAAAGACTCAGGTGTGGGTTCGACCCATATCAGGGGGGGCACAATCCTACATCGCTTGGGAGAGTAGAAAAATGTATGGTTTATAAACATGAATCTCCTCCCTTCCTAGTACAACGCGTTTTAGGCTAACTCCAAGAACAAAACTGTGCGGGCTTCTGCCCAAAGCAAACAATATTGTACTGGGAGCACGGGGGATGTTACAGTAATGGACCAAAATTGAGGACAAAAAGATTTTATGGCTTCACACAGGAAATAAGTACCAAAAGATTGAGACGGGTTTGGAAGGAATTTACAGAGAAGAAGATGAACAATCTGAGTAAAGGAGGCAGAGAAAGCAGAAAAATAAATTTGCTATTTTAGACACAAACTTCAAATCAGCTTATTTACCTCATTCCTTTCCTGAATAAAGATTCACCCAGATTCCAACAGAAGATATATCTAAGAAATACAAAATTATTAATAATTTAAACAAAATCACCTCATCTTGAACTAATCATCTCATAGGTCTTGTGCAATACGTCCTTGAAAATCTGGAGTGCTGGAGCCCTTGTTTCTTTAGCTTGGGAGATAGTTCTTGCCCTCAAAAACTTTTCATAAATTAGGAAAACATGAGCCCGTTCTTGGTTCCATAAATCAAAAATCGAGTACTAACCCGTAACTGAGAGTAATTCTCGATTTTTATCCATTTGTAAATTTGGCAACTAATAATCGAAATAGAACCGAAACTAAATTTTGGTTCTTGGTAGGTTCTCGATATCCCTAAATAAGACCTATAAGTATAAAATAATAATAATAATAACCTTCCCACGATTTTAGGAAGAAAATGGGGAAGATTAAAAAATTAAATTAAAAAAAAAAAAAACTACCTCCTAATTTGCAGCAGCCGTTACAAGTATCCTCCCCTTAATACTTTTTCTTCTTATTCAACCCTTTCTTCCCCACTTGTCCGCTCTTCCAAAACTACACAACTTCACCTTCATCTCTACTTCTCCGTCGCTATATATATATTACTACTGCAGTACGCTCTCTCTCGATTATCATGGCAGCAATGGAGAAGGAAGCCCAAGGGAAAAGCTCCATGAATAAGGCTTTTATTACCCTTAACTGCTTCATTATCTCCATCGGCAACTGCGGGGGGGTCTCTGATTATGCGCCTCTACTTCTTTCATGGTGGAAAACGCGTCTGGCTTTCTAGCTGGCTCGGGACTGGAGTCAGGTCTATTATTTTTATCCGCTTTTTAATCAGCTACTTCCACCTCGTTCGACGGGCCAAGTTTGCCGGAATCGATGGCTCTGGATCGGGACCACCGGTGCCCATCTTCTTCATGAAATCCCGCCTTTTCGTTGCCTCCACCGTCATTGGCCTGATTACAGGCCTCGACGATTATTTATACGCCTACCATCCAGAGCCATCGACTCCAGCGATCTTGGCCCGTCGGAGGCGCCAGGCGGTGGAAGTAGCTGATTAAAAGGGGGATAAAAATAATAAGCCAGCCTCCAGTCTCGAGCCAGCTAGAAAGCCAGACACGTTTTCCACCATGAAGGAAGTAGAGGCGCATAATCAGAGGCCCGCCGCAGTTGCCGATAGAGACAATGAAGCAGTTAATAGCAATAAGAGCCTTATTCATGGAGGTTTTCCCTTGGGCTTCCTTCTCCATGCTGCTCTGATAATCTAGAGAGAGAGAGTACTGAAGTAGTAATATATATATAGCGAGGGAGAACTTGTGGAGTTTTGAAAGAGCGGACAAGTGGGGGATGAAAGGGTTGTCGTATTTTTTTTTCTCCGATTATCGTTGGATTTCTAACACCAATAAATAACCACGCATAAACAAGTGGGTTAAACATCTTAATTTGGGTATCTTAAGTTACAGCATGGAACATTCTTTCATGGGAGGGGAGATATAATAATGGGTTTCGAGATTCTTCCATTTAATGAAGTACACAAACAAAAACTATCAAACAGTTGAAGGGTTTCGAGGGTTTTCTGTTTCCAAGCTTTGCAGCTGCTGCTGCTTCTTCTTTTTCCGACTGTTCTTGATGTCGCCATAGAAGTAAGAAAGGAAGCCCCAGAGAGAGAGAGCCAACGAAATCCCTTTCTCCACTTGAAACCTTTCTTTGAAGAAGATGACGGCCAGGATCTCTGTAACTGGGAGCAAAACCGCGATCAGAATGCCGGAAACTAAGGAAGACGCACAGAAGATTACTCCAATGGCGCCCAAGAAGAAGGCTTGCCATACAATTGCATTCCATACTAACACCAAGTAGTACTTCGTCTCTCCCACCTCAAATTCTTTTGCTTCTCTTGGAATTACCTGTTCATAAAGTCCAAAAGTTAGAGCTTAAAATAGTCTTCAAACAGCCTAAATTCTCAAAGTTTGAGACTTTATTTCATTTTATTTTTAAATATTAATTTTTAAGTGAACAATTTATACCCTAACATTAACTGTTTATTATAAATTATAACTTTATTTATTTTTGAACAAGTCAAAAAAAATTTTCTACTCAGTGTTTTAACATGGGAGAGAGGAGACTTTCTTTTGGCAATCCTACTGTTAAGATTGTCTGACATAGATCACGTTGTTTAAGAAGCATCTGTTGTGTTTCTAGAGAGGGAGAGGGAGAGGGAGAGGAGAGAGAGACCTTGAAATCGTTGTTGACGAGCATTCCGACGGTGCAGAAGATGGTGGCGAAAAAAGATATAACCAGCTGAGTCTCCAACACTAATGTGTAAGTAATTGTCTGTTTTGCCTTCTTGTATGTAAGCTCCACCAATGGCAGTATAAATCCATACAGTGCCGCAGCAGCAAGAGTCATCAGAAATCCTACTATGTACTGCTTCTTCGATTCCCCCTCCGGCCGATCGCCATTCGTGTGCATTGCCAGCACCACCGCTCCAATCGTCAGCAAAGTCACTGCGTTGATGGAGTACGCTGTGAACTTCTGCTTCACCAGCAGGAAAGCAAACCCCGCCGTGAAAACCAGCTGTGAAGCGATCAGCAGCGCCGACGTAGAAACAGGCAGCCTAGAGATGCCGTAGGCATATAAATAATCGTCCAGGCCTGTGAGCAGACCAATGACGACGGAGGCGACGAACAGTCGGGGTTTCATGAGGAAGATCTTAGTGGGTGCACTGGATCCTGAGCCGGCGACTCCGGCGCTCTCTGCTCTTCTCCGGCGGTGGAAGTAGCTGATAATTAAGGGGATGAAAATGATAGGCCAGGCTCCAGTCTGAAGCCAACTAGAAAGCCAGACGCGTTTCCCACCATGGACGAAGTAGAGGCGAGTAATCAGAGGTCCGCCGCAGTTGCCGACGGATAATAGGATACAGTTAAGTATAATAAGAGCCTTAGTAACGGAAGTTCTCCGGCCTTGTTCTTCCTTCGCCATTGTTGGTCTGTGTTGAAGAGAATGGAAAGAAAGTCTTGAATCAAGGAGTACATATACATTAAAGCTATGGAGTTATCAGTTCACAAGTGTGAGTAAACAGTCAAGTCAAGATATATGAAAAAGGTGGTGGGGATGAGTGCATATAAAATTTAATTATTTACGTAGTAATTTTATTTTCTAATATCATTTTTGACATTTATCTAATTAATATAATATTTTAATTATTTATAATTTATCTTAATTATTATATTAATTAATAAGAGATACGATATTATTCAATAGTTGTGGAATGTTTGAAGGGTAGTTGTAAGC
Organism: Begonia loranthoides; assembly: GCA_022433065.1. Lineage (NCBI taxonomy): Eukaryota > Viridiplantae > Streptophyta > Magnoliopsida > Cucurbitales > Begoniaceae > Begonia > Begonia loranthoides. The sequence continues at coordinate 1,133,519 of CM039485.1, forward strand.
GTTGATGTTTAGGAGGAGAAGCAAGTGTGACATTTGAGTGGTACATTCCTTAATGTTGGTGGGCATGGTTAAAAAATGTGACATTGAATATTTGTCACATTTAAGTCGCTATCCTATTATTTTATATTCACATTTTTTAGAGAAAGGATTTATTGCGCCACGATTGGTTTTATTCACTCATATTAAACTTGTAATTTAAAACTCTTTGAAAACAATTTTAAGTTAAGTAAAGAACGTGACAATTGAATTTGTGTAAGTAATTAGAAAAATATAAGTGACACATTAGTCAATCTTATATTTACTCTCTATTTTTATTTTCCGACACGTTATGATTGGTGCAATTAATGTAATGAATATAAATAATTAAAATAAGTCATTAATTATCTCAATCAATGTTTATTAAGTCAGTAAATAAGAATTGTCACATCCCGGAGAGAACCCGAGATAGAACGGAGAGCAACCCGACCCGAAAATCAAACCGAACCGCTCGACCTTTTTTCTTTTTATTTATTTACTTATTTATTTATGCAGCAGAAGTCTTTAGGGAATCCTAATATTTGTCAGGGCCCAACCAAATGAGTTATACCAAATGTCTAATAGTGACATCGAGATATAGTGATAATATAAGTCCAAAATAAAAGTGTCGAAAATCCATACAAACATTCTTACAACTTTTAATTAAAAGGGTTTATCCTCACATGGACTCTCGAAATAAAATACTGGAATATTAAAAGGAATGTCGACTCAATCCTACGACGGGAATCGGTAATCGTCCAAATTAACACATGAACATATATGTCGTTTAGGATGAATCAACTTGTGGCATCCCCCCCTGTGAAGGCCAGGAAAGGCCCAGTTGTGGGTCCGGCCCATATCAGGGGGGCACAATCCCACATCGCTTGGGAGAGTAGAAAATGCATGGTATATAACCATGGAGACCCTTCCTACCTAGTACAACGCGTTTTGGGCTAACCCCAAGAACAAAACTGTGCGGGTTTCGGCCCAAAGCGGACAATATTGTACTGGGAGCACCGGGGGACGTTACAAATTGGTATCAAAGCTTTAGGTTTATAAAATTCTGTAGACTATCTGTATGCTCATCTACATCAGGAAAGATCGTCGATCAGCAAGTAAATATTTCCTTTTAAATTTTTTTATACATGCTTTATAAAAACTTAAATATGTTTTGAGATTTTAGTATATATTTTATTTACAAATTCATTTATTTATTTAAAATAATTTCAAATTATTATAAGTCGCATTTTATAAAAGTTGTTTTTATTTTTGAGTTACTCTTGTGATGTAGATTTATGGTTAAATCTAAAATAATTAATTAAAAGACTTTACCCCGATTAAAAAATAAATAAATAAAACTTAAACACATATAGGAAATAGTTATGAACCAAATTCAATAAAGAATTCAACTACACCAACTCTAGAGTATACCCCCTTAGACTCAATATTAGTGTTAGAACTTAGAGACTCTTTAAAAATACTTAAGTTTGAACATTTTGAATATAAGAGCTTATAAAAAAATAATAATAATAATAATAGCAATAATAAATATTATTATGAGTAAGATTTATATTTTCAATATAAAAAAAAAAAACTATTACAAGTTAGTGATTCTCTTACAATAACAAATAAGTGTGATATCAAGATTTTAGCAAAGGATTTTAGATGCAACAATAAATAATTCTTAGATTTTATGAGTTAGGATTAAGATAAAATAATTGTCTCTAGTAAAGATTTAAATATAGAATTATGTTATTTGAAGATTTAGTAATAATAGGATTTGCGGAAATTATTAATGATTATTAGGAAGTTTATAATTAAGGTTTAAACAAAAGATAATATGACATACATTGCAACTTAGTTTAAGAATTCAATTATTATATCTAAAGTGGCTATTTGGTTAGATATCTATATTTGGATTTAGGACTATATGAAATTAGGATAAAGTTAAGGAAATGACGTATAGATTTAAATTTTTAAAAAAAGTATATTTTAAGTTGATCATCACTCCGAGAAATAAATATAATCTTTAGTAAATAAACCGTTAAAGAAGAAAAATTAGGCGAAATGAAAATCCATAGTGACGATTTAGTTGAGTATATAGTTAATAAGAGAGAGGTAGAGATGTTGACAATCTTAGAATAGAAGATTTATTGGACTATTTAATCAAAAAAATATATATATATTAATGTTGGATTATACTTGACAAATTTTTAGGTTATAGTGAATTAAAATTTGGAACTTAATATATGAATTTTACCTAGGATTTTATTGAAGTCAAAACGAGAGACTTAAATATGTATTCGAGGGTATAGTTTATAATAGTTTGGTTTAAAAAAAAATAATAATAAATTGTAATTAGTAAATGATTAAGTATTAAAGTCATAATTGATTGAAACTAAGATCTTCAAATATGAATTATAATTTTTAGAAAGTAGTTGAGTTAAATGAATTCGAGGATATAGAAAGATAATTATTCTATAAAGTAGTCCTTATAATAGCTAAATTTTGAGGATGTCATAGATCAAAATTAAATTGAAGCCTTAAAGTAGAAAACTTTATATTTAAACATTTAGTTACAAAGATAATTGCTTGAAAAATTGCGAAGCTAAGAAGAAAAATAACTAAATAGATAATAATAATATGAGAGCATAAACTTAAACAAATTGAGAATTTAGATTGATCTTTGTTCGATGAGATATAAATATTAAGTTATAGAAGACTTTAAAATTTTGTTTGATTAAAGTAAAGTTGATGAACCTAGGTATGAATTAGGTTGTATAGTTTAAATAATAATTATTTGAGAGATCTTATATGAGGATTTACCAAATTTTGAGCATATAATTTATCAAGATAAAGTCAAGATCTTTACATAGGAATTTAGAATTGGAATACATAGTTGATTAGAATGAACTCTAGGATATAGAGATATTATTGTTCTTATAAACATGAGTGTCATATTATGAACAATTAAACTTTGAAGATGAATTAATCAAAATTAAATTAAAGCTAATAAGCATTTATAAATTATGGAACTTAAATTTGATTATTAAATTTTTAAGGATGTAGTTAATTAAAACAAAATTTTAGACATAAAATATAAATTTTAGAATGTCTAAAATTTTGTAAATCAAATTATTGTTTGGGAGAAACATAGAGATTATATATTGCAAAGTTTACTTAATATTGAAGTAATAGATAATCGTATTGAAGACAATGAGCTTAGACATAAGATTTACATTAAAACGTGTAGTTAGAGTGATAATTCATTAAGGAAATAGAAACTAAATGTAATTAATAAACTAATAAATTTTGATGCTATAATTGATCAAAATAAATTAGAGACACTTAAATACACATTTGAATTCAATTACAAAATTAGGACAACCATTGAATAAGTAAATATAAGGTTAGATTTTGATTTGAAATAAATTTAGACACACACATACTAAATTTCAAGAATTTAGAAGTAGGAATTAAATTTTGACGATACAGTTCATTGAGTTAAGTTCTAAGATTTAATAGCAAGTGAGTAGTTTACCAAGATAATAATATTATGTAACGATATGTAGATTAGTTTAAAAATTAATGTTAAATTTAAAAATGTCATAGAGTTAATGTCTTAAGGAATTGATGTATTAGTCGATTACATATAAAATCAAGTAGATATAAGCATTAAAAAATAATTTAGTGGATATTATTATATTCAAAATAAATGTTTAACAATAGATACGAATGAAATTATTATTCAATAAACAGAATTAAAAATTCAACAACAGATTAAGAAAATTTTAAATTTCACCAATAGAGATAAATCAGAGTAGCGCAGCGTAAACATAGTAGTATATGATCTGGTAATTTAAAGATTATTCATTTAGAGAAAGCTAGAATAATGATAACTAACATAAGGAAAACATTTAATAAATAAGAAATGACGTCAATGTTAACCCTCTTATAATGAAGTTAAAATGAGATTTAAGTATTAGAACCACTATTATATAATTCACATTTAAGTCCATAGTTAACATAATTATTATTTAAGGAGCCATAGAGAATTGATAGTAATTTAAACTTTTGAAGATATATTATAATTAAATTTAATGCATTTAATTATGAATTTTATATTTAACTATTAAGTCTATTGTAACATTGTTAGGTATTTTAGAGCTTGAGCATTAATTAAAGAATATTAACTTTAGGAAATTGATATGGTAGTTAATTAAAATGACATAAAGGTTTTTGAAGTATGAGGTTTGAATATTAAAACAATATAAATTTCGAGGACGAAATTTCTTTTTAGGAAGAGAGATTGTAACATACCAAAATATAAAAAATTCCCAAATTGATGCATTCTCAAAAATCAAAACCCTAATTGAATTAGCTTCCATATTTGCTGCGCAGAATTGATGATTATTTAGGAAGTTTTTCAAAATCAACTTAATTCAAATGATAATTCCCCCTAATCCAGCTAAACCGAAATCCTAACTGAGCTAATTTCCTAATTCTCTACGCGGAAATGGAGCGTTTCTAGGAAGCCATAAATGCTTCCTTCCCCGTCACCGAATCTGGACCCATTGAAGGGCAGATTCGAAACGTTCTTTCTATGGAAAACTTAGTGAGACTACCCTATAAATAGAGGGTCTCACCGAGCTTAGAAACGCACCCCAACTCGAAGAAACCTTCAGAAATCTCAGAGGCTTACCTCTGGCAGCGAAGAAATCCCTCCCGAAATAGCTCCCTCTCCAGTCGAGCTCCCCTCCACGGCGAAATCTCTTCCTCCAGCGGCAACTGACGACGGACGAAGGACGTGAGGCGAACTCTTGGCGCGGAACAGAGAAGGAACTCTGTTTCTGTTTTTCACAGAACGAAGGTCGAAGGAGAAGAAGAAGAAGAGCTCAGTCAAATGGAGTCAACTTGACCGGTCCAATTCAAGTGACCCGACCCGAACCGATCCAACTTGATCCGACCCGAACCGAACTGATCCAGTTTCGACCCGACCCGAACCGATCCGATCCAGTTTCGACCTGACCCGAATTCGTCTTCGACCCATTTAAGGTTTGACGGTAACGATATTCTGTCCTAATCTCTTTTAAGGATTTATATCGTTATTTACGGGAAATTAATAGATAAACTATTTTGTAAGGTTTTCAACGATTTTCAACGTTCGTTCAACACTCTAAATCATCCTAACGTCCTAACTCTCTCGGAATCTAGGTAAGTGGTACACTTAAAATGTTTTGGCCATAGGCCCTACATCACAAGACATATAATATTTTCGTTATATTTATTTTGTTATTAAAGTTGTTATTTCGTTATTAAAGTTAATAGTTTTATTCTGTCACACACGATTAGATATTGACACATGGTATAATCAAGATAAAAACTATAGGTCATCCTGCATGCGTATGAATATGATGGAATTGACGGAAACTCTGAGACGGCTAATGAAAGCCTGAACGCATGAAACCTTGTGATAGCTAATGAAAGCTTGAAACTTGGTAGTTGTTTTGAGATGGCTAATGAAAGCCTGAACGTATGAAACCTTGTGATAGCTAATGAAAGCTTGAAACTTGGTGGGGCTGGAAAATGAATTCCAACCAGTATGTAACTTTCAAACTTAAAAACTTGGTAATGCATGAGATTAAATATTTGTGCACGTGTTTCCACTTACTGAGTTTATCTCACGTCTTAGTCTTGTGATGTAGGTGAATTTTTAACAGATGATTACTTTAGACTGATCGAGGACTTTCCCAAAGTAGAAGAGCATACAGAGGGGAATATTGATTATGACAACGATGGGTCAGCAGAATAAATTTTATTACAGTTTTAGTATTTCGAGAAAACTTTATTTAATGTTTTGATAAGTTTTGCATTGAGTTTTTCAATGAATTATGTTTTGATTTAATAAATTTTTAATTAGATGTTTTAATAGGACATGATTATTAAATTTTAACCCTAATAAAAGATTTTAAATTATTATGTTGTCTTATTAAATGCTTCCGCCAAAAATAATTGTTTAATTAATTAATTCTGTAAATTAGGGTTTATAACGACCAATTTTAACCTAATTTTGCAAATCGCTTTGAGAAAAATTTTAGGGTTTTCAAAATTGGGGAAAATATAATTGGGGCGTTACACAACTAAACTCAATAGGGGTAATATTTTATATTCAACAATTAGAATAAAAATAAATGAGGGAGCATGCTATGAATAAAATATTTATTTAAAACAGAATAAAATCGATTAGTGAGGCATAAAGTGGAAAACGTCCACTATAATGTGGTATGTACAGAAACTAGGCCCCACACAATCTCAGCGAAAAGGGAGTCACTCACAGGCTTTGAACATATAGAATAAGGCGATACTCTGCGATCGCAAAAGCCAGATAAATTACCTTGATCAGGTTTAGAGTTTCGCACCTGGGGACACGACACAGACAACTACCCCATTATTCTATTTAAAACAACAAAACACATCCTCAAACTGTCGAATGTGCATATATAAAAATAGGATCATATCACGGTCAATAAAGTGCATGCTCGAAATAAAACATGTCCAACGAAAATAATAAATATAATATCGTAAAAACAAACGGTCAAAAATGGACCCGCCGTTTTTATATGAGAATGCGTCTCAAAATAGTCGTTTGGAAAACGATGAATTACTAGACATAAAATAAAACCTCTACCTCAGTTGGCCTACCAATAGCTGGGAAATGTTTAATCGTGCTAAAAAATAATTGGTCCAAATATCACGTTAACTCGACGAACCTATCACCATATAGGAATACCCAATTAAATTTTTTTAAATAATAATAAGAATAATAATTTTTTTTCAAACTATTTTATTGTAGGAACGGATGTTGTTCCCTCAAATCTCTATTATTCTTTCTAATTTAATTTAATATCCATATTTTTATTCTTTGATTCCACTTCAATTTAATTTAATATCCATATTTTTATTTAATCTTTGTTTTCTAAATGTGTATTCTATTTTATTTAATCTTTTTCCTTTCTTTTTATTCACAACTAGTAGTTAACAATTCATTCACAAATCTCATCCGGATGCCAGATTTTCTTTTCATAATTTAAAGTTTTAACTTTGCACAATTAAATCGGGGCCAATTAAACCTTAAATCCAACAATTTCCTCACTGGACATTTCCAACAATTTCCTCACTGGACATTTCCAACAATTATACTTATTTTGTTCACTTACAACTTTATCCTTCCGTATTTAAATTGAATTTCAACCACTTATGACTCCATATCAATAATCCAAATTTCTACACTCAACAGAGCCTTCGAATTATTTTCACGAATCTAACTTTACTTTAATGGTTTACTTCCAAAGCTTTACAGATTAAATCAGCCAATTTAACCTTCGAATCAATTTAAATTTCCAACCTCAATATCGACCAGAAGTTAATTTTCAAAACCAACAGAATTCTAACAAAATCCTTTCAGCGAATTCAACTGTAAATCCAATATTACCTCACTGAGAAGTTCGAAATAGCACTCCTTCCAGACTTTGTCTGACAGTTCGACCACGCTCCCTTAATTCCACTCTTAAAGCCTCTTCTCCTCCCTTGGTATTCTTTCTCAAACCTCGCAGAGGTTTTCTCTTTTCTCCGATACTACCACTACACCTTACGCCAAAAAAAGGAAGGGAAGAAGTCCTTATAAAGACAAACGAAGGTTTAAAAAAGGAAAAATAATGCAGGTGGTGGAAGAAATTATTTGTGTGAGTGAGGTTTTGAGTGGAGGGTTTGGTTGTTGTCTTCCACACCAATATCACATCTAAATTATTACAAGAATAAATAGTATAAATAGAAAAATAGACGGACATTATATTTTAACAAATAAATATATAATTAAGATTGCAATTATTAGAAGATAAAACGTTAAATAATGAGATGATTGACTTGATATTAGAATGACTAGATAATAATGAATTAACAACTAGTAATATTATATTTAATTATTTTTAGTTTTTAATTTTTAATTTATGATAAATATTGATTGATATAATTAAAATTATAAATTATAAATAATTAAAATAAATTATTAATTACACATATTAATATTTATGACGTAATGAGCTCATATCATCATTCATTAACAATATCTAAAATCAGGAGGCATTTAAACTAGGGTTAGGTAGATTAGACCACGATTTAACTCATTTAACCTAAAAATAATAATAATATTTGTATATTATTTTAAATATATTTATATTTATTTCAAAAACAAAAGATTTAGTTTCAAATTCTTTGATTTTTGAATTTCTTAATATATTAAAATTAGAGGATTAACAAAAATATTGTTATTAACTTATTGAAAAAAATGTTAAAAATGAAAACTTTACAAAGTAAAAGATTTTCAGTTAATTATTTGTCGAAAAATTAATATACTGAAAGGTAGACGTGTTTCCAATCCACTGAGGAAATTTGTCAGAAAATTTATTGTTTGCTACACTGAAAAACAACAAAGAATTCAGTAAATAAAGCGGAAAGAGTATTTTCCACTATAGAAAGAATAGCTTTCGTTGCGGAAAGTAATCTTGCCGCAACGAAAAGTAAAGTATTTTTTTTTTCCATTGTGTCTTTCCGCAGCGGCACAATGGAAAGACAATATTATGTAACTGAACGAATACTTTCCGCTATGAAAACTAATATTCTATTGCAGAAAATAAGTTCTTAATATTTCCATTACGGAAACAAAATAAAATTTTTAACTAAAAACGTGACAGCAATACTTGCTCTGTTTATTTTGCATAGTTGAGTATTTTATTTATTACCGAAAATTATTTAGTGTTTGACTTGTCATTGATTTTATAGTTCGGTGGTTGTTTTGTTAATTTTCATAAAAAAATAATGTGTAATTTCACATTATATTATATTATTAGAAGTAAGATTAGAGTATGTGTCACATATTGATTAGTAAATAATCTTAATTTATTATGCACAATATATTTTTGGTGACTTAAGCCCAACAAGGAAACAGCCCATCACTCGTTTGGATCCGGATCGACTCACCCGGATCCAATTCTAAAAACGAGTTGACTCGTTCGAGTCCTGTCTCTTTCCGACCACAACCAAAGTCTTTGCCGCCGTCGCTTCCTTCGTCTTCTCCATTTTCAACTTCGTCAGTCTGATCGAATCCCATAAACTCTGGTTCATTACCTTATTCGCCAATAACAAGATCAGCTTCTCTCTGTAACTCTCCAACCTCTCGAAGTTCCTCAACCACTTCGCCAGCTCGCTGTCGTTCAGTCCCTCTAGTCTATCGCTTACTTCTTTGACCCGGACGAAGATTTTTCTCTGAACCAGCCTGTAATTTTCCGCCGCCATTTTCACCACCTCGTAAATCAAGTTGTTTCTCTGAAGGTTCAAACTTTCCGGAGCTTCCGAAATTAACTCCACGAAATCAACAAGAATGTCTATTTCGAGTGGCAAATCGGAATTCGAAATCCCAGAAAGAGTACTTTCCTTTTCTTTGATTTCAGTGGAACAAAAATGGTAACCCGACTTCCTCGAAACCCATACATTCTGCTCCACAATTCCGGCGTACCATCTAACCCAAACCGAAAACTCCCTCAGGTCGGAGTCCGATTCCTCCCGAAACGTCGACAACTTGAGAAAATTTCGGCCACCGTAGAAGGGGAAAACCGAGAGCTGGTCTCTGAGGATGAATGATCCTCTAGTTACAACGTTATGCAACGCGAAAAGGCACTTGAGGGCAACGGTGGAGCTCCGGGTGCGATGAAGACGCTCCATGAGAGCCTCGATGCACGCCCACGCACTTGATTGGGAGTCTCGGCCGAGAGCCAGTAAGGTGGCCAAGCGGGTTTCCGACAGCGGGGCGGTGGAGTCGTGGGTGGTGGCTCTGAGTACGGCAATTCTGATCGAAGAAGTTCGACGGTTAATCGTGAGAGTTGCTTTAACAATGGAGGCCTTATCCTTGAGGGAATTCATTATGGATTTGAAAGAGTTTGACCCCCCCATGCGTAGAAACAAAAGAAGAAGAAGAGGAAGAAGAAGAAGAAGAAGGTTTAGTAATTAGACATTGGAGAAGAAAAGTTGCAGAGAGATGTATAAAAGGCAACGCCTTGATGATTAGTCAAAAATAATTATTATTAATTTCCTTTTCCACATTTTATTTTTTAATTAAAGAAAATAATATTTTAAGCTAAATCATAAATTTAGAAACAGTCTATTGTTTTAGGCAACTTTCTAGTTTCGTAACATCTAACTAATAATGAAATTAGAACGTAGATTAGTGACTTAAATTAACCTAAAACTATAATTTAAGACCGGAATCATCGTCATTAGACAAATCTTAATATAATTAGACTTTTTCTTAATATATATTACGAATTAATCAAACTATTTTTCTACTCAAAGTCTATCCACCACTTGTGTAAAATAATATTTAAAATTATCTATAACAATTCGCTCTGTAAAAGTAAAAATAACTTAGATGTGAGTCAGACCCATAGCAGTGGATGTGCACAATTCTATATCACTTGGAACAGTGAAAAATACGTAGTTTATAAGTAGACTTCTTTTCTCTACCTAGTACAATATATTTTGAGTTACCCACCAAAAATAAAATTATACAAATTTTAACCAAAAGTAAATAATATTGTACTTTGAGTAACGTGGATGTTATACTATTTCCTAATTCTCTTAAAAAAATTGAATTGAGTAGTGATGAATTAATTACTTATATAAATAAATAAAAACCAGGCTTAATCAATGTATATTTGAAAATTAAATAAATATAGCATTATTATTTTACTATCAGTGTATTGTATTTTTTTTAAATTTATCTTTAATTAATCATTATATTTGAAGATAATATAACTTTAAAAAAATAGGATGAACTTGTACGAGAAAATGATAAATAAACTATTGTGGTTTGCGATTAATGATAAGTGAATTATTATCCTTTATTTTTTAATAAATTAACTACGATGTATAGAAAAATGATAAAGCAAATATTGTTGTCACGTTTATCGTTAACAAATTGATCTAGAACCGCAATAATCCGTGGAAAGAAGGTCAAATTTAGTCTGGATGCCTCGGCGTCTTGGACGCCACTGAGACGCTGCAATTTCTCAAGACACCACAGCGACGTCCTGCAGTTTGTTACTGAAAAAAATTTGGATAGTAAAATTGAGTGCTTAAAATGATGACTTCCTTTCTTCACGACGAAGGATTAATTTCAGGTCTGCTTTTCAAACATCTACTTGTCGCTGAGTAGACAAACAGCTTTTCAAAAACCAGACCTGAAATTAATCCTTCGTGATGAAGAAAGGAAGTCATCATTTTACTTCCAAGAGGCGGAGTCCAACTCAGGAAAGTAGATGTAAAGTAAATTCTCTCCTCTTCACTGGTTTATCACCTTCATTACTCAGGACATCTCAATCTTAAAAAGGGTTTATGATGGAGAAAAAGGTGGAGGATGACAACAAACAATAAAGACAAACCCAGAATTCATTCTTTAATCACTGATTTAATCTAATATTTGCTTAATATAAAAGAAAAACGACAAGAACAGTCGGGGTTTCATGAAGAAGATCTTAGTGGGTGCTCTGGATCCCGAGCCGTCGACTCCGGCGCTCGCTGCTCTTCGCCGGCGGTGGAAGTAGCTGATAATTAAGGGGATGAAAATGATAGGGCAGGCTCCAGTCTGAAGCGAACAAGAAAGCCAGACGCGTTTCCCACCATGGACGAAGTAGAGGCGAGTAATCAGAGGTCCGCCGCAGTTGCCGACGGATAATAGGATACAGTTAAGTATAATAAGAGCCTTAGTAACGAGGTTCTCCGGCCTTGTTCTTCCGTCGCCATTGTTGGTCTAAGTAGAAGAGAATGGAAAAAAAGTGTTGGGAGTAATATTAATTATTTATAAAATTCATAAAAAATTTATTAATTATTTATGCAGACTTTATATTAACATATATAATATATATTGTATATATTAAGATTCTTTTTATAACAAAACTCTGTAATTGTATTTTTTTATAGATCTCTCTCTCCATTTATAAAAAGAATAGCATTGTAACGAGATTATCAAGAATCATTCAATGTAGTCTGTAATTCTCCTTTTCTTACATGGTATCAGAGCCTTCTCTTCCTGGGTGAGGCTCACTTGCTAGTTCTTAACCAAGCCGTTCAGCTTCTTTCTGCCTATAATGGGTACTCTGACGCCTCTCTCGTCTTCTTTCTCTCTTATCTGTTATGTCGTCTTCTTATTTCTTCTCTGTGACTTCTGCACTACTAATCATCCTGCTCTCATCTTAACTCTTGTCAACAACTGCCCTTACGCTGGCTGGCCGGGCATCCAGCCCCACGCTGGCCATGAAGTCTCGTCTTCTTTCGCTCTTCCCTCCCTCACTCACGCTCCTTTTCTGCTCTGAATCATCACTGGTCGGGCCGCATTTAGGCCCACACCGACTGCAAGCATTCCCACAACGCCCGCCGGTGATCTTATCGTCGGCCCCCTCCTTCCCCTTCTCTCCCTAATCTCTTTCTCTCCCCCTCTAACCGAAACAAAAAAAAAAAAAAAAAAACCCCAGCGCCCCCCCTCTCCTTCCTTCTCTGTTTTGCAGTCCACGAAGGCCTTCCTCTCTGTCAACTTGGCGTCTTCCTCTCTGTTCAAATGCTCTCTCCATGGCCTCTTCCAGCAGACCCACTCCGTCGCTTCCCTCCCTTTCATCTTCTTCAAAAGCCTCCCTCCTCCCCATTTTGTTTTCTCTCTGTCCCACCCAAACGGGTGCGCTGCCCCTCTCTTTACTTCCTTCTCTCTCTTGTTTCCCTGTCTCTCTCTCTATCTTAATCAACCTATGGCAGCAAAAGTCCAAAAAGCATCTGCCTTCCCTTTCTTATTCTATTTCTTCCCTATAAAACTGTCATTTTCCCTTCTCCCTGTTCTTCTCCTTTCTTCGTCAAACTCTGAAGCACTCCTCTCATCGAAATCTGACACACTCCTCTCATCTTCCAGGTAGTGAAATTCTATCTAAAAGTACTACGTTCCTCCCTACCTTTCGCTTCTCTCTCTCCTTCGGCGGATCAAGAAAAAAAACTGAAAACGAAATCCAGATTCAATCACCATTTTCCTCTTCCTCTCTTTCTCATTCTCTTTTCCTTTCTGATCTCTTGTTTCTCTCTCTACAAAAGAGGCTTTACCTTCTGTTTTTGTTTCTCCAGCAAACCCATTTCATCCTTCCTCAACTACCGCCACAAGCTTTGCATCTGGCCTACCTTGAGCTTGAAGGGGATGTTAGAGTAGCTCCAATTTCTAGGCTACGCATGATAGCCTTTATCACCCTTCTATGTTCTTATCTGAGTGGTAGCAGACGACCACTCTATCTTCTTCTCCCTCTCTGCACTTCTTCTTCTCACAGAAACCCTCCTTCAACCCCAGGAGATTCCCTTCACCTCAACTGCTCATGCAAGGCTTCTCCACCTCAACAGGGACAATCTCTCTCTACATTTATGAGAATAGCATTGTAATGGGATTATCAAGAATCATTCAATGTAGTTTGTAATTCTCCTTTCCTTATGGTATATACGTGGAATAAAATATAAAGAGTAATAATCAGAATACGTCCATAACTTATATTTGAAGTATGAAATCTTCAAATAGTTCATAGTCATAAACATAATTTATCTCATTAAGAATGTATAGCCATAGCCCGACTAAATATGTAGTGACATAAGATAAATATGTTTTTTATAATATGATTATATAGGACTGGACCAGATAAAATTATACTGTTCTGATAATTTCTGTTAAATATAAAACAATTAATTTTATCATAATGATGGTCATATATGCATGATCTTAATTCATTGCATTTAATAAACTCCTATTTTATTTTAATTTATTTTTTGATTTACTCAGTAAAATTTTGTACAAGTTACGATTCGTATACCTTGTATATTGGGAGTAAATTAAAATAAATAGCTGGGAATGTTAATATCGATACAAAGAAATTCATTTCTATAGATTCCCTTGTTTGTTAGTTCAATGATCAAATAATTAGCGCGCAATTCATAATCGTTATGAATTAATTATTCAATTAAGAACTAATGGTAGTTAAGGATAAAAAAACAATATGAGAGGTTAACGGATTATAAACCTAGCTCTATTGCGAATTTAAATGGAGGGTTAATACATATGTAATGATTTTATCAATGGACATTACTTTAAGTAAATATACTCTATAGTTTTGAGAGTGCAACTCTAAGTATTTAGTGGAATTACTTCAGAGTTAATAATTATGTTAATTAATATAAAGAGTTTATATTAATTAACGAAATATTATTATAGCTTAAAACTATAGGTCCATTGGTCCATTCGTCACCTTCTATCATTATTCGAATATTAGAAAAATGAACAAAGAAGATTAAATAATAATTTATTTAATACACTCAATAAGAAGTTTATTATTATTTTTTCATTAGATGAAATAATTGAATTATTGATTATTCAATTAATTAAGACAAAATGACAAAAGTTGTCCAACTTAATATATTTGTTATATTTCATTAAATGAAATGATTGAATTATTGGTTATTCAATTAATTAACAAATATAAAGTAACTTTTAAAAATAGTTTTTAAAATGGATTTTGTCAAATTTGAATTAAAGTCAAATTTGATTTAATGTCTTGACCTTTTGTTTTCCATAACATTTTTGTTATAAATGTGTTATAACTTAAATGTGCCAAGTGTTGAGCTATGGTAACAAGACTTTTGATTTCCATAACATTTTTATAAATGTATGAAATTAATGATAACTTTAATGAGGAATTTGTAATGTTTTTCTCTAAATGTCATAATGGTCATTATAGAGCAATACCACTATAAATAGAGGTCCAACCTCATGAAGAAAAGGTTGGAGAAAAAGTTGAAGAAGAGGTTGAAATCTTTGAGATTAAGGAATCCATTTTGAAAGCAAAATTTGTGTTTTCCGTGTTGGCTTTAAAAGTGTTTTCTAAATCCAAATAGATCGTCTCATGTGTTGAGAATACGATCTATCATAAATTGAGTGTGATCTTGTTTCGTTCATCACGCCCACACGTGCTTATTCGAGGTGAGGAGGATTGGCGGAGAAGATCGAAGGTTGATTTTGTACCCGTGTGAAGTAAACTACAAAGGTAACATTATTTATCTTTCAGAATAGATCTAAATAGAGATTTTAAATACATATTATTATTAATATATTATAACAACGATCCATTTATGTTCATGTTGAAATTGTTTTTCATGATACATAGGTTACACACGTTACCGTTGTTATGAACATCGTTAATTCCACTGTGCGAAGGAACCTAAAAACTAACAGAAAGGTGGTGGGCAGGAGAGGAGAAGGTTAAATTTGACGGTCAAGAGGAATTCTTTCATCAAGTTCACATCTTAAGTCTAATCTTTGACAAAATATCGACCATTTCTTAAATTTCAATTTTGTTCAGTGCACGTAACATTTAATTATTTAATATGTTACGTTATTTTCTAATCTTATTTCTGGCGTGGCACTAGTTTCAATTAATATTATATTTTTATTATTTATAATTTATTTTTATTATTACATCAATTAATAATTAATACGTAAATATCACGTCATGAAATAATATTATAATAGGTAATTATCAATTTGACCCTTAAAGTTTGTATTCTCTTCAAATGACACCTTAAACTTTAAATTTTCAAATCTGACACCTAAAAGTTTGAGATATTATTATCTAATACCCTCACCGTTATCAATTATTCAAAATAACAGCGTGAGATGCACTTTGAGTTTGAGAACAAATCATTTTTCAGTCTTCAAGTTACTTCATCGTTTTCCTTAGTTTCATGATCATTTTTTGTTGCAGAAACACTATTTGCTACGAACGAGTCCTTAGCTTGAGACTCAGTTTCAAAGCTCTCATATGTATCGCCAATAACTAAAATTTGACATTGATTGTTGTTGAAACCAATCTCTAACTTCACGTGCAACTCACACCCTTATTTTAATGAATTGATAACTGTGAAGGTATTTGACACTAACATCTCAAACTTTAAGATGTCAGATTTAAAAATTTAAAAGTTAAGGTGTCAGTTGAAGAGACTCCCCAACTTCAAGGGATAAATTGATAATTACCCTATTGTAATATAGAATTATAAGGTAAACTCAACATTACTCTTGTTTATATTACCATTATTTTCTTAATCACTTCACACCAAGTAGAAATTATATGAAACTTTGCTATATATCAAGAACGTACTTAGAATTTTCGTTACGATATTATTCAATAGATTAAACTTGTAACTTAGAACTTAGATTGTTTTAAAGAGGAGGTCTGGTTTTTATTGTTGTGGAATGTTTGAAGGGTAGTTGTAGGTGTTGACGTTTAGGAGGAGAAGCAAGTGTGACATTTGGGTGGTACATTCCTTAATGTTGGTGGGCATGGTTAAAAAATGTGACATTTGTTGGGCAAATTAATTGAAGACAGTAGTGATCATCGTGAATGATGCTTTTTTATTATATTATATTGTCACATTTAAGTCGTTATCCTACTATTTTTTATTCACATTTTTTAGAGAATAGGTTTATTGCGTCACGATTGGTTTTATTCACTCATATTAAACTCGTAATTTAAAACTATTTGAAAACATTTTTAAGTTAAGTAAAGAACGTCACATTATAAGTGACGCATTGACAATGTTACATTTACTTCTGAGGTGTGGAGAAAGAGTCCAATATCAACTATCTAGATCGAGAATGCACAGTAGAATAAAATATATTTTTCTCTTTTTTGTGTAATTAAATAAACAAAGCAAATCAATCAAGAGATTACCCAAAAATAATGAGATTATCAACACTAATTTTTAGCGTGAAAAACTCTCTAAATAAAGAGTAAAAAACCACGGGACTCGTAACCCACTTAATTAACATTCCACTATATCACAAATAATGGGTACAACAAAAATTCTCTCTAGATCATCAAACCAGAAGAATACAACAATATCATCAAGAATGAACACTAATATTGGAAGACAATATAAATAAGGGAGGATAAATATAGGGTATAAAACAGTAGTCACCTTTTTATCCTACCCGACAGTCTTACAAAACACAAAACACGATCTCTACCGTTCAGAATGTACCTCTATATGTCACAAACAACTTTCAACATTTCAAGATGATACAATGGTTGAATCTTGAGAAAACTGAATTCATTTTCAGCTGCTCCTGAAAAATCTGAAAATTTATTCTCTCTTCTCTTTTTTTTTCTTTTTGTTATCTCTCTAGAGTTTCATTGTCATAAACTCTCTTTTATAGTATTAGCCCTAAAAATACGAGCTGAAACCAACATCAGATGTCTCTCTTTATGATAAAGGTCAAGGGACACCCCTCATAAAAAAAGAACAAGAAATTGGGATGGGAAAGGAGGAATAAAAAGTATGAATAGAAAGTAAACTTAACATTATACTTTAACAAATCAAAATATAATTAAGATTGTAATATTTACAATTATTAGAAGATAAAACGTTCAATAATGAGATGACGTGACGTAACGTAATATTAGAATGACCAGATAATAATGAATTAACAACGAGTAATGCTATATTTACTCTTTATATTAACAATGAGTAATGCTATATTTACTCTTTAAATTTCTTAATATATTAAAAGAAAAATGACAAACCAACCATCATCTTTTGTAGTCAATGACAAGTTAACCACTAATCTTTTTTTTCCAACAAATTAACCACTGAACTATGAAAAATCGTCACCAAGAACATCATCGTTATGACGATCCGCTGCAATTTAACAACTTAACCCTTGAACTATGATAAACCACTGTAGTTTTACAAATTAACCCCTAAACTATAATTATTCTCGCAATTTTATAATTTACCCCTTGAACTATGGCAACAAACCGCCACGGTTTTTATAATTTTATCCCCAAATTATGATGACAAACTGCCGCAATTTTACAATTTAACCCCTGAATTATGAAAAACCGCCGCAGTTTAACAAATTAACCTCTAAACTATGATAATCTGTTGTGGTTTAATAATTTAACCCCTGAACTATGATAAACCGTTGTAGTTTAACAAATTAACCCCTGAATTATGCCAATCCGCCATGGTTTTACAATTTAAGCCCTAAAATATGATAACAAACCGCAGTAGTTTAACAATTTAACCCTTGAACTATGATAACGATCTACTGCAGTTTAACAATTTAACCCTTGAACTATGATAAACCGATGCGATTTAACAAATTAACCCCTGAACTATGATAATCTGCTGTCGTTTAACAATTTAATCCCTGAACGGAAAACGTAACAGTAATGTTTACATTGTCAATTTTCTATAGTTTAGTGGTTAATTTGTTAATAAAAAAAAGTTAGTAGTTAACTTGTCACTAATGATAATTGATTTGTCATTTTTCCTATATTAAAATTAGAGGATTGACGAAAATAAAGATTAAAAAATAAGTGATGATTATGATGATAATCAAAATTAATTAATTTTTTATGTTGAAATTATACCCTTTTATCATCTAATTTCAAATTTAGATTAGTCACTAATTTAGTATTTCTATTTTAAATATATTTCGTGTGAATTCATCTCCTCTCACAGATAGGGAACTTGACCAGCCTTGTTTGTGTGACTTGTATCATAAATATTTATAATTTATAATTTGTATGTATTATTTTAATTATTTATAATTTATCATAATTAATCTATTAATAAAATTTTTTATTAAAATAATTAATGAATTATGATTAATGACAATTAAATATTAAATAATTTTTGTTATCAAATAATACATTTAATTATGATAAATGAATGATGTAAATATTGTTGTTAACTTGTTAAAAATGAAGACTTTCTAAAATGGAGGATTTTCAGTTAATTATTTGTCAAAAAATTAATATACTCCAAGATAGACATGTGTTCCAATCCAGTAAGGAAATTTGTTAGAAAATTCATTATTTGTCATACTGAAGAACAACAATGAATTCAACAAATAAAGCAGAAATAATATTTTTTACTGCAAAAAAAAAAAAAACTTCTGCTGCTGAAAATAATCTTGTTGCTACGAAAAGTAATTTTTCCGCTGTGGAAAGTATTTTTTTCTGCTGCGTCTTTCCGTAGCGGTGCAGTGGAAAGACAACGTTCTACAGCTGAATAAATACTTTTTGCAATGAAAACTGACATTTAGCTCTTAATATTTCTGCTACGGAAACAAGTTTAGAAAACATAACAGTCATGCTTGCTCCATTTATTTCTCATAGTTGAGTGTTTTATTTATTAGCGAAAATTGTTTAGTGACAGACAAGTTATTGATTTCATAGTTCAGTGGCTGTTTTGTTAATTTTCCTTAAAAAATTAATTTGTAATTTCACATTATATAATATTATTAGAAGTAAGATTAAAGTATCTGTCAAATATTGATCATAAATAATCTTCATTTATGCACAATATATTTTTGGTGACTTAAGGCCAGATCGACTCACCCGGATCCAAAAATGGATTCTAAAACCGAGTTGACTCGTTCGAGTCCTCCCTCTTTCCGACCACAACCAAAGTCTTTGCCGCCGTCGCTTCCTTCGTCTTCTCCATTTTCATCTTCGTCAGTCTGATCAAATCCCATAAACTCTGGTTCATTACCTTATTCGCAAATAACAAGATCAGCCTCTCTCTGTAACTCTCCAACCTCTCGAGGTTCCTCAACCACTTCGCCAGCTCGCTGTCGTTCAGTCCCTCTAGTCTATCACTTACTTCTTTGACCCGGACGAAGATTTTTCTCTGAACCAGCCTGTAATTTTCCGCCGCCATTTTCACCACCTCGTAAATCAAGTTGTTTCTCTGAAGGTTCAAACTTTCCGGAGCTTCCGAAATTAACTCCACGAAATCAACAAGAATGTCTATTTCGAGTGGCAAATCGGAATTCAAAATCCCAGAAACAGTACTTTCCTTTTCTTTGATTTCAGTGGAACAAAAATGGTAACCCAACTTCCTCGAAACCCATACATTCTGCTCCACAATTCCGGCGTACCATCTAACCCAAACTGAAAACTCCCTCAGGTCGGAGTCCGATTCCTCCCGAAACGTCGACAAATTGAGAAAATTTCGGCCACCGTAGAAGGGGAAAACCGAGAGCTGGTCTCTGAGGATGAATGATCCTCTAGTTACAACGTTATGCAACGCGAAAAGGCACTTGAGGGCAACGGTGGAGCTCCGGGTGCGATGAAGACGCTCCATGAGAGCCTCGATGCACGCCCACGCACTTGATTGGGAGTCTCGGCCGAGAGCCAGTAAGGTGGCCAAGCGGGTTTCCGACAGCGGGGCGGTGGAGTCGTGGGTGGTGGCTCTGAGTACGGCAATTCTGATCGAAGAAGTTCGACGGTTAATCGTGAGAGTTGCTTTAACAATGGAGGCCTTATCCTTGAGGGAATTCATTATGGATTTGAAAGAGTTTGACCCCCCCATGCGTAGAGACAAAAGAAGAAGAAGAAGAAGAAGAAGAAGAAGAAGAAGAAGAAGAAGAAGAAGAAGGTTTAGTATTTAGACATTGGAGAAGAAAAGTTGCAGAGAGATGTATAAAAGGCAACGCCTTGATGATTAGTCAAAAATAATTATTATTAATTTCCTTTTCCACATTTTATTTTTTAATTAAAGAAAATAATATTTTAAGCTAAATCATAAATTTAGAAAAAGTCTATTGTTTTAGGCAACTCTCTAGTTTCCTAACATCTAACTAATAATGAAATTAGAACGTAGATTAGTGACTTAAATTAACCTAAAACTATAATTTAAGACCGGGAATCATCGTCATTAGACAAATCTTAATATAATTAGACTTTTTTTTAATATATATTACGAATTAATCAAACTATTTTTCTACTTAAAGTCTATCCACCACTTGCGTAAAATAATATTTGAGATTATCTATGACAATTCGCTCTATAAAAGTAAAAAAGACTCAGATGTGAATCAGACTCATAGCAGTGAATAACACGTAGTTTATAAGTAGAGTTCTCTTCTCTACTTAGTACAATACGTTTTGAGTTAACTCCCATAATAAAATTGTACAATTTTAGTATAAAGTAGATAATATTGTAATTTGAGTAAAGTGGATGTTACATTATTTACTAATTCTCTTAAAAATAATTTAATTGAGTAATGGTGAATTAATTACTTATATAAATAAATAAAGACAAGGCTTAATCAATGCATGTTTGAAAATTAAATAAATATAGCATTATTATTTTATTATCAGTGCATTGTATTTTATTTTAATTTATCTTTAATTAATCATTATATTTGAAGATAATATAACTTTAAAAAAAATACGATGAAGTTGTAATATTTTAATATTAAATCATTGTCCTTGATTTTGTGACACGTTTAGAAGCCCTTACTCCTTTAATTTAAAATCGTACTACAAAATAATAATTGAATCTTGTCTTTTTAGAACGCCAATAATCATTTTATGCCGAATTAGATATTTAAAATTAGAGAAATCAAAACTTTGGGGCCAACAACACAAGGGCTTTCTGGGTTTTTTAAGTAACCACTACTTAAACAAGTGGAAAACCTTAGTAAGGGATAGACGTAAGTTGTGAGTGGTGTAAGTCTACTCTCGTTTAAAAAAGCGTAAAAAAATATAACATCCGCTAACGTATTTGGTGGATGATCATCCTTCATTATGGTCGTCCATTTTTGTTAAAGGTCGTCCTTCACTCCATCCAACGAGTATGAACATTCGTCTGCCATCACCATTCCTCCTATCCTGGACGTCCATCTTTGTTGAAAGCGTCTGTCTCTTCATCTAGCGACCAATATGGATGTCTATTGGCCTTATGATGGCCTCAAGGACGGCCCTCTTCATGGATCAACTTTGGACATCCCTCTTCGTTGAAGGACGTTTATTGTTGATGTTAGAAATCGAACGATAACTGAAAAAAGAAAATATGATGTAGGACACCAGATTTACATAGAAAAATCCTTTCGGGAGAAAAATCACAAGCAGAGGAATAATCTACTATGAAGATCAAAATAAAACCGCAAGTTTTGCGACTCTAGCTTACATGAATTTATAGAGAAAACAAAACTCCAAATGAAATCTACAATGCAGGCTCATCGGCCCGACCCAATAAAATTCAGGTCATATTAAAATCTAACAATCTCCACCTTGACATGAATTCTATGAAAGAGATTCATACGCGTGTTCGTCAGCCAAACTCAACAAAACAAATTCAAAACCCTGAATTTTGACAATCTTCATCTCGAAACGAATTTAGATGCAATGAACTAATTTTTAAATCTTCAAATTTTCCTCTTCCACACCCATAAAGAGGATCTGCAACGAGACTCTACCTGCTCATATCAAAGAAATATACAGATCACTAATATAAAAGTCTTCAAGGATAAATTCATCAACTGATGTTGACTTGGTTTAAAAACACTTAAACTACGATGGAGACATCTTCAAATCCCACAAAAAGTCAACTAAATCTATGCGAGTATATCTCGCCTCTTGACTTGCCATTTCAAAACTGTCTTTCAAAATCTTTTAAAATCTCACTATCGTTATCTTACCATAACGAAATATTGAATCTCAATTCAAAAGTGAAAGATCTACTTTAAATATCTCATCGCCCCAAAAACATAATTTTTAACAAAATATCTGACCCAAAAGATCACTGGCTTCCATAAAATATTCATCCCAAAAATTGAAGCGAAAAACCATGGATATCACAAGATTCCAAAAGATGTTTCCAAAATTCAAATATTTTTGCCATAACAAATCATCCCCAAAATCAAATCAAATCTTAAATATTACAAAATTCAAACTTTATTTGAATTTCAACCAAAAACAATATCCGAGATTGAGATATTCTCGCGATTCCAAATTTGCCATAAATTATCAAATTTAATCTCTAAAAAATCTTCCAACAATCTCAATGTTTTTCAACAATTTTTATCTTTAGAAAAAATCTAATTTTGCAAATGACACTTTTGCGGAAGCCCCAATTGAAACAGTTTGATAGCGAGAATAGATAACACCAATATAGATGATCTATGACGACTGATAATAAATAGAAAACCCTCCAATGACGAACATGTTGTTCGGAGACACAACTTCTCTGAATAACTCTTAACAGAGATGAAAAACGAGGTAATTATTTCTGACGGTGGCTAGATGATAGAGAGAACAGATCTCATGAGCAAAACGAATGGTACGAGGAATACTTTTTCAGTTCTTTTTTTTTCTTTTCTTTTTCCCAAAAATTGTAATTTTCTGAAAAATTACACCAACTTTGTTCAATGCAGAACAATCGGAGTAAATTTGTTTCAACACACTTGGAAATACAAACTCTCGAAACCAAAGCTCTTATATCATTTGTTAGAAATCAAACGATAACCAGAAAAAATAAAATATGATGTAAGACACCAAATTCACGTGGAAAAATCCTTTCGGGGAAAAAATCACGAACAGATGAATAATCTACTATAAAGATCAAAATACAATCGTGAGTTTTGTGACTCTAGTTTACATGAATTTATAAAGAAAACAAAACTCTAAATGAGATATACAATATGGACTCACTGGCCTGACCTAATATAATTCGGGTTACACTGAAATCTAACAGTTGATCCTCAAACGCCTATGTTGGACGATCCTTGACGTTAACAAGACTACAACATTTGCCTTGACCTCTTTTTTTACGAAAAACATGACTGCGACTGTGAGGTTTGCGTATTTCATTTATCATAGTTTGAGATTTTAATTGTCTCTAAATTTTCTTTAAGATTTAGTTTATCGCTTGTTCTAAAATAGATTTAGCTTGCCTTGACCATTAAAATATATTTAAATGAAGGGATTGCGATAAGATTAGGTTTAGTGAGTAAAATGAAAAGGACACATTAATTGTTGTATTAAAAAAATTATGTGATTAGGTTACACATTTTTTAATTCTTCTATTTAATAATTCAAGGCCCATGATAGGCTTAAAGTGGTGGACAAAATCAATCACCTAAAAATTTTCAAGAACAAAAAGAAACTTCCAAGATGCAACCCCAAATTTAGCAACACATCTTCCTGTGTTTATTTATTATGTAATTAATCTTATGTTTATTCTCTTATATTAATCTTATTTCTTGATATATCCTGACCTAAATAGTATAATTAATATATTTTTTTAATTATTTTTAATTTATTAGGTCAATTAATTAACTAAGAAAGCAATGAAGTAAAATTAGAATGAAAACTTTTTGTAGCAAAAATGAATCTAATAAGGAATAAATTGAACGGATGAGTAAGATTAAATGCAAGTAAAATCAAGTCTTGTAGTGTTTTTTTAAATGTTTTGTGAAGGTCTATAACAAGTTCTTCCCACTAAAGTTAGAATTTGGTGTGATTTGAATTCTATTTGAACAGGGACAGTATATTCGTACTGTGCATCTTAATTTTAAAGTTTTATTGTCTCTATAAATTCATGTAAATTAGAATCTTAAAATTTATGGTTGTATTTTTAGTCTTTGTTGAAATAACGAACGAAATTTGGAAAAGAGAACAATGAACACCAAATTTACATAGTAAACCCAAGACAGGAAAAAATCACGAGCAGAGGAGAGAAATCACTAATAGAAATGAGTACAATGAACTTTGCTGCTAAAACATATATTTATAGGAATAAAGGAAACCTCAGTCATATTAGAATTGAAAACTCTAATCTTGTAAGAATTTAGGAAACCTTCAATGTGGGTCAAACCGGTTTGACCCAATTAGAATTCAGGTCACACTAAACTCTAACAATTTTCATAATGACCTTCATCATCTCTCTGACATTTTTTCTCTAAAAGATTTTTTCGCGTAAATATTGTGTAGATCGGATTTTGTTGTTTCCTTTTGGGACAAATTTAAAAGTATGGAAATTGATTTTTATTTGTTGCTTAGTGTACAAAATTAAAATCAGCCATGATTAATCTTCATCACTCTGGCCCAATCTAGTGTGTGATGATGATGCGAGAGTTCTTCCTTCATATTATCCACCATTGGATCCGATTTATGGCGCCTCGCTGATCCGCTGCCGGAGCAGGGCAAACGATCTTTCACCGGCATCTTCGTTGACCCTCAATGACAGAAGCTCACTACCTGAACCTTTTTGGCCGAAGAGTCTCCACCATTCCGACCAATCAGTCCGGTCAATGCGGTTTGTCGGGGAGATCAAGTTCTTTTCCAACTCACTTTCGGTTCGATATCCTTGCCTAGAACTCGGAATTCCACGAAAAGACACACAGCTCCGAGCCCGGTTCAACGAAGCCGTTGTATTCAGAAGCTCACCCCGAACGTCCTCCGGTAACCTCAATGTAAACCGCTCGTAATTCTCCCTGTGTGGAACCAACGAATGGCCCGTCGAGTGCGAACGATGGAATATTCTGTTTAATCGCCAGCCGGGAGTGCACGATCTAAATGGACTTCTCGGAGTCGAACTTGAATTTCGATTCGTTTGATTCGGATTCGAATTTTCTTCGATGTGAATTTCCACCCGGTTAGCTGATTGGTCTGGAAAAGATCTATCACCAACTTCTCCTACACCGGAGTTGTAATCGGAGTCTACCGGGGGGAATAAAGATGAATCACAGTCGTCGGGTTGTGGGACAAGGTTTGCCCGGCAAACGGGGCAGGTGGAGTGAGAGATCAACCAGGCATCTATACAATGGGAGTGAAAAACATGGCTGCATTTGGGCAACAGCTGGAGCCTTTCGTCGTCAGCGAACTCGTTTAAACACACTGCGCATTCCAGCGACCCTTTTCCTATCTTAAGCTCCTTGACGGTCGAGTAAAAGAAGGTCGGAAAACTAGCTATTACCTCCTCATCTAGTCCTCGTACGTCCATCCGAGACCCGCCGCCGATGGTTCCCTGGCCTATGGCGAACCCATCAGCCCAGCGATTATTTTCAGTGCACTTTCGTGTGTAAACAATGAATAACCCAAAGACGAAGAAGAGACAACCCATAATGATGAATGAAGGGGTTGTTCTTGGGCTGACGTACGTACCAGAAGAACTCCCGTCCGGCGAATCCCTCTGGCCTGAAGCAATTGGCGGTGACTGCAATAGGAGGAGAAAATAGAAGATGAAACAAGAAAATCCATGATTGAAAAGGCAGATTCTGCAATTGGTCGAAGATTTCATGGCTGAGAATCAAAACGCAGCGAAGGAAGTAAAAGGAAGAGGAAAGAGAAGGGGTAATCCTGGTTTTGTCTGGAAAAATTCCATTGTGGCGGCTGAAAAGCAAAACCAAAGGCGCAAAAGCCAAACCATAGAAGGCAATGTTGGAGAATAGAAGGCAGGGAAAGGTGAAACCAGAATAGGGATGATGGCGATGACTATGAGTTTGACATTGGAGTCAAATCAAATTCCTCTGAACAGTCCAAGATCACATGGTAATAAACATGTATTTTGATTATTAAGGATTGGCATTCTCAATATAGTAAGAAGGTGCAGATATGGCCATTAAACCAGAAGAATGTCTTTTCAAAGATTTGTCTTTTCTTTTTTGAAGAAGATAATGGCGACGACGTTGGAAGAGAGAGAAATTCAAAGCTGCCTCAGGCAAACGACGTGTCGATTCCCAGTATTTGCAAAGTCCATTTTACCCATCAATTGGTTTAGAGCCCACAAAACCCCAAGGGAGAGGTAAAAGGACTAATTTCTTAAATACCCGCCTCTCTCTCTCTCTCTCTCTCGTCGAATCCCTAAAGTCGCTCTTGCTCCCACCCACTTCTTCTCCTGCAGTCCAGCAGCTTACTCGCGAACAGGTATGTCTCCTCTTATTATGAATGATTGAATCAATAGCTAAATACAATTCTAAGATAAACTGTTGTTTCTGTTCATTCGGTTTTTCACTTTTTACTTCGACAAACCTTTACCGCCCTTGCTTCCCGCTATTGTCAGCTGTGTTCTGTGTCCGAGAAGCTCCGTTAAACCTTTCTGTCGCTTCTTTCTTCGTTGCTTTCCAAGAAGGTTTAATTTAGTTCAGAGGTAAATTGTTTTTTTTTTTTTTAAGTGAAGCGTTTACTGCATTTGAGAGAAATGTAGAAGTCGTGTATCCATTTTTTCTCCCTCCAAATTATCGAGATTTTAACGCTTTTTTCCACTAATTAATGAAGTCATTTAGAGTCTCGGAATTTCGGACTGCCATTGAATAGATTTAAGCTCTTCTTTATGAAGCAAAGCATTGCAGTTTCGAGTTCTGCTATTAATTTTGCAAGCGATGATTTCGTTTCTAGTGTTTCTCAATTCGAGGTTTTTGATCAGTAGAAGCTATCCGAAATAATTTTTGTTGCTCTCTCCTCTTGTTTTTTGATGTCTTTTTCAAATAAGAAAAGTTACACGAAAGAAGAATGTCTACGTTAAAATAACCTGATCGATTATATAGTATTTCATTGATTTACGTGATGTATTAAACAAAAGTTCTATATGATGTTTGGCAAATCATGAATCACTGGTTTGGTAACTTTGAGTTTAGCGATTGTGAAAGAAAGAGGATGCTGCGGGAAGAAAAGGAATATTTTATCAGACTAAGGACTTTTATAAATCCGTTTCTGGAATTTTTTTGGACTGTAAATGTAGCCTTGATCTGGCACTTGTTGCAAAAAATTCTTGTGTGAACAAGATAACCTATCTCCTTTTTTTTTTATCTTAGGCGTATTTTTAATTTTTGAATCTCAGGTTTATTCAAATAGTTGTCATAGTTACAACTGTTTGTTATTATAAGATTTGTGTCCTTAAAATTTTTCCATTTAATTACTTAGACTGAATGTCCAGTACCATTTCATGTTAGTTCACCTGGTGACAGGGAAGAAAATGCCTCTAGGACTGATACTGGGCATTGGAAGGACAATGCGTAGAAAGCGTACATCGTCTCTTGACATTCTTTCGTCCAAACGAGCTCCAAGGGATTACTATAAGGGAAAAAATTGCAAGCCAACTGGTTTTCATACACGCAAAGGTTTGATGTACAATGTTGAAGTGAGATATGTCATCAGAAGTTCTAATCACATACTACGTAATCTTAAAAGTTTATATAGAAGCGTTGCAAGACACAAGTTAATGTCTTTGGTTACTGCCAAGACATATTTTAAATTATAACAATCTCAAAATTTAAATTAACTGCAAAAATAATTGGATATAAATTTTGCTGGGTAGAATTTCATTTTCAATACAATTTTACTTTGAGCCAGGTAATTCTCTTTCTAATCACCTTGTATGTATGGAATTAGTTGTTTTTCTCTTTCACTTTTATGATTGGTGCAAGGTTCTTGTAACTCCATCTGTAGTCTTCTAAATCGCAGTTATTCTGAAAATGGATATGGAATTGATAATCTTTCTTATTCTTTTAGCATTTTGGAATTTAGCTGCTTGCTGCAGTGAAGTATTTCTGATTGATAACTACAAGTGCTAATTGAACATTAAGGTGCTGAAAAAGAATAAAGTAATGACCTTAAAAATCACTTTTAAGGTATAATATAATCCTATTTTTATGTAATGCGTGAAGACATTCTTTTCAGGTGGATACGTTGTGGTGCCTGAGAAGTTGCCAAATTATGTAGTTCCTGATTTGACTGATTTTAAGGTATTTGTTGTATTCATATTTTTGTTGATATACTGCTGTAAACATGGTGATGTAAGACACGGCTATGCGCAAGTCCATAAGTCCGTCATCTTTTAATATTCATAATTTTTAAAAATTTTTATCTTATCTATTATTTTTATATTTGATTTTATTCGTTTTAACTTTTTAGATAGAATTTATATTTTTAAAAGTTTTTTCCAAGATTGATTTTATTTTCTTAGAGATTTTTAAATAATTTTAAATCATAAATCAAATTTTATTTAATGGATTGTGATGAATACTAGAAGAAAACTTGCGGAAGTTTTGTTTTGAAATCGAAACGGAAAAGTAAAGAACATAAATATAATTCTCCAATTATGAGTAATTTTATTAATTGTCAAAAAAGTCTTAGAACTTTAATGACATAGGTTTATAAAGATATCTAAGCAGCCTCGGTTTAATAATTGTGGTGTTTTCTGGGGCATATTTGGCTTATTTTATTCTCCTCGTCAAAGACGGTGCAATTGGTCTAGATGTTATCAATGACTAATTCATTGCATTTTTTATCTTACCACTAAGCATTCATCAACGTGGCATAACTATAGGCATTACTTCTTTTAACACAATCTACTCCTAAGATCTGTTCATTATGTGGTTGCGGTAGATTCAGTTGTTAGTTCATTTCATTTGCAGCTCAAACCATATGTATCTCAGTGCGCAATAGATGTGAAGACTGCAGAATCCACAGAACCATCTAGCGAATCAAAATGAGAGGTACTTTACTATAACCCTTTATTGTTCTTGTTCAAATTTCTGCATTTGTCGGTTTTTTATTATTTCATGTAATTCTGTTTTAATATTCGTATTGTTCTAAGATAGCCATGGCTATCTAGACCACTTCCTAGAGAACCAGATTCATGCATGTTGGACAAGACTTCAGTTGGAATCACACAAGAATTGAGAGCTGTCTGAAGAAGGTGAACCCCTTGACTCAGGTACCCATGAAAAATGTAGTAGTGACCCGAGATTCTACATGAATTTTGTTTGAGTTGAACGATTATGAGAAGAAAAATAAAGAAAAGGAAAACTTATTTGTCGTGTTAGACGAACAAGGAATTCAACAAGTTCAAAATTCCAAAATGGGGGGTTGTAGGTTCATAAAGTCTTGAAATTTTAGATCTACACGCATTCAAATCGGATAGCTGAGATCTGAATTGTTCTATCTCGTGTTCACCTGCCCTTTTTCCCCCCTCGTTTGAAAGCATAAATTAATCTATCTCACTGCTCCCAACAGTTTTTAGTGGGTCTGTCACAGCTCCAGCTTGCAGTGGTTGTTGCCTGTCACTCTTTTATCTTAAGCACGGACATCATTAGAGCATAATTTCCAACCATTGTGGAGGCTGTAGCCGCACATTTTTATTGAATTATGTGTCGAAATTTACTGACAGTTTCGACGTATAAATTTGGAAATTGAAAGAGATGTGGTTGAATATTCAATCGAAATTGCATGACATTTGCTAGGTGGAGCTTTAGGCCACGTGACCAAATAGTAATGCCCATGTTGTCACGTTCCCCACAAAACATTGTTTCATGATGCGAATCTTATGTAGGAAACTTCCTTGAAGAGCCTTTTATTTTGGTTTTTATTATTCTAATGTGGGGTGCAATGAGTGACAACTTGCTCTTTATTGTGCCCAAAAATTCCACACAACGACCCATTCCAGTCATTTCCCTAATCATGGTTTACGCCTAATTCTCTTCTCTAATCATGTGACGGCGCTAGCACATCAAATTAAGTTCAGCCTCCTGGTGTTTTATGGTGTCAAGCTCTTGAATTTTGGTTTTCCGATTTTGTTTATTATTTTTTGTTATTTTTTATGTTAAGTATATGTATCACTAAGAAATTGATTGACAGTACGCCAACATTGAAATTATGTCGTAAAAATGGTTTTTTGTTTTAGGAAGATTAACATAACAATCACTGAGCTATGGAGTCCAAAAAAGCTTCAGAACTCAACCACAGAAAAATGAAAATTCAATTTAAACAATGGGAAAACAAAGAAATCTCGACGAAATATTTACATAGACATAGAGAGAGAGAGAGAGAGAGACAAAGAAGAGGGAACGAAGGATGAGAAGGAGAGGAAGAAGAGAACCGATTTTTTGGTGGAAGAGATTCTGGAAGTGCGCCATGCGGATGGAGTAGGGCTTTTTTTTTTTTTTTCCAAGTGCCGTAGAAATCACCATGGGAGAGTAAGGGCGTGAGCCGAAGAAAGAAAAGAGGAGAGAAAATGAGCGAAAAGAGAGAGCAAAGAGATTTTGGTCAGAAATTCATAACACAACAATGATCTGAGTAGGAGAGAGAGAGAGAAATGATATGAGTAGGAGAGAGATGTTGAGTTGGCCCTTTTTTTTAATGATAGTAACGAATAGGGTGTTGGTTGATAACACATGAAACATTAAAGTGTCAAATTTGAAAATTTAAAGTTAAAAGAGACATTCATATTTTAAAAAAGATAAATTGATAATTATTATTTTATTTATCAATAAAAATTATTTAGCATTTAATTTATGAGTATTTGTTTTGTTAGTTTTTTTTTTTTTTGTAATTATTAATAGGAATTACTTAAAGAGTTTGATTGCAAGCATAACATTATAGTTGACCTGGTTTGAATATTGACGTGGACTTGACCAATTCACTTCCCAAAAACCCAGCAAAATATAATAAATGAGGTGGAAATAATATTTTTTTTAATATATAAAAAAATAATAATAATTAAGATTATATTTTGGAGTTTGAAAGTGTCAACGCAAATCCCTTTTTTTCCAAGAGCAAGACAATTCCCGAAGGCAGCGCACCCTTTCCACAATCCACATCCACAAGAAAGCATCCCAGCCCCACATTCCATCCACAAACAATCACACCCGTCCATTTGTTCCTTCTCGTCCCAACCCGTCAAAAAAGTTGTATTTTATAAAGAGGGAGCCACTGAAGCTCCCATGAACTATCATGGAACATGCGCCCCAGGGTCCCTCTTCTTCCTCTCTATAAAACCCTTAGCCTTCGCATCAAATTTTCTTAATTATGGAATTTTCGAAGAAGCCCAAGGAGCCAACAATGGCGTCTGCCTTCTGCAAAAAGCACCCAAAGCACAGGCAATCGCCGGGAGTTTGCTCTCGTTGTTTGACGGAAAAGCTTTCCAAACTAGGCAGTTGTACTAGTAGATCCTCCCGGAGACGCTACTTGACCATGAAGGATTCGTCTTCTTCTTCTTCCTCTTCTTTATCTTACGTGTCGTCTTATTATTCTTCTACTGCTTCTTCTCATTCCTCGTCTCCTCCGCACGGCTTTCGTCGTCTCAATACTACAACGTCGTTCAGAGGAAAAACTAAGCTCACCAAGAGTAGATCGTCAATGCCGTTTTTCCCCAGATTTAGAGCCAAGGACGAGGGCGATGACAAGAATTCAAAAGGCGGGATCTGGTCGAAGTTGATCGGACGGCGTTCGAGAAGGAAACAGACGAAGGAGAGTCTGAAACATAATAACACTGTTAGAGAGAGAATGGGTGACATCATCGTAGCCCATTGATGTAAAAATCCTTCCTTTTCTGATCATATTATTTATATTTGAACACAATTTCAACATGGATTTTGATACAAAAACATAAATCAAGTAAATTTTTGGATCTACTGCACTAAACTGTATATTTGGTTGTTCAATGGAGTTCTTAAATAAATGTTTTTAAGGATTTAAGATTGCTCGATATTTTATAATGTAATTGTCAGATTAACGGGTGAACCCAAATGAAAACTCTTCTTGTTACTGCAATAGTGTCTGATTTGGGTCGAAAATCGATTGATTTTGTCCTCAAATTTTATCCTGAAACCCGTCATGCTAATATCTAACAAGGGGATCTCATAATCACTCACATCAAATACACATATGCGATGTAAACTCTCATCCTCATTATCTAGCTAGTCATGCGGCTGAATCAATCCCTAAGTCAGACCCAACCGGCCCTAGGGTCGACTAAAGCCCAGGGCCCAAGCCTTGGACCCTAAACTGGTATGCATGCCTACTTTTTAAAATCTATTTCGGCTAAATTTTGTTTTAGACCCGAGACGCTAAAACTCCAATGCCAAAAATATGTTTAAAAGCTAGCTCACCGAATAAGCTCAAGTCCAAGTCCAAGTTCAGTCTCATTACCGACCTTGAGTAAGCCCTCGAGCTCTAAGCCATATCTCACATTTGGCGTTTGGCAATTCTGACCCATAACATGAAAGACCGCCACAATAAGTAAGACTTGAAATTAGGGATTTAAGATAGAGAAGTTTCATTTACATTGAAAATAAAAAAGAGAAATTAGGGTTGAAGAGATCAAACTAAGGTAGTAGGCCTTCGAGGAAAGTCCTAAAATCCATGTTCTTGGAAACTTCTCAACTTCCAACTCACGCCCAATCCATTATGAATTGACAATCTTCCCTGTCGGACAAGTTAACTTTAATTGTCCAACTTGGCTTCCTAAGTAGATAATTATGAGTAAATAATGCATTCAATTTGAAAAGTAAGTATAAAAAAAATCAAATATAAGATAAAAAGTTAAATAATTTATTTAAATGATAAATATTAAATAAAGTATTATGCATTTATTTTTGGGTAATTATAAATATCAACTCTGAAGTATGAGATCTTTTTAACTAACATCTTAAATATTTATTTTTGTTATCTATTAGGTTAACACCTCAAAATTTGAGGAGTTATCGTTAGAGGATCCATTAAATGATGGATATTAACTGCGAAAATTACTATTTTCGTAGCAGATACTTGTCTTTCGCTACAGAAAGTAAGTCTTATTAAGAAAGTAAATCATTGGAATAAGATTTATTTTCTGCAATCGATGACACGTTTTTGCTGCAGAAATTTTATTTTTCGTAATAGAAAAGGATAATTTTTGCAAATAATATTCGTCATTTAACAGACCCTTTAACGGTGAGGGTGTCCGTTGCTAACACCTCAAACTTTGAAGTGTCAGATAACAAAAATAAAAGTTCAAAGTGTCAGTTAAAAATACTGACATCTTTCAGAATTAATATTGATAATTACCTTTATTTTTATTAAGGTAAAAATTTATATTTTTATTTTTTTTATCTCATATTATATATTTGTATTATTCAACTCCGTGATTACAAGTAATACCTTTAGATCAAGATTATTTTAGTTGAAACTTGAAAGTGTGGAATATATCCTCCCTTAATTTTTATAATTTGTAGAAATTTAAATATTAAAATATTTCTTATGCTAAATATGTGTATTTTTTATACTTTCTCAATCATTTTTATTTATTTTGTGGGAAATTGTTAAATAATAAGAAATAAAAATAATATTATTAAAAATTCACCGAATTATAAATTATAAAAAGTTTTGGATATATAATTAAGATCGTGACACATATTGCAATAAATTTATAAAATAAAATCACAAAAAAAATTATTATATATATTTTTTTATTTATAATTTTTATATATTTACGTGATAAATATTAATTAATATAATAAATTATAAATAATTAAAATAAATAAAAGTAAAAGAAGTTTTTGCATGCAAGGATCTTCTGCCACGTGGCATTTACCTGGACAAATGATCCAACGATCGTAAATTGCTTTTTAAAATCTACCTAGAAAATTGCCACGTGAGATATCCCTTGTCCTATTAACCACGTCAAAAACTTCTTTTTAACCTATACTTCAATAATTACAATATTAAAATTTAGGTAATTAACTTAAAACTAGGATCGTTAATAACAAATATACTTATTGTCTGTTTAATGACAAATATTATCTACACAAATAATATTTTTTGCAACAAAAAACAAATTTCAACTGTAAAAATTGTATTTTCCACAGCGAAAGATGAATATCCGCTGTGAAAATAATATTTTTCATAGCGAAAAGCAAATATTCGTTACGAAAATAGTACTTTCTGCAATAAAAAAAGATAATTTTTGTAAATAATATCCATCATTTGACAGATCCTCTAACCTCTAACGGTGAAGGTATTCGATGAATTTATTTATTATTGATAATTATTTATTATTATTATTAAATATTTGATTAATTTTATTCATCTAAAATCCAATCTTTGCCCATGACAAGTAGTGTATTTACCCATGATAAATTCCAATTGAATATTTGAATGTCAATTATTTATGTACAATAAAAAATAAGTTAATTATATAATACGATATTAATTGTCACATCATTCTTTGTCCTTTTGTGGTCACGACCTCAAACGAAATTCACGTGATCTTTAAAGCTTTGCGTATGGTTTGGTTTTGACCATTTGTTAAAAATAAATATATAATTTATTTGATTTTAATTAAAAATATAATATGAAAAGATTGTTCCAATGTTCTTTATATATAGTATTTTATTTTTGATTTTTTTATTTGTATAATTTATTTTCTAAATTTATCACCATTCATAATAATAGGTGGCATCCTAGGTGCATAGGGAGGAATTAAAATTAAATATAACATAATTAACAAAAAATAATAATAAACTATGAAAAATAAATGATGCAAATATTGTTATCATGTTTTTTATTAAAAATTAAAATTTTTTTCTGCAGCGAATAAGTCATCTTTTTGTAGTAGATCCATACGTAAAATAATAGTTGCAGTCAATGACTTACTTTCCGCAAAAGATTTTTACTTTCCGCTGTAGAATCTTAATCCTTGGAATAAGACTTTCTTTCCACAATGAAAAACACATTTTCACTGCTAAAAATAACTACTTCATGTACGTGTTCATTGCGAAAAAACGATTTATCATCCGTGGAAAAAAATTAAAATTTTAACGAAAAATGTGATAATAATATTTGTCTCATTCATTTATCATAATTCAGTATTTTATTGATTAACAAAAATTATTTAGTGTTTTTCTTGTCGCTAATCTCATAATTTATTATTATTTTTTGTTAATTACTCTATAAATTTTCATTTCTATTTTCAACAAGTGTTATTTAAATTTATTTAATAATTCATTATGAGTCGATTTTTTTTCGTGAGAACCAAGTGTTTCGGTTCGGTTTTCTCAATTCTTGAGTTCTTAAATATATCAAGACAACACTAAAAAAAATATTATTCTAAAAATGCAATATTAGAATCTCACATCAGGTGAGCAGGGAGCCGAACTGGTTGCAGTATCAAAGTGCTTGAAGAAAATCAAATGCTTTTCAGAATCTCACACCAGGTTAGGGGTGGGCAATTCGTGTTCGATTCCGGTTCCGGACCGTCCGGAACCGATTTGTCGGTTCTTGGTTCCGACTTCTCGACACCGAACCCAGAACCGATAGGCAATGGAACCGAAACTAGAACCGAGGTCGGTTCCGGGTCAGGAACCGAGGTCGGTTCCGGGTCAGGAACCGACGGTTCTCGGTTCCTCCCCTTGCTGTTTTCCTGCCTCTCTGTAGTTCATCGAGTCGAAAAATGACTGAGAAATTTCCATCTTCCCAGCTCCAGCGTAGCCAAAAATCATAGTATTCCAAGAAACAACATCCCTTTGAGGCATTTTTTCGAACACCTTATGTGCTTCACCCAAAGCAAAACACTTAACGTACAACTGGATCAAACAATTGGCAACGAAGACAGTCGGATCGAACCCTGAAAAAATCATCCGAGCATGAGCCTGTTTTCCTCGCAGTGCTCGTCGATCGTCGCAGGCTCGCAGCTTCTCTGTCGTCAACTCGTCGTCGCAGCTTCTCTGTCGTTGTCGCACGCACCTTCGTAGTCGTCGTCGCCGTCAGGTCGCCTTCTTCTCAGGCTCGTTGTCAGGTCGCACCTTCGTAGTCGTCGTCGTCGTCAGGTCGCCTTCTTCTCAGCTTCTCTTAATCGGTGCTCGTCGGTCGTCGCAAGCTCGCAGCTTCTCTGTCGTCGTCGCCTTCTTCTCGGTTCCTTCCAACAGGTTGCAGAAAATTGGGGATTTGTCGTTTGGGATGCGGGTTAGGGTTACAGAAAATGGGGGAAAGTAAGTGATAATCGGTTCTCGGTTCTTCTCCCAATACCCGAGAACCAGAACCGATAATTACCAAAGAACCAAGAACCGATTATCACCCAATTTGCAGAACCGATAACAGAACTGGACCAGGAACCGAGTTCGGTTCCGGGTTCGGTTCTTGGTTCCTGCCCACCCCTACATCAGGTTGCCAATTGAATAGGAAATTTTCAAATAAATCCTTATGCTTTTCAAATAAATCCTTATGCTTCCCCTTTCGCATAAAACTCAATCATGCAACGACGACAAAGAGAATCAAACTGGAGGTGGAAAAATCGACGCCAATACCTTTTCACCGGGAACCAAAGAAAAAGCTCCCGCAAGAGTATAGTTAATACTAGCAATGACAAATGAAATGAGTAAGCAAAGACAAGAATCAACAGAAACACTGTCACCTAAGAAAAAATTGTCTTGAAAATATCAATCTTTGTTTGATGCCGTCATAAAATCATCCAAATCTACAAAAAATAAATAATTAGAATAAAGTATAAACAAACTAATATTGAACAAAATATAAATAGTTATACCTTTTTCAAATTGTGTCACTTCTTTCAATAATTCGTAAATATCTGCAGGTCTATTGGAATCACCAATCCAACTTTGAAAACAAATGAGACTTTCTACAGTTTTTGGAGCTAAGGAACTCCGAAAGGAATCTAACACTTGACCACCACAGCTGAATGCCGATTCTTAGGCAACTGTCGAAATAGGAATAACAAACACAACTCTTGCTATTTTACTCAAAATTGGATATTCTGTAGTGTGCATTCTCCACCAACTCAATACATCAATTTCAGATGAAAAACTCTCAAGTTTTGCAGACAAATAATTTTCAACTTCAATTCTATTGGCAAACTCATTTTCATTGTTCAATGATGCATGAAATGTCGACTCAAACTCGTCATTATCTAAACTGTCGTGAGCAACTTCAACCACAAGCCTAGAAGTAGAATCTTGTTCTATATTATTTGTTGGTAAATCCATTTTGTACTCACAATACAATCTTCTAATTGTATGTTCCAATTCTATTATCAACTCATTTGTCATCTTCAATCCACGCAATTTCAATAGACAATATTTCACGAATTTCAGCTTATATCGTGGATCAAGCACAACAACGACATACATAAAGTGATTGACTTTATTGAAATCTCCCCAATACTTTTCATACTGAATTTGCATATTAAATGTCATGGTTCTTAGCGATGAGTTATCACTTGTAGCAAATTTCTTGATAACTCTATGAAATTTACATATTTCTGAGAAAAATATATTGGCGGTAATACGTAAAGTCGATAAAACTTTTAATGTCACGCCATAAAATACTTTCAAGAATACTATGAATTGCCGAACAGCACACCAATCTTCATCAGAGGGAGGAACTTGTACATTCTCATCTTGAAGAAATTCGTATACATATTGACTGTCATATTCTTTCAATTTCGTAAAAGCTTTTTCAAACTTTTCAGCTGTATCCAACATTAAGTATGTTGAGTTTCATTGAGTTGGAATATCAAGACATACGTTACTTTTGCATGTAATCTTGGCACTGTCTACACATGCTTTAAACTTTTGCATCGTAGAAGGAAAAGACTTAACATATTTCACAGATTTACGAATCTTCATAATAGAATCATTATGCTCTTTTAGCTCATTGCAAACAATCAAATTTATAAAATGAGCAAAACATCTTACGTGTATAAACTTTCCATTAAGTACCAAACCATTCCAGTTTTTAATTGTCTTAACAAAATTGTTCAAAGCAACTTCATTGGCAGAAGTGTTATCAACGGTGATAATCAATACTTTTTTTATCCCTCAATCTAATAAACATCTTTCCATAATCATAGCAATAGTTTCTCCTCTATGATTAGGAATAACACAAAAATTCATAATTTTTTTTTTAAAGACCAATTTGCATCAATGAAATGAGCAGTCACAACCATATAATTTATGTTCTGTGTAGAAGTCCATGTGTCAGTGGTTAAATATACTCTTCCAGGCAATTGAGAAAAGAAAGCCTTCAAATTACCCTTTTCTTGTACATAGAGCTTGAAAATATTGTTCACAACAGCTTTGCGACAAGGAACAATAAATTTTGGCTCCAATTCATTTGAGTAATCTATAAAACCTTTTCTATCAACAATTTCAAAAGATAACTCATCAATCACAACCATTCTAGCGAGTGTATCTCGACATCTTTCTACACTAAATGATTTTACTGTTAAAGAACCAACTTTACTTGCTCCTACTGCCTTTTTTTTACGAAATAATATGGTCATTTGTGTCTCGTCTAAACAAGCTAACAATTTCTTACAATTACTAACATGTTTGTTAAGTTTGAAGTCTCATTTCTTTCTGGATGACATGCATACAAATTTCCACAGTAATTGCAACTTGCTCGAGGGTTATCCAAGTCTATTGGTTCTACTTTAGTGAAGTAATTCCACACTTCACATGTTTTGTTTCTTTTCCTGCTATTATTCATTTCATTTTCCATCCTAAAATAAAAAATTGTAAAATTAAACCATTACAAACAACGCAAATATTTCCAATCAACACCAAACAAAACATGCATAGTTGTTTAAATATATTAGTCAAAAACATTCATAAACACTAATAACAACTTCAATAATAGTTTAAACATCTTAGTTAGAAATCTGAAATTCAATCATAACAGCAAAGTAATACAATCTTATACATTAAATATTTCAAACAATATTTAAACTTGTTTTTGTCTAGTAAAGTTTAGTTGTTTAGTTGTTTCCAATTAGTAAAGTTGAGCTGTTTCTTTGTTTCCAATTAGTAAAGTGTTTGAATTGGTTCCCATGTTGGTAGTTTCTCTCTGTTTTGAGAAATTTGCAGGTCTTCAAAATCTTAATAGGTGTCTCCTATTATCCTTGTATTTCAATTTTAGACCTTAAGATGCATTTATGTTCATGTGTTGGGAGGTTATAGGTACTGTTGTAAGACTAAAAACGGGGACATTATTGGCCGATCTAGAGCATCCAGGTGACCAAAAGCTGAATGTAATGCCTAACAAGTTCTAAACAGTGGACCTTAAGATTTTGTATTTCTGGTTTTGTGGTAGACTAGCCTGGTCGAAATGCCTGAGCATAGAAGGAAAAAGTTGATGGCTTTAACTGCAAATGTGATGAGGTATGAAAGATTTGCTCGAGTATATTGTTTATTTGTTTCTGCATCCATGGATAGCTGGGTTCTTATCAATGAGCAATAATGGTGATTGGTCAACACTTAAACTTAAAGCGGGATGTAAGATGTAGTAACTCTTTCTCAAGGTTCTTTGTCACATACAACGGATCAGATAAAGAGGAACTATTTCTAAGCCTACAGCCTGAGACAACAGAGATCAGATTAGTGGAAAATGGGTCATCTCCTGGTAATGCATTTGAAACAAAACTAACCTGAGAGTTGCGATGCGAGTTGAAACTGGCGTGTGTGAAGTTGGAACCTGTAAAACTTTGAGTTGCGAGTTCAGACTTGCGGTAGTCTGCGTAGTCTTATTTCCGCCGAGAGATTGATTTCCGCCGAGAGAGACTGATCACGAATCGATTTCCGCCGAGAGACTGATTTCGATTTGGGTAGTCTGCGTAGAGTCTGCGTAGGGCACACTGCAGTTTGTACTTGATCTCGATTTCGATTTTATTTTATTTTTTTAAGATGCTCGGTTCATTCGGTTCAGACCCGTTTTCTCGGTTAATTCTACTTAAAAATATTCGGTTCAATTATAAAATTCCTTTATCTAATACCCGCTTCCAACCGAACCGATCCAAAGGAGAAAATAAAGACGTCCGCAAACTGTCGAGTGGGTGGCTGAAGGAAGAAACATAGTCAACTCAGAACCTAAAGCTACCGATTTGGCTGTCTAGAGAGAGAAAGAAAGAGAGAGAATAAAGGGTTCGAGCAATGTGTCGGTGATAGAGCTCGGGGACTGAGCTTTAGAGCGAGAAAGTCCGCCATTTTTCACTGACTTGATTGTCCAGAGGAAAGATGCGGAGGCGAAGGTAGAGCACGCTGGTTGTTCTGAGGAAGTTGCTAATGTCGCCTTATGCTCAATAGCGATGGTGGCTCTGTTCTCTGTCCACTTACGCATTTGCTCTTCATTTACGATACGAGAAAGATGTGCTAGCATTTAGTGGGTGTACACATGGTTTATCTTCGGTTAAAGCCAATGAACTAAGGACGATAAGGTACAAGACTATAGATGTTTATTTATTTTTCGCATTCCTCTCAACGATGGGTGATTCGTTCTACCTTCGTGTTGGAAAGTGAAGGAGATTGATCCGTTGGAACAAAGATCCAAAGGGTTTTTGCCCGTTAACCCCAAAGGAAGTTGGATTGTTTCTTAGTGCTCTTGGGTATCCCACAAATACTCCGATATACATTGCAGCTGGTGAAATATATGGGGGCTATATTCCCATATGATCGATCTTCGATCTTGTTAAAGTTCGCTGTGATCTATCGACTTTAGAAATTTTTACAAGAACTTTCTTTGAGAAATACTCCATCGTTAACTTGAACTGCTCAAACTTCTATTTGGTATTTCATGGCTTAAACCCATTGCCAGATTGTGTAGGGAAGAACTTCCTGCCAAAAGCCAGTCTTGGATTAAATCCTGGCCAATGAGGTCATTTTCCCTATAATCAATCACCTCTTACAATTCATCTATGGTCTATGAAGACGATTCCCCGAGAGAGCAAATAGATGGAGTAGGTCCGAAGAATTAGAGATGAGATGGGCACTAGAATCGCAAGTAGGATGTAGTTGATATGTTTTGTGCAAATTGGAGGGTCCGACGCATACTAGTGAGTACACAATCTCACATCGCTTAAACGAATGAAAAACACATGGTTTATAAGTAAAATTCTCTCTACTTAATAGAACGCGTTTTGGGCAAACCTCAAAAGCAACACCAAGTTTCAATCCAAAGCGAACAATATTGTACTAGAAGGATAGAGGATGTCACACAATAAGAGGAGAATGCTACTATTAATCTCATTTTGTCTACTTAAATCTTTCAAACCATATACCAGAATTATTAAACTTTGAGAAATTGCCAAATCATTAATCATTTGTGTATTATAGCATGCCATATAGTCATATAGCAAGACAATGCCTGCAAATAGAGATTAAAAATGTTTATCATACGTATGTAAGATCAGTCAATTTCATCAACAAAATACTCCTCTTTAAAACAAGGAAATGACAGACAGGAGCATGTAAAGTAGGGGAAGAACCTCGTTCAAGACACAAACACAAGAATTGCTCATATTTTAGAACACCCAATTTAGAAACAAGTACCTTCTCCATGAAAAAAAGACATAAAGGAGAGGTTTTTGACCCGAGTTACATTGTTTAAACGGGTCACTGCTGTTCACCATCTTGTTTCGGAGCTTCCTTGATCTCGTCTGCCGCATCATCCTAAATAAAATGGTTTTAAAATGATCAAAAAATGGGTTCAAATTATGAATTACGGGCACAGAGGAAAGACGCTAACTATATACCTGCATATCAGATGTCCATAAAGTGAGGTTATCGCGAAGAAGTTGCATGATCAAAGTACTATCCTTGTACGATTCCTCGCCCAGAGTGTCCAACTCGGCGATTGCTTCATCAAAAGCCTATTTCATGCACGAAAAACAATAAATTTGAAGCAACCATTGAAACATATCGATGTAGAAAAGCATCAACTAAGAGAAGAACTTAATACGTAATGGATCAGATGAAACAATGGCTGCCTAACATAGAGTTGACTAACCTGTTTTGCAAGACTGCAAGCACGATCAGGGGAGTTCAGGATCTCATAGTAAAACACAGAGAAGTTAAGGGCCAGTCCGAGTCGGATAGGATGAGTAGGAGCCAGTTCTGCATTGGCAATCTCCTGTTGAAATAAATAAATCAAAAGTAATTAAGTTGAAAACTCCATCTACATATAATTTCATCCCGCCAAACACCAAACAGAGTTTCATTAGCCACTTTGTATATCAACAACTAAGTCACCAAAGAGAGTTTTCAAGATGTTGTAGTTGTCGTTGTCTCGGAGAAATCTAATTGTAAAAGAGCGACAAAATACAAAGATCCAGCAACCATTTGTCATAGTTTGCAAAAGTATCTAGTCATATAAGTATGAGTAAAAATATCAACTTCAATAGAGACCCTTTTAGATTTAGAGCTGCATATATGAAATGTGATTGAAGAATCGAGTAACAATGGAGGGGAATTCGAGGAAATACCTGAGCAGATTTGTAAGCAGTGAGGGTACTCTCAGCAGCCTCCTTGCGCTCGGTTCCTGTTTTGAACTCCGCAAGGTACCTATGATAATCACCCTTCATTTTGAGGTAGAAGACCTTGGAATCTCCAGCGGAGGCCGATGGAATGAGACGCGAGTCGAGCAGCTTGAGAATCCCATCGCAGATTTTCGAAAGCTCGGTCTCGATCTTGGATCTGTAGTCGCGGATGACAGCGACGTGGTCATCGTTGCCTCGGCTCTCCTCCTTCTGCTCGATTGAGGAAATGATGCGCCACGAAGCCCTGCGCGCTCCTATCACATTCTTGTAAGCGACGGAGAGAAGGTTTCTCTCCTCAACGGTGAGCTCTTCCTTGTCGGCAAAGCCAGAGACTTTCTCCATAAACTCGACCATCTCTTCGTAGCGCTCCGCCTGCTCAGCAAGCTTCGCCATGTAAACGAACTCCTCGCGAGGGGAAAGTGCAGCAGCCATTGTGAACGCGTAGAGCTGCTAGATCTGGATTGGCCTCGAAAC
This sequence comes from Begonia loranthoides, assembly GCA_022433065.1. Lineage (NCBI taxonomy): Eukaryota > Viridiplantae > Streptophyta > Magnoliopsida > Cucurbitales > Begoniaceae > Begonia > Begonia loranthoides. The sequence goes on from CM039485.1 coordinate 1,177,006, forward strand.
AGAGAAGAGGGAGGAAGAAGAAAGTGGGATAGAGAGAACAAAGGGCGAAGAAATGCTGGGTTTTGATGGAGAAAATGGAGGTGTGCGTGGTGGAGCGATAATTGCGATGGGATGGAAGGTGTAATCAATGGATGAATTGCAGCCGTTGGATCGGAGGAATCTTTTCGCCGCTTCTCTTGCCTTCTGTTTGGCTCGTACAAATCCCAGCTGGCAAACGCGGGAGTTCTTTTCTCTCTCTTGATTACCAAATTCCACGCTATAATTAAAAATCAATTTTTTAAACATATGCTGACCTAATTACGCTTCCAAAGTCAAGTTTTCCTAATTCTTAAATTGAAAGTTTTAATTTTTTATTGAAAGAACACAAAAAGGTGGAAACTTTATTCGATTCTAATTATTGGGGAAATTAATTAAAGAACCTTTTTAATTATAAAATTAATTACAAGTTAATTATAAAATAATTTTATACTAATATGTAAAATACACCGTTATTGAAAATAACTAAAGTAAACATTACATGTTATCACGTTTTCTTTTAAAAATTTCAATTTATTTATGCAGTAGAAAGATTAAGGACTTACTTTTATAATAAAAGTTATTCTTTCTGCAATAAAAAATATTCATTCTACTCCATTTGTACAATTTTTTGTTATTCTTCAGTGTAATATTAATGAATTTTCTAGTGAGTTTCATTAGTAGATCGAAAATACGTTTAGTTTTGAGTACATTGATTTTCTAATAAAACAGTTAATTGTAAATTTTTCATTTTGATATCATTATCGATTTAGAACAGCTTAACGTTTCTAAATTTTGTTTTCTCAGTGAGTTGGAAATATGTTTAGTTTCAAGTACATTAATTTTTCAATAAACAGTTAACTGAAAATTTTCTATTTTGATACCAAAATCGATTTCGAATATATTAATTGGAAGTTTTCTAATATAGAAAATCTTCTCATTTTTAACAATTTTTTCAATAGGTTAACGATGTTGTTTGTGTAGTTCATTTTTCATATTTGAGTGTTTTATTTGTTGGCAAAAATTATTTAGTGATTGATTTGTTATTGATATCATAGTTCACGGATTGTTTTGTTAATTTTCTTAAGGGAAATTAACAAATCAACCACTGTACTTTGATGTCAATGACAAGTCAACCACTGAATAATTTTCACTAACAACTTAAACATTGAACTATGAAAAAATGACGAAGTAAACACTATGGTTACGTTTTCCGTTAAATAATATTGTCTTTCCTTTGCGGAACGTTAACTCTCTCCTGCAGAATGTCATCTTTACGTTGCGGAAAGTGAGTCCTTGAAATAAACTCAAGAAAGTCGACTTTCATGTCGTCTTTCCGTAGCTTTAATCTGCAAAAAGATCATTTCTGCCAGGGAAAGATGACTTTTCGCTACAGAAAGACAATATTCTGCAGAGGAAAGTTATCTTTCCGCAGAAGAAAGTCTGTAAATAAAAAAAAAAAATCATTGTTTTCTTTATAGAAAAACACAGACAACACGGACTAGCTGTGATTTTCTTATTGACAATAAAACAATTCTAAATCATCTGAAATCTAAACCATTAACATTCTTTTACAAAATCTTCTAAATAATAAAAGTAAAAAAAATTAAAATCAACTTAAACAATATTTTCTCGAATCCATTCTCCATAGTATTATTAACTATTTTCCATTAAAAATCTCTAAAATCATGAGTTGTTGTAGTTTTTTCCATAAATATTAACTCTTTTTCAGTGCAGTTCTTAGAAAAATAATCACTTATGTTTATAGCAACAATTTTTCATAATTGAATGATTAAATTATTAACAAAAATATGTTAATGATTAATTTATCATTGATATAAAAATACAGTTATTGATTTGTTAATTTCTTTTTCTTAAGGGAAAATGACAAATCAACCATTGTGGTTTCTAGTTAATAACAAGTCAATCATTGTGGTATAAATTTTAACAAGTTAACTACTAACGTACGTGTAAATGAAAAATCAACCATCGCAGTTACCGTCGGTGTTAAAATTAGTCGGGACGCCGCTGCGGTGTCTTGGGATGCCGTAGTGGCGTCCTAAAATTCGGCAGGACGCCGCGGTAGCGGCTTACATAGTTTAGGGTTAAAACTGTTAAATCGCCGAATTTTAACAATTTTAGCCCTAAACTATGTAAGAAGCCGCTGAGGCTTCCCAGGACACCGCGGCGGCGTCCTGCCAAATTTTAGGACGCCCAAGCGGCGTCATGATGAATTTTAGGGCGGCGTCTTGACAAATTCACAGTTTTTATTAGATTTTCGACCTATTCAACTTCAAATGACCATAACTTTCGCTACGAGTGTCTGAATTGGACGCAGAAAGTATCAAATCGAAGCTCTCTCAGAGATCTACGACCTGTCATGTAATTTATTTTATAACCCCCGTTTTCGAGCTCTAAATCAATCGTTTAAGCTCTTAAATTTGCGATCAAACATTTTTAACCCTAAAAAATGTAGGATGCTACCGCAGTTTGCTCGGGACGCTGGGGCGATTTCTTAGAACGCTGCTGCGGTGTCCTAGGATGCCGCCGCAGCGTCCTAGGATGCCGCTGTCGCGTTCTGACTACGTTTTAATGGAAAACGTGACTGCGATAACAGATTTGTCATTTTTTTCATACGTTAATGATTAACTTGTTAAGACTTAAACTACAATAATTAACTAGTCTAAAAAGATTTATCATTTTTTCTTTTCTTAATTATTATTAAGATTCCACGGGATGTAAGCCAAAGGGTGCTTAATTCATGATTGATAGATTGATTGATTTGTCACACGGTCGTGTAGTTGGTGTTGGGTGCAAATTGAAAGACCTCACGTCGCATTTGAAAAAATTAATAATTTAATGTGCAGTTTAACTGGGTCTGGGTGGTGTGTTCCTGAGAATGTTATTCGACGTATACTTAAATCCCAAGATTCAAAGTTTTAATCTTTCCTTAAAAAGAATAAACAAATGGAAACTTAAATGGGATGTTCTTAGGAATTGGGTTGCGTGTAGACAAAGACAAAGAAAATGGTAGCACGTAGGCGCCATCCCCATCGTCGATTGTCTGACGTCTGCACTTCATCTTCTCCACTCTCTCAAAAAAGCCAACGAATCTGTGTCCTTTCCACGCAGGCCGACATGGGTTTTTTCTCTTCTAACATTCAAAACCCACAAGTTTCTACACGTGTCTCCACTATCTTTTACTGCAGTCAGTCCTTTCCCTTCGCTTTCTCTGTACTAAATCCCAATGGCCCAAACTTCAAACGCTGTATGGATCTTGAGAATTTCATCTTCATCTTGTCCCCATCCGGCCCTTCTTCCCAAATCTTGCTCAGAATTGGAAGAAAACTCTCTTAAATTTGCAGGAACAGAGAGACGCTTGGAAAACTGGAAAAGAGGCGAAGCTTTCTTATTTGGGTAATATGGAGCGTTATGAGGTTGTTAAGGAAATAGGGTCTGGAAATTTTGGAGTGGCCAAGCTCGTGAAAGACAAGTGGACAAAGGAGTTTTATGCTGTTAAGTTTATAGAGAGAGGCCAGAAGGTCCGTTTCTTCTTCTTCTTCTTCTTCTTCTTTGCCCTTTTTGTTCATTTGGGTTTCAACGTAAGACTGTTTTTTCTGTCTGGATCGTCAATTTTGTCTGTTCTGCAACGTGGGTTTCGGTTAAAATCACTTGTTTTTATGCTTTCTTCTTCTGTTGAGTGTTTTTGCAGATAGACGAACATGTTCAGAGGGAAATCGTGAATCATAGGTCATTGAAGCATCCTAATATTGTGAGATTCAAAGAGGTTTGTTTAATTTTCTCTCAGTTCTGTCTAGATCTCCTTGATTCTGTCAAATTTCTGCTCTGTTCAATCCTTAGTTTTTAATTTGATGTGTGATCGATGATTGATGTTCTTCAATTTAAATTATAGCTCTTGATCTGTTGTATGATTTGTCCAAATTCTCGTCTTTGACTTTTGAGCAAATCTATGTTCTTTTTTGTCATTTTATAGTGGTGATTGACGATGATGGTCTGGAAAAGCTAAAATACATACTGTATTTCAAACTAAACTTCTCTGTACTGTGAAGAAAAGCTTTGAAATAGCCTTTTAATGGAGATTGGGGAGTTCTCTTTCCAGGTCCTCTTGACGCCAACTCATCTGGCCATCGTAATGGAGTATGCAGCCGGAGGAGAACTCTTTGAGCGAATATGTAATGCGGGTAGATTTAGCGAGGACGAGGTAAATCTCGTCGAACAAATCTCTTTTTATCGAAATTTGAATCTCATTCGTAGAATTCTTTGTTTGTTTTTTGTCGATTTCCAAATCAGGCAAGGTTTTTCTTCCAGCAATTGATTTCTGGGGTTAGCTACTGCCATTCGATGGTAAACGGCTTTGCTCGTACGCTACGATTGTTTCTTGCCTGCTCAAAGTTGATATCTAAATTTGGATTTTTGGTTTGGTTTCAGCAAATTTGTCATCGAGATCTTAAGCTCGAAAATACATTACTGGATGGCAGCACGGCGCCCCGAGTGAAAATTTGCGATTTTGGCTACTCGAAGGTGCTTAGTTGTCGATAAATTATACTCCAAATGGCCCATTCTTAGACTGCTTTTTGAAAATGAAACTATGACTGTGCAGTCTGCTGTTTTCCATTCTCAACCGAAATCCACCGTTGGAACACCAGCTTACATCGCCCCAGAAGTATTATCGAAAAGAGAGTACGACGGGAAGGTAATGCCAGCTTTCGATTCCCGTTGAATGTTATTGTTTTTCGGTCGAATCGTCATTTTGTTGCTAAAATCTTCGAAATCAACAGATTGCAGACGTTTGGTCTTGTGGAGTCACCTTGTATGTGATGCTGATCGGGGCTTATCCCTTCGAAGATCCCGAAGATCCTAAAAACTTCCGAAAAACAATCGGGGTACCCTGCAATTCTACTTATTTTTTCTCTAAATCTCTCGAAAATCCTCGGTCTGTGTTTCCGGGTTACTTATATTTATTGATACATGGCAGCGGATCCTTAGCGTCCACTATACGATCCCAGATTACGTGCGTGTTTCAACGGAGTGTAAGCATCTTCTGTCTCTCATATTTGTTGCAAGCCCCGAAAAGGTACATATCGACTCAAAACACAGGAATTTTACGAGTAATTGTCATAATTTCAAGCTCATATCGGCTGTTAAATGAAACATCGGAGCAGAGAATAACGATCCCGGAAATAAGAGGGCATCCATGGTTCTTGAAGAATCTTCCGGTCGAACTGGTGGAAGGCGGAAGCTGGGAGAACCACGAAGTAAACAGGCCTGCACAGAGCACTGATGAGGTAGTTTCCATAATACAGGAGGCAAGAAAAGCTCTGCTAGTCCCTGGGCTCGGTGGGGTTCTGATGGGAACCAGCAGCATGGACCTCGATGACTTGGATGCTGATCTTGAAGACGTAGACACCAGTGGTGAGTTTGTCTGCTCTCTTTGAATGTACAATTATGAATTGTGCCTCTAAATTCGAACGCCTTCGTGTTTTTCGGTGACGAAAAAACCCCGTTTTCGGGTGGAAAATTACGAAAATAGAATGTATAGTTGGTGATCTTGTGTGTTGTGTAACTTGGAAACAGTTTTGAAGATTGTATCTGCATATACTGTTTGTTACTTTTGCATAGTGTTGTTATTATATTTGGTTAAAGCCTAATTTAGACTCCGTCAATTTGACCTATTAACAAACAAGATGGTCAAGGGAGGTTAGACCGAAATAAGGTGGTCGGCAGACAAAGAGAAATAACGGATGATTTCTATGATAAAAGAATAAAAGAAAATGATTATTTGATTAAATCAAGGGACGTTTGATATAAAAAATGGAAGTTCGACACGAGAGATGAATGACTAAGATGAAATAGTGGGAAAATCCTCGACTTAATATGGATGTCTCTCGTTTCACGATAGACGTCCTTCGTTTCACAACAAATGTTCTTCGACTTAAGACGTTCCACAACAGACGTCCCTGAGGCTTAAGAGGGACGTCTCTTGTCTCAAAACGAACGTCTCTCAACTTACGACGTCATTTAGCATTGAGGGACGTTCGTGGATGCTATGGGACGTCCATCGATGTTGAGAGACGACATTGTTTAGTATTGAGAGATGTCTATATTGACAGAAAAATATGATTACAAGGTTTGCATTGTTCTTTTTTTTATAGTTCGAGGTTTTAGTTGTTTATAATTTCTTCAAGATTTGTATTATAAACTATAAGGTTTGTTTTATTAATTTTCCTATTTACTAATTGGTCTAACTTAAAGGTCTAAATCGTTGAGAGAAATAGTTTATTGTATCAGTTATAGCTTTTAAGTTCAACGTCTAAATTATACTTTATTTTGTTATATTTTATTAAATTGTAATAATTGGCATCAATGCTTCCTTTATTTCCTATTTTATGGCTTTTGTTTCGTATATTATTTTTATTTTTAAATAAAAGTGTGTTTCAAACAGTTGAAACAATAGAGTACTTAACATAAAAAAAAATTATGAACTCAAGTTTTCCATTAAAAAAGGTCTCTCGAACATGTGTGTATACTCTTTTACATAAGAGCGGATATCCGTACTTATATAATGAATGTCCGCATATTTGTCTTTACATAGAAGCAAACATCTGAATGGACATCCGTGGGCCATCCTCGGTTGTCTGAGTGCCATCCTCAAACGTCCAAGTGACATATTGGGATGCAGACGTCCGTGGCACATCCTCGAACGTCCGAGTGATGATATCATTGGACGACCGATTGCCATCCTCAGACATCCTTTCAACTTATATAGATGAAGTTGAAAAGGCGTTTGGTTATAATATGTGGATGTTCGCCCTTATATATTTGAAAGCGCAAACATCATTCATAGATCAACGGGGGGGCGGAGAGGGGTCCTTTCTAGTGTAATATTTAAGGGTGTGGACGTCTCCTATTAACGTCAGACGTTCGCTACTATGTAAATGCAAAGATGCAGACATCTGTCATATAAGTACAGTCGATCGTATGCTTTTATGTAAAGGAGTATACATGGACATCTGTGGGTTGGTACGGACGTCCGGGTGGCGTTTTTTGATGAAAAACGTAATTGCGAGATTTGTCTCGTTCATTTATGATAATTCAATATTTTATTTATTAACAAAATTGGTTGAAAGTTTAATTTGTAAATTATTTTGGTTAATTACCCCATTAACATAAAAGTAGACTATATACACATAGTAATTGAAATTGAAAAACCACAAAATAAAAAAATTGTACTAATTTCATTTAGATTTTGAATATTTTTTGAATAAATATTCATAAATTTATGCATAAACACGATTTCTTTCCATTGTCCAAAATTATACTTTAAAAAAATTAATAATAAGCTTGAATTTATTTGAATAGTATTATATTTACTTTCTATTTATACTATTTATTTTTATTTTTTAATGTGATAAATATTAATGTGTATAATTAATGACTTATTTTAATTATTTATAATTTATTATATTAATTGTATAAATTAATATTTGATAAGAATCTTTAAAGGCCCATCTAGAAGTCCAGTAATATGAAAATGGGTGGCCCATATAAGGCCCGAATAGAGGGAATATTTAGTCCAATATAAAAAGCTCAATAAAAAGATGAAACGGCCTGCTTCAGGCCAGAAAGTATAAGAAGGGTCGGTATTGCGAAACCCTAAGGTGAAAAACTGAGCGGAGTATCTCTGGCTGCAGCCGCTTAGTCTGCTCCATCCTCACTGACCGAAGATGAAGGTTCTTCTTCTTTTCTAGATTTTCTGTTTGTAACTCTGGACTTCTGTCTGAGTCTTCGTGATAATTCTTTTCTTTTTTATTTTTTGTTTCTTTTCAGTTCAACATCGCCAACCCTACTACAGGTTGCCAGAAGAAGGTCGAGATTGATGATGACCAGAAACTGTTAGATTTCTTATCCAAGTTAATCTATTGAGTATATTCGTGATTAGTTAAGCGTTTTTGTTTGTTATTTTGAGCTTTTGTGGTTCGAACGCATCTAATAATCTGATTCTTTTGAAGGTTTAATATATCATTATATGCTCGTACACATATCTTTGTAGGAAAATGAAGGAGTTTAGATTTCGTAGTGCTGGCTTGGAAAACCAGTAGTGTGCTTATAATCTTTAGCATCTGTTTCTCTCTTGTATGGCATATGTGTATCTAGTTTATCCTGAGGATGTTAGCAGGTTTACTTTTTTGAAAAGAATTTTTACCATTTTATAGAAATTTGGGATGAGAAATGCTGGGACTTTTGTACTAGTTTGATCATTTTTGTTATGAATTTATCGTGTATTCATCTACTTATGGCGGATGGCCATTATGTAGTTCATTCTTCTTTTTTGCACATTTGGTTTGTTATTTATTTTTTTTATCAATAAAAAAATAGATATTTTGGATAGAACTGCTGATGATCTTTTTTAGTGCGTCTATGGAGATTCCTTTCCTAAAGTATGCATGACCATCTTTTCACTATACTCCTTGTTGTTTACCTTCTCTGGGTTTTAAATTCTCTCTGAGATCATTTGTTAATTGCAAAGTAAACAGAAATATTATGTTCATTATAAAATAAAAAGAATTATCACCCTTGGGAATTTGTATCTACAAAAAATGTCATTGTTACCTGTCCATTGTCTATTTCTTCAAAATTATGTCTTTTTTTGTTTAAGGCTATCGAAAAAGTGTTTATCTATATTCTTTTGGTTGATCGTAGGCGGGCCTTTTTTGACAAGAGGATTTCACAGGAGGTCAGTGGAGACTCCCTTGGAGAGGTATGTTCCAATTCCTGATATATTTTTCTTATAGGTAATTAGTCTGGAATTCTATTATAGAAATCTTCCATTTCAGGAATTCAGGGGCTATGTTTTCAAAATCATGGGAGGCTGTGACAAGCAAGGGTTCCCAATGAAACAGGGAGTTTTGACACCAGGTCGTGTCCGACTCTTGCTTCATAGAGGTTAGTGAATTCTCATATTAGACCATGCAAAGATTTTTCATAAAATTTTTATTTCCATTCTCAATGTTCACATATGATGCATAGTTTTGTTGAAAAATTTGAAGAATGTATGTGTTTTTGGGACTAGGTACTCCTTGCTTCCGTGGTTATGGTCGGCGCAATGGTGAGAGGAGAAGAAAGTCGGTGCGAGGTTGCATTGTCAGCCAAGACCTTTCTGTTCTTAACTTGGTGATTGTTAAGAAGGGTGAACATGATTTACCTGGACTGACTGACACGGAGAAACCAAGAATGAGAGGTCCTAAGAGAGCATCAAAGATTCGCAAGCTGTTCAATCTCTCTAAGGATGATGATGTTCGAAAATATGTAAACACATACCGTAGAACGTTCACCACAAAGTCTGGTAAGTATTATAGATGTGTTCTTTCTTTCAATCAGCTGTGATGAGGCTGCATACAAAGAATTAGGACTGTGGGCTATTATGTGGTCGTTTGTTAAGTTTGGCTTTATATATGTGTGACAGGGAAGAAATCCAGTAAAGCTCCTAAGATTCAGAGGTTGGTCACCCCGTTGACCTTACAGAGGAAGCGGTCTAGAATTGCAGAGAAGAAGAAGAGAATTGTGAAGGCCAAGTCTGAGGCCCAAGAATACCAGAAGCTCCTTGCATCGAGATTGAAGGAGCAAAGAGAACGCCGAAGTGAGAGCTTAGCAAAGAAAAGGTCCAGGCTCTCAGCTGCCTCAAAGCCGTCCATTGCAGCCTAAATTTTTGTCCGACGATACGATTAGCGAGTTTCGTCTTTTGGTTAAGACTTTCTTTTCATGTGAAATTACTGAGCAGCAGATGACTTTGTGATATGTCGTTCTTCTGGATTTTCAAGTATTCATCGTTTTTGTGGGTCATTTCAATTCTGAATTTGAGCACTGAGTCTGTTGAGTTTGCTGTCATGGCGTTTTTCTGCTGAAAGTCGCCTTGGAATGGAGCTTTATAGAAACTCTTATTTATGTAGTCAATTCTCTTGAAGAAAACTCTTAACTGACTCTTAGAAGGATTTAAAAAAGAAAGAATCTTGTCGAAAGGAGTGGTACCTTGCTCGTACTGGGCTGGAGTTCCTCACCCAGATCGGCCTTTCTCTCGGCGGCTGGGATACCACTGGATTTGGCCGTACTCATGCTGGGTTGGGGCACCTTTATTGTCTTAGCCTGACATGGGCTGGGCTTCAGCTTTACTCGGCCTTAATCATAATAGGCTGGTCTGTTCTGGGCTAGCAACTTAGTCAAGTATGATGGGCTTCATTATGATTTTGGTCGGACCCTTACGGTCCTGGGCTGGGCTATTGCTGGACCAGGCCATGGTCTTAACGGGTTGGGCTCCTTTATTCTGCTGGGTGGGCACCATATTCAATGGGGCTGGGCTGTTATTTGTACTGGGTATTGGGCTCCTAAATTCTACTGGTCCGGGACTTAATCTTATTAGACCAGTCTACTTTATTGTCTTAGGACCAACCTTACTCTCCTGGACTGGGCCATGCTTTAGTAGCCCTTACTATATTGGGTTTTGGTTGGTTCAATTATTTCGTGGGCTGGCAATAGTTATAATGGTCTCAGTCATCGTGGGCTGGGTCCCTAATTGTCCTGGCGAAGCCCCTTGTTCGCGGGGCTACTTTCGGGCTGAGCCTAACTCATATTAGGCTGAGCTGTTATACTTGCACGCTGGGCTATTTCTGTGTTGGGCTCTTGCTCGCTTTGTCCTTCTCGGTTACAGTTGTGCTTCTCTTATGGTCTTCATTATATCTGGGTTGGCCTCTTGCTTTGGAATTGCTTGGATGGCCCATGTTAGTACTGGGTTAGGTTCCTTATTCTTCTATGCCAACCCCTTTAAATTCCTTAACTGGGCTCTGGCTTTGCTACAAACTAGTCTGGGCTCTAGTTCCACTTGGGCTTGGCAATTGCTTTGAAGGCCCGTACTCAATTCTGGGCTTGGCTTCGTACTATTCTTCGGCAGCCAGCGAACTCTCTAGTGTGGGCTGGGCTATTTCTGTATCATTCATACTGGGTTGGCCTGTCTATTCTCTTTTCCTGAGCTACTGCTAGACTGGCCCATTCACATATGGGTCAGGCTCCTTCTTTCTCCAAGGTCGGCTCTGTAAGCCGACTCGGGTATTGCTAGACTGGGCCTTACTCATAGAAGTATGGGCTGCTTAATTATCTACTATGCTGGCCTGACTCGGCGGACCTTTACTCCTGTGAGCTGATTCGCTGAACTGGGCTTAATATTTAGTGAGCAAGGCTGGGCCATTGAGGGAGAAGGTCTGTCATTCTGCGCTGGGCTCTTTTTTTATTCGCCAGGGCCCCAATTGAGGTAGGCTTGGCTATAGCATGACAGGGCCTAACTCATATTTGAGTATGGGCTCCTTTATTCCACCGGGGGGCCACTGACTCTCGTGGTCTCGGCTCTTTCATGGGCTGGGCTCTTATTCTTGTTGGACAGCCAATTGCTGGTTCGCCCCTTTCTCATACTACGATGGTTGCTCTATTCTCTTCGTCCATATTCTCCTGGGCTGGGCCCAACTCTTATAGGCTGGTCCCCTTAAATCTTCTGGGCATTACTGAGCTTTGCTGTCTCCTTTTATTCTATTCTATGCCAACATTGTCTATATTGTCCTGTGGCTGTGTTGGCCCTTGCTCGAGTTAGCAGGTGCGCGTTGCTGCAGTGTACTAGGTTGAACTCCATTATTGTACTGGGCGGGCTCCATACTGGGTTGAGCTCGGTTATCTAATGCTTGGGCCGTTCCTTTCATGCTCTATAGTTATTGCTGGACTGGGCCTCATTTTCACTTGGCAAGCCTCCTCTATTCCGGGCTTTTTCAGTCATGGGATGGGGCTATTGGGTGCGTCTTTTATTTGTCTAGGCTGGCCCTTACTTGTAAAGGGGGTTAGCTCTCCTTTACTGTCCCAGGATGGGCTCTTCTCTATTCTTGGTCCATTATATTTCACTGGGCTGGCTGGTCTTTTAGGCTCAAGAACCGTACATTTTCTGGGCTGAACTATTGGGTTGGATCGATATATCTGGGTCTAGGTCGAGTTCGGTGCGACCGACAAAAAGAAATTGATGGTGTCAGTAAGGGGCTGTAAACTCCTCGTTCTGATCATTTCATCTCTTTTGTTCCGGTCAATATTACTCAATTTCGGAATTTCTTCTCTTTCTTTTATATTCTCCTTTTTGCATCTCACATACTCTAGCTTTAGATAAATCATCATATAAAGTTAAAGAACATTAGTAATTAAATTTTCATCATTAGAGTTGTCGTTAAATGAATAACGTTTTTGTCCTAAGATCTTGTCTCCTAGGTGATTTCTAAAAAAAAACAATAAGTTACCCAAGAAATCAACTTCTAGAGCTTTGTAGTGTCATCGAAATCGAATAATGGGTCGAGTTTCCAACTTGCTTTTCTCTAGAGATCACTAAAACCATTGTATCTGGTGTTATTTTTCTCAGGAAACTGCTCAGCTGAAAAGATCATACAACAAAAACGTAATTCTTTTTAAGACAACCTTATCAACGAAAATTTACTTGCTAATGCCTCTAAATTCAGAAGGACATTCACCTAAACATAAAGCATAATGATCTACTTACTTTTTACCTTCAAGTTTCATAACTTTTGCCAGCACCAAATAGACCTGACTATGCCTAAACTAGGCTTCAAAATGAGTGTTCTTTAAATATTGCTATTGTCCATTCCTAGGCTTCCAATGACTAATCTCGTAGTAAATTCTCAACATGTATAATGAAAGGGTTTTTGGATTGTAAATATAATGTAGATTTCCTATTTTAGTCACGTGATATACTGAAGGAAACTGCAGCTGATATATTGAAACAGCATTAATTGATAAAGATGAAATATTTCATTTAAACACAGTTTATTCTCATTGAAATCAATTGGGTAGTGTACAACACAAGACATCAATTGTAATGCTATGAAATCCTATAACTTAGAATTCTAACTCAGCACTTATTTTAACTGCTATGTGCATGTTTTGGTGTACAAAGATGAAAGCTTGATCTTAAGCAATACCTTTGTAGTTATTCAACTCTCCCCACACTGTCAGCTCGATTTCTTCCCAGGAATCTGCTGTTCGGAGCTCGTTCCATATACTTAAAATGGCTCCCATTATGTTCTCATCATGCAAAATGCAGTAGCACCTACACATGAAATCACATTGTGGAGATAAACATTCACTACAAAAAGAAAAATGCCAACAATTTTGATTCTAAATATCACTGCAAAAAGAAAAAAGACAACACGTGTTTCTATAGAACGTTATAATATGTTATTTGTGATAAATTATCAACAATTTGAAAAGTTTATATTCATGGAATAAAAATAATTTAATAATTTATACCTGTTTAATATTCTTCTTCTTTTTATTAGCCCTTGCACATGGAAGTTTTTGAATGGAGTAAATTTTGACTTTGTCGGGATTCGAACTTGAGAACACTAGATTAAGATTCTTGGTTGATTTATTTATACGTTTTTTAATAATTTGTGAGGACATGATTATCCAATAAAAAACTTGTGAATGAACTCATCAGATCTAGATTTTAATGTAGGTAAGAATTCGGCTCATAAGAAAAAGTGGGGGATATTAAATTTCATTTCAACTTACATTGCACGGTAGGAAAGCCGCCCAAACTTGTTAGCTACGGGATCATGCTGCTGTGATATTCTCGCTAGAGGAAGTTTATAGCTTTCTAAGAATTGCTTGAGGAGAGTGGTATCACCTCTAAATACATCCAGGTATATAGGAATCAAATCACAAATTGGATCACCTGCAAGAAAGGCAAATTCTGTTAAATTATCTTCAATTCTTTCAATTTCTATTTTGCAGTGTTTATTGGCAAAGATATCCAAAAATGATGCAACAAATAGACTGTTACTTAACGACAGCAGTTTCTATATTATGATATAGTACATCAAAAAAATAGAAAAGTGAAGTCATATACTCAGAGTATATTAATGAACAGTATATACTTAGAACAACAATATTTTTATGAAATTGTTAACGTCAAAATAACATAAAAGATCAAAGTAGTTTATATACATGTGTTTCCAATTAAGGATATTAAAAAACCCAAACTTCAGGTATTCCTAATAGATCAAATCAAAACACACAAAAAATCAAGGCATCGGAAGGTTGCCTGTGATTGTCAATATAATTTGCATGTTTTTAATGGAGCAAAATTTCCTACAGGATAAATCGAAAATACTAACCAATGGACAAATCGCTGAAATCAAGAATGTAGCTAGGTCGCCAGGATTTTCTCTTTCCACAACCATTATAACCATTCATGGAATTAGTGCCTTCAATGCCTTCAACGTTACTGTCAGGGCAACATTCAACCAAATATGGCTCCATGTGAATGTTGTCATCCATAATGTCTGAATGTATCCACGAGTATCCGTCCCAGATTTTGTTAAGTCCACTTTCATCCTGAAATTAGCTAACGGACATTAGGAAACAATTATAGAAGATTAAATCTACCACACTGAATATCAAGAGAGAGTCTTATTAAATTAGTTATTAAAACAAAGACAATAAAAGTAAATGCATCATAAACCTCAAATACGTCAAGCAAAGTCCCAAGATCATCAGGTATATATTCTTCAACTTTCTGCAACAATGTGGTGGGAATGAAATCTCCCCTGCAAAGTATAACTGGAGAGATTCAGTCGGGCATAACTCAAAAGTGCTTGATTCAACTTTAGTATTCAAAATAAAATTGAAGATCAAACTAAAGATTATAAAACTGAAACCTAGGCGACTGACAATGAAAAACGAAAAAAATGTTCAAGAGAGAAATATTCATTGCAGCCACACAATAGCATGCTGACACAACAATTAATTGAAACAAGCACAGGAACCTCACAGCTTGCACATGATCTAAAGCTAACCACCATTTTATTCAAATTGAATATGATAGGGATGATTTGATTCTTTCGTTATAAATTTTTTTACTATAAACGGTTTGTTTAAAACCGAGTTTGAGATCAAGTATTTGGGTGAACTACAATACTTTGTGTCTAGAATTTCCAAGATCCTAGAACGACATTCTTGATTTTCTTATGACCATGGGTCTCTTAGGTTCCAAACCAGCCGAAACACCTATTGAACCTCAAAGGAACTTGAGAACAACCAAAGAGAGGAATGTGGTAAACCCAAAACAATATCAAGAGTTAATGGATAATTCATTAATTTATTTCACGCTAGACCTACCATAGCTCGTCCCATTATTGTAGCAATTAACATCATTTACTGACACATTGGAAGAGATGTCTAGGCAAGACTTACTATTTGAGAAACATGGTCATTTACAAATGAAACTTGTACAAATGCTAACTGAACCTGGTACATTATTGATAAGAGATCAGCCTCTAATTACTGCACTTATATTGGTGGAAATCTTTTGACTTGGAGAAGCAAAAAACAAGGTACTCTGGCAAAGAGTAGTGTGCAAGCAGAAAATAGAGTAATAGGTCTTGAAGGGTGTAAGGTTTTAATGTGGAAAGTGTTTTTTATTCTTTTGAAGAATATGAAGTTATAAACCAAAACTTAATAAGCGCCACTATGATGTCAAAGCAGCTAGTAGCATATCTCGTTACCCAATTTTTACAAGAAGAAATGTTTTGAAAAGTTAACTTGCAAACCAAAAATGATAGACACAGTTGATCCAACTTAGGGGAAAGTGTTGAAAGATAATGATAATTATAGAATGGTTTCACCAGTTTACAACAAATCACTAACGAAACAAAGACAAAACCTCACAAATTTTCATCACAGTTTAAAGTGAATCCTTTTTATTCAAATTAGATAAGATAGAGATTATTTGATTATTCCTAATAAGTTTTTAAATTTTAAATAATTGTTCCTAGATTTTAAGATACTTCACTAGTTTGTGTGTTGTTGTTAGATAAAGTATATTATAGAGATGTTATCTATAAGTTGTGTCAATATATTTCGGCACATAATGAAAAAAAAAATTGAAGATTTTGTCTTTCAAAATCTAGTTTTAGATGTAAATAGTATGTTTATTTAACCCTAAAGATAAAAATTCTTCTTTTAAAAGCTAAACTAAAATATTTTTTCAACAAAAATTAGGCCTACTAAAATAACATCAGAGAGATAGACATAGTTCAATTATTCAACTCAGACATACCATTTTTTCAGGCGACTTGTTACATCCTTCCTTTTCCTTCTAAGAATTCCAACAAAAATATCCCATCTAGTTGAAATATTTGATCCATCAGATGCGGATTCAAGAGAACTTTCAGTGGAGGACAAGAGTAACTTATGAATAACATCTCCAAAAGTTGGATCAATAAAATCTTGATGGGGTAAGAGATGAAGATAACGAAGCTGCTCCCCAAGAAAAGAAGCTAAGTTCAGTATATCTTCCCTAGACAACATTTCTCTTCTGCACGAAGAAGAAAAAAATGAATTCAAATGCTGATAACAGCACTATGGCACTTCAAAGTGATGCCAATAAACTGAATTTCACTTTAACAGCATTTGAACAAGAGCTTAAATATAAGAAAACTTACAGCTGAGCAAATATTTTTCCACTGCATCGTTTGGTTATGATAAATGGCCATATCTTTGCGGTATAAGCTGAACTAGTCCATTCATTTATTGACAGCTCGGCTTTTTTATATTCAAATTTTTTCTTGCTCCATATACCCAAAGGAAAACCATCATCTTTGCATATATCAAAAGTAAGATGGCACTTTGCGATCACGTCAGGAAGATCCTTGCCATCCCAAGGAATAACTTTATAAGTTCCATCATCAATATAAACAATCCCACTAGCCAAAATATCAGGAATATGATCTTTCAGAGGGGAATTCACTTTATGAAGTAGACTGTAAAACTCAAGCTGTAAATCAAGCACCAATTAGTTAGATGCGTTTAAAGAGATTTAATAAATAACAAGTTTTTGAGTCAAATCACACCTCAGCGCCTAAACTATAAACAGAAGCTTCCAAACCTCCTTCAACAAATATCTTTATGACACGGTCATCCATCAGATAAACCTGTTAAAAATTATTTAAGAAAAATGACCAACAGTTGGAATAGAACTCAGCAACATCAAGTCAAATAATCCACTTTTTCCAAGTTGTGCTCCGTAATCAAAACCAAGATCAAGTCATACACAAGGCTGAAGGATAACTAGTAATAAAACAACATAATTACAGAGAGCGAATCCTGACTGACAACTAAAGGTTTTTATCTGTGTTCAGATGACTTATCTTTATGACTAAAAATTTTAAGCCCTTTACGTTATTTGAGGTCTCTTGACTTATTTTTTAAATGGCAATAGAGTCTTTCATGGGCCGGCAAGTTTCCAACAGTTTTCAAAATGTTACACAGACACGTCAAATGATGAGGCAATCATCCCCTTTGTTTCTTATGAAAATAAAAAATGAGGCATTTAACACCCAAAGAGTACGTGTACTAGCAGTTCATATCATCTGTTGATTAAATAATTTATGAACAACCAATAATGATTTCACATGCCAAAAATTTCAGCATTGCAGATGTGATAAAATGCAGCATACAAATTAAGCAGGATCAATGTAGAGTGAGTATAAAGATAATGAATTGTGCACTTGGTGGGAGAGAACATCTAAAAAATCAAGCTTACTCACTGGATTGCTACCCGTGCCAACTGGAAGCCGCTCATCTTCAGGAGGAGACAGATTGTAGAAGGCACAAATTTCTCCCACGCATTCTAACCATTTACCCGCATTTAGTGCAAGACAGGCACCCTAACAAATTTGAGGTAAAAATGCTTAACAGGAGAGATGCACTATTTGATAAACTGACTATTAAAAATAACAGCAATTCTATTGTGTTGGCTAATTACCAGTAACAAATGGCTGGCTAATCATCAACATAACAAGGAAAATAAACACAATTATCATGAGCTATGTAACTGGAATAGTGTTGTAAGCCAAGAACCTTTGTCGCTCATAATTCCATATCAAGAATTTTCTGTAGTGGTTAATTACAATAGAAGATTCTGGTTTAACTGGAATGTAAGCTAAAATCAAATTTATAAAAAGAATTGAGTTCAAAGATGATTAATATTATGATATGTACTTCACAGGGAAGTGGTTTTCAGATTCAGAACAACATTCTGATTAAAAATCTTTTGCAACATCAATGATTTGTAAAATAATAGATCTCTTGAACAGTGTGTGCATCATAGCTTGCTTTTTCCCATTTGCATAACTTTTAGAAAATAAAGCAGTAACTGAGTACCTTCCAGACCAACTCTCGGATTTCAGGTTTTTGAATCCAAAGTTTAGACAACCATTGCCGCAGTTCACGTTGTCCTATACAGTTCCCTGAGCTCCAAGGGGAATTATAGTGGTCCCTTTCCTCATCCAAAAACGTTGACAGAAAGGCTATATCATACGAAATACCTTTCTTCCATAATCGATGGTATTTAGAAAGACCATTGGATTTTTTCTCATAGTTTTGAATATCTTCAGGTTCAAGGGTTCTCATTCTTTTCTCTTTTCTAGTAAAGTCAAAGTCGCTCAGACCATCACTTCCACTGATTATAGAATTTTCAGCATTCTCGAAACTCTGTTCATCAAGAGCAAGGAACCCAGCACGACAAACTCCCTTATGACGATACCCAGGAGCCATATCCAAGCACACAAATTCAAAGTTGTTGGAATTGACAAAATTTTGTGTTACAGCTATTGTTGTGTCCAGATTAAGAACACAATGCCACCACCCACTTGGAACATATATAGTCTCCCCAGGTAGTTGAGTACACTCAATTGGCTTGTCTTCATCAGCCAGAAGCGGATAAAAATCTAGCCACCACTGCATAGATAAAAGGTTTTTAAAAAAATACATAGTGAAGTGAAATATAAAAACGAAGATAAATGGATCACAATGTTAGAGATTATATACCTGCAGTGACGATGGAGTCTCAATGTCAACATCACCATCCTCGTCATTAACGTGCACAGTAACACCCAAAGGTACTCTTCCTGGAGGATACAGTGCCCACCTATTTAAACATGATTGTCGTTACTTTTATATATTAGTCATTCACGTGTACACAAGATATACTAAGGCATAAGAAAATAACAGTTGGTTATGTCGTCAGTGATTAAATACACATTAGTCCTCAAAAATATTTTAAATATAAGCCTTGTTCATATTCAATTTTTCCAATTTTTACATCATAACATTGGCATGCTTTGCACATAAATGGATAAGATTATCAATTCTAAAGTTGGAATGATCTAAACCAAGAACATATGCTTGCTCTTTAAGCTCCATTAAACTAACTGGAATTATCATCAACTCAATGGGATACAGACGCAATCGCTATAGCAATTGATTAAGTTTGGTGAAACCTTTAGACCCTTTTGTATCGTTACTTTTTTAAACAAGTTAAAAAAAAAAAAAGAACTAGCATTAAAGATGATTCCAAGCATAGCTTCAGTGACATCATTTATTTAGTTTATAAATCAAAAACTTAATGATCATGCAGTGGATTTACAACAAAGTTAACTTGCCAAGCCAATCCTCACTTTCGAAGTGTCATTAGTATATAAAAATATGTATCCAATCGGTGAATTCAAATGAACGCGGTCATATAGACTTGCGGCGTACATCTCCCAAAAGTTCTTGGTTGGAGTCACGCTAATTATTTTCTCATATGGAAGCAGGCTATGCTATATGCTCATTGAGTTAATGGTCCAACCTAAAATTAATAAACTTTAAAATTAGGTAGAATTTTGAAGATGAATCAGACAATTCATTGATGACAAGCCTTCAAAGAATTTAAGCTAACATTACTACATATCGATGAACCTAATCACTAATCTCTTTCAGGAATTCAAGTTCTATAGACAAAAGGTTTTACAAAAGAGATTTCAATTAATCGTAACGATTTTGTGGGGCGGACAAAAGTAGGGTAATTCTATCTTACTACATTAACTTATGTACTAGAAGTATACCATGTTATGAATATCGCATACCATATGGTTATGTGAATGATCCTGCGCTCTAACAATGATAGATTTTATTTTCAAACAAATTTATGCAGACAGTGTTGCAGCAGAAAGAAGTGGTTCCAGCATTCTAGGGACAGTAAGATTTGTACCTTTTCCGACCACACAAAAGGGTATTCCAAGCACTGGTAAGGGCTGGGTCAACATGCCATGATGCACCAGATCTCTGTGGACCAACTATAAGCCATCTAAATGGAGGGCGCTGATCTCTATCTAGTACATCAAAGTAGTCTTCTTGAAATAGATGAGGCACATTATAATCCTTCAACAAGTCTGGTGCAACTTCTCCAAACTGTATAAAACATCAATGGCACAATCAAGTTTCAACAGGAAAGCTTAAAAATATGGGGTTCATTAAAGAAAACCAAGGATAATTAAAATATACTTTATCATCAAAGATATATAAAGGATCCTCGTCTTGCTGAAGTTTCATATAGGAAACATAATCTTCGAATCTCATTGAGATCTTCCGAGAAATTCTTTGAGAAATCCTGAATGCTTTATCTCTGTGTTTTAACAAGAAATGGTCAACTGACCATGTATTTTTTGCAGGCCAAGTGTCCACCAAACCAGTAAGTAAAACCTAGAAAAATAGAATCCACGCCACAACACAAACTACATGTGAATAATATGCCATAATTTAAACCACAAAATCTAGGAGATAACATAAAAGTATGTTGTAGTTTAGCATAGAGAGTTGGCACATGATGATGACATTAAATCAGTCAGAGTGAGGTAAAGGGATAACACGAAATCTATGAAGAAACATAATAACTGTCCTCTAAGGAGCATCACTCAAAATTTGAAATCAATTTTACATTTTTCAAGTATCTCTTATATTTAAAAAAAAAAAGAAAGAAAAAAGTTTGTTCCCTCATCGTGAGGTTTGCTCAAAAAATACTTCTCTATACGGATGTGGTAAGAATCCATTACAAGTAAAGATTTGATCTATAATACTATAGACCATAAATAAGCATTATTGAGAACAAGGAAGGTAATAGGAGCGTGCTATCTAAACAGACATAGAATTCAGTTGTTACAAAAACAGAAATGTAGCTGAAGTAGATGAACTAAAAGCCAGTTATCTTCCATACAATTTTTGGATGGACTCCGGTAATCTAATGAGGAAAATTATGCAGTGTAAGGACATACTGCTTCTTATATCTTTAGTAATAAATAATAGTAAAAGATGGCAATGACCTTAGGGCACTAAGATAAGATGAAGCACATCAATTTCAGGAGTAGTTTAGGCATCATTAGTGAGAGATGATGTGCTCAATAGCATCAATAATAGTCATTTTGTTTTCCATTGTGGGAATGCCAATGAAGGTAATGGTTGCTACTAGACTGAGACGAAGAAATGTTACAACAACATTGAGGGAAAAAATTGCAAAAAATTACATTACTTTGTCTTCCTTTTTTTTTTCTATTTACAATCCTATGACCATTGTCAAGATATTCAATTCTAAAAGACAAATCTTTGCAAACCTAAATTTTTACTTTCCAGAAAAAATACTCTTGTTATTGTAACAAAGAAACAGAAACAAGCAAAACAATATTGAGATATATTTTGGAATGATCATCTGGGGGATTAATCCCAACCCAGCATGGCATGGAAGGTTCAGAAAGAGTGCCAGAGGGAGGAGGCAGATTATGTTGATAAGCCAGAGATTCAGAGAATGTAAAAACGATCAATGGAGGGACAAAGGTTATATGAGCACTTAATAGTTTTTTTAAGCTCTTTCGGGACAAAGGCACAGGTCAATTTCATCAATTTAGCATACCGGTTCCTTTCCATCATAAGTATTATGAAAATCTTCCAAAGAAAGATTGGCTCTCCTTTCAATATCTCCCCTATCCAAATAAAACCCATCCAACGCAGTATGGCACCTATAAAATCTTCTGTACATGAATGAAGAGTTAAAACCTGCAAGATAGAAACTACTATAAACTAAAGCACTTCAAATTTTGAATGTCGCAGAAATGAAAAATTTAATGAAAGGAATAGTAAGAGACTGAAATTCTTGGAAAGAACAGAATAACATACCATCGAAATGCAATGGCATTCTGGGAGGTTTTTCATATTCATCCTCTTGATTCTCTCTGAACCCAAATAAAGAGAATTCATTAATCACCAGATAATAGGCAATAAAACGGAAGGGAGAAATTGAAATCAATAATGATTCCTAGAGAAAAGATGGTTCCCGCACAAAATAAAAAATTAACAACATTTCCAGCATGGATTCATCAATTCTGATACATACACATGGAGAGCTGTTTTCTTCCATGAGCCTTTATACTGAAGTGGACCATTTGCCCTTTTAAGGCACAGACTCATCCAGAGTGGTTCTTCATTGCACAGAATATACATGACACTGCGAATGAAAAGGACGCTCATTAATGAAACGAAAAAAAAAAAAAGAATTTCGCCGCCAAATTCAAATATTTCTCCAACAAGTAAAAGATACAATTTTCATCCAATCCCAGCTTTTGTTACAATCAACAAAACTCCCGTTCAGTAAACCATTTCCGGTGATCAAAGATATAGGAAATACCAATGAATTCTCCATCAGCAAGTCCAAAGGACAAAAACCATAAAAATCAAATAACAAGAAAGAAAAAAAAGTTCTTAATGCTAATTTCAAAATTCAAATTACCTGCTAACGCAGGCACAGCGGGCGACATTTAGAGGATCGAGGCGCTCCAGTATGGAACATATAAGCTCGTCGGGAAGAAATCGGAGCTCACCGAGAGCGCCGGGCCTACGGTCTCTGGATCCAAGCGCTTCTGGTAGAGAATTGTCCATTGACGACGCAGCTGAATAAAGAGCTCTCCGCGTATTATCGAGGATTAGGTCATGCAAAGTACAAGCTTCGAAATGAAAATGGAAGAATTCAGAGGAGATCGGAGAATGAATAACAGAGCGTAGAGTTTGCGCGGACGTCAGACCGCGTGGCGCCGAAAATATTCGCCGACTGCAACGGCGAGTACCTTACCGCGTTATTTTCCTTTTACATTCAATTTCATTATTTATGCTTTTTTTAAATATAATTTTTTTATTTCAAGTTTTAATAATTTAAATACAAATTAACAAAACAACCACTAAATTATGATATCAATAAAAAACTTTCTAAAATATAAGATTTTTTGTTAACTTGTACGAAATTGATTTTAGTATCAAAATGAAAGATTTCTAGTTAACTGTTTGTTGAAAAATAAATGTACTCCAAGCTAAATATGTTTATGATTCACTAAAGAAACTCGCTGAAAAATCAATTTTAGAAACATTAACCTGTTCGAAATCGATTTTAGTATTAAAATAAAAAAATTTCTATTTAGCTATTTGTTGAAAAATCAATGTACTTCAAGGTAGATATGCTTTCATTCCACTGAGAAAACTAGCAAGAAAGTCGATTTTAGAAGCGTTAACTTATTCGAAATCAATTTTATTATAAAAATTGATGATTTTTAGTTAACTATTTGTTGGAAAATGAATGTACTCCAATCTATACATGTTTCCGATTCACTGAGGAAACTCCCCCACAAATTTATTGTCTTCTACATTGAAGAACGACAAAAAATTCAACAAATTAAGCGAAAATAGTATTTTCCACAGCATAAAGAGTTTGTTTCCACTGCAAAAATAATAGTTTCCGTTGTAGAAAGTATTCTTTACGCAACATAAGTTATGTCATATTCCAAGTATTTATTTTTTACAGCGGAAAGAAAATGTTCTGTAACAGAACAAATACTTTATGCAATTGAATGAATACTTTCGCTAAGAAAACAAATTAAAATTTATAACAGAAAACGTGACAGCGATACTTGCGTCATTCATTTATCATAATTGAGTGTTTTATTTATTGGCGAATATTTTTTTTGTGGTTAACTTGTCATTGGTTCCATAGTTAAGTTGTTGTTTTGTTAATTTCTTTTTTTTATTGCAAGTTTTAATAATTTAAATTAATTTATTGAATTTAAGTGAATTAACTATTTATTTTTATTCATTTTAAATTATTTCAATAAAAGATGAACTTTATTCTTTGACATTACAATAATTATTCTAGTTTTATCTCAAATTTTATAGATTTAATCAAACATACCAAATTTGATCATTCCATTTTATAAATTTTTGAAAAATCAAAACTTTCTTAAATATGAATATGATTTTTTGTATTCAACACTAAATCATTTTAAATACAACAACACAATAATACCAACATTACATCTACAAAATTATAATTTATACTATTGAAAGAATCCAATAAATGGTATCACTATTTGAAAATTTTAATGTAGAAAAGTATACTATAAAGTTGTAAATAGCATCATTAATCAAAAAGTGAATGTAACAACGTATAAACTGAGAGAATAAATCCCGAGTCTTTATCAACTTGAGACATGACTCATAATAGTTCATCCATGGCCAACATACTTCATCCAAGCACTCTAAGCAAAGACAATTTGGGTTTTCTCGAACTAAATATTGCCAAAATTTTTGAAGAATATGTTTACAAAACTTGTAATTAGTCTAGTATTAAAAAAAGAAAGATTAGGAAAACATTAACTTAATTATTGTATTACTATAGTTTCCTTCTTTATAGACATAATCAATCTATTTGATCAAACATAATTAGTTACTTCAAATTAAGGGGACAGAGAACAACTATATGATAATGCAGCTCCTTTTAAGTGCTGCCATATTGAATCTTAGATATAACTTAACAATTATTGTGGATCTATGGATATTATTATGAATTATACATTATAGTTATAATTGTATATTAAGGTTTAAGTTTTAGAGTATATAGAAAATATGGGTTAGGCATAATGAGCGTACTATATAGAAAATATGTGTAGATATAAGGATCTTATTATTTATTTTGTGCTAGGCAAAATAATAATTACACATCAAAATTTATTATGTAAGGTCAAAGGATGTCCTTGTTGGCCGCTGGATGAAGAGATAGACGTCCTTCAATGAAGATAGCCGTCCAGAATGGGAGGAGAGGCACTGACGAACGAAGAGTCATGCCCGTTAGAATGAGAGACAAACGTCCCTTAACAAGGATGGACTCCCTCCTCTTACGACGAACATCCTTTATCCCACAACAAACGTCCCTCAACTTATAAGGGAAGTCTCTCCTCCCACATGAACGTCTATTGACTTAAGACAGACATTCCTCGTTCTACAACGGATGTCCCACTACTTAAAGTGAACGTCCCTCAGTCTACAATGGATATCCCTCCACTTACGACACCTTTTAGCATTGAGGGACATCCGTGGATTCTATGGGACGTTCATTGATGTTGAGAAACAACATTATTTAGTATTGAGAGATATATATTGACAAAAATCGTAACTGTGAGACTTACAACATTCTTTTATCATAATTTAATATTTTAGTTATCCGTGAAATTTCTTCAAGATTTGACATGTTGTTGATCTCAAAGATCAAAATTTATCCATCTATAAAACTATTCATTTTTTTTTTTAAAGGAGGAAGTTTCAAGGGCGTCACCTGCATGAAGGCATCTTCGGGCCTGACTTTGAGGTAGAGCCACGCCCTGGACAAGCCATTGAAAAAAAAATTCAGGCTCAGACCAAACTTGGGTCGGCCCATGGCCCATGTATCGTTTACTTATAAATTAATTTTTAATTTTGAATTATATTCCTATCACGTGCATGGCAGGAGCGAACTTGGATGGATGCTCACAAGATCGTTTAGTGGCCAAGAATGAGTGACAGCTGGAAGGACTGGCCAAAGAATGAGTCACAAGATCATACTCGAAAAATTGGGCTAGCCCAAAATGAACTAAAAATAAAAATATTTTTCTAAAAAATAATTATTTTAAACAATTCGAAATTGAACCGGAACCGAACCCTTGGGCCACTACTCAATTTGATTCCAAGACAGAATTCGACCGAATCAGTTCGTGGCCACCCCTATGCAGGAGTGTCTATCACAGTCAGAACACCTTCGATACATACAAGAAGAATGAGGGTAGACCGACCAAGGATACACATTGTCATGCACCAACAAAGACGAGTTGCTCTCGCCTTGGTTTGTTTTAGTTTCTTTGTATTATCCAATAAAGCTGGTCGGGAAGCTCAATCCCATGCACACTATTTTCCCTTGCATGGGTAATGGAGCAAGGAAATTCTATTAGGTGCAAAAGCAATAAGCTTTACCTGTTTTTGGGGTGTACAAATTATGCTCATCTCATCTTCTTGGGTCTTCAATTAAAAAGGAGGCATCTTTTATGGCTTGTTTTTAACTCTTTTGAACATTACATAATTATCTCACTATTCTCTTTTTATCATACATTGCACGTAACGTGTATATTATAATCACTGTTTAGACTTTTCATGATAATAAAAGTATATAAATATATATAGATCCAAGAGATTGGAAGTATATAGGCTGAAATGTGACCTACTAAAAGGAGTAAGACACGTGCATTTTTTAGGTATCATAGGTGCATTCACTTTTGCAGTTTGTTTGCCTCTCTCACTTCCAATTTTGGTAGCCACAAATTCAACGCTGGCGCAATCAAAGCCCCTACTCGTGCCTCTTACTATATATGCACGTGAGAAATTAACAAAACAGCCTTTGCACTAAATCAATTACAAAGTAAATTATTAAATAATTTTTATTACTAAATTAAATATTTAATTATGAGAAATAAGTAGAGTAAATATTCTTATTATATTTTATGTTAAAAAATATTTTATTTTTACTGCGAAACGTTATCTTTTCACAACGAAATGTTATTTTATTTTTTATGTGAAAATGGAGTCATTGGAATAAGATTCATACAGAGCAGATATGACGATGAGAACTAAACGGTAACAACGAATTAGAAAGAGGAAAGAAAATATAGTGATGAAACTTGAACAAGTGAAATCGAGCGAAATGATGAAGCACCAAAAGATGATTGGAAAATTGAAAAATTAAAAATTATTTTGGACGATAAAAAAGATCATGTTAGAGCTTCTTGACGAGGAGTAGGATTTTTGGAAGGTTTCTATGACATCACTCACACAGACACACAACCGCGCGCACACAGACACACATCAAAGTATATATATGATATATCAAACACACACACACGTATCAAAGTATATATATCAAACACGCACACATATCAAAGTATATATATCAAAGTACTGCCTATAAATATGTTGTGTTTTTGCTGGGTCATTTTACGTCTCCTACAACTGATAATATAATGTTTTATAATTAATTAAACTTGATGGAGACATGTGAGAGGTACTGGGTGGTCAGTTTGTAAAGTAACGTAGAAGTATTCTTTTAATAAAAATTAAAAAGAAGAATAATTTGTCATACCCTTATCTCTTTCAAAGTCTCGTGAACTCTGTTGTTGTTTAATCTGCGAATTTGATCTCGAAAGCTGGGCATCAACTTGCTCGAGCTCAGTTCATGAACCCGAATCCACCTACAAATACCATCCTTCCCCCTACCTCTCTCTCCACTCTCTCTCCCTCTCCCTCTCTCTCTCTCTCTCTAGACTTTTGGTGAAAATGGGTTGTTTTTCTCAGCTTCCGAAGTTTCAGCCATTTTATCTCCTTTTAATGGTGATGCTTGGGGAGTGTCTTGGGGGAAGAACACTTACTTCTTTTTATGAACCACCACCATTGTCTGTATCTTATCACAATGGAGTTTTACTGGAAGGAATCCTTCCAGTTTCTATTCTCTGGTATGGATATTTCATTTCTCCTCAGAAATCCGCCATTGCTGACTTCCTTCTCTCTCTGAACCCTCAAAACCAGGAGCTGGTCATCGGCGGTCTGTCTCCCAAACCGCCCACTGTCTCGCAATGGTGGAGCATAGTTCGAACGTATATGAAACTAGCAGGAAAAATGCAAACCCAGATAATTTTAACGAAACAATATTCTGACGTTAACTGCTCTATCGGAAAAAGCTTAACAAGGTCTCAGATTCAAGAACTAGGGCAGAAGGTCACCAGGAAACGTCCAGGTGGGCTAGCCCTGATTCTCACGGCTGAAGACGTCGCTGTCGAAGGCTTCTGCATGAGCCACTGCGGGCTCCATGGGTCGGACCCTAGGCTCAGTTCGGTCTACGTCTGGGTGGGCAACTCGGCCACCCAATGCCCTGGCCAATGCGCCTGGCCATTCCACCAGCCCATCTACGGACCTCAGACCGCCCCACTCGGCGCACCCAACGGCGACGTGGGCGTGGACGGGATGATAATAAACATAGCCACCCTCTTAGCCGGAGCAGCAACAAACCCGTATGGAAATGGCTATTTCCTCGGCCCACCGGAGGCTCCTCAAGAAGTGGCTTCAGTTTGCTCTGGAGTTTTCGGCAGCGGAGCTTATCCTGGTTACACCGGCGAGCTGCTTGTGGATCATAGCACCGGTGCAAGCTACAACGCCGTCGGTTTGAATGACAGAAAGTATCTCTTGCCAGCCTTGTTCGACCCTTCTACTTCACGCTGTTCAACTCTTGTCTGAGACTGTATCTGTCTATCAATGTCCATAATTTTAGCTTCTGTAAAAAATGCTTCTTCTTCTTCTTCTTCTAATTCACTAAGTCTTGCAGAAATGGTTTATCGATTCAGCAAACCAAGAAGAAACACATTCATTGTTATGGAAACTAAAACAAGGACAATCACACGAATTTACAACAACTTTATCTTGTTTTTTTTAGTATGCATCCCTGACTCAGGAGTACTGTACCCATCATAAATAATTGTTAATTAAAAAAATATATATTTCAATAAGAGCGTGATCCCATTCATAAAACTACAATTTTCTTTCGAGGATATCAAATAACTACAAAAAAAAATGAAGAAAACTTAGAAAAATATGGGTAACACCTCTAACATTGTCTGCTTTGGACTAAAACCCGCACAATTTTATTCTCAGAGTTAACCTAAAACGAGTTGTACTAGGTAATGAAGAGAATTCTACTTATAAAAAAATGTATTTTCCATTATACTAGAGATGTAAGTTTGTGCACTTCCACTAATATAGTTTGAATTTCTTTTTGCGTTATTCATGTCTTCACAGAACAGGCTGTCACAACATGTTTTATTCTCCTGCAGACGAGCAATAATTGATTTTCAACGTTTATATTGAACTTTAGTATATTTGATTACTGTCTCACGTCAATTGTCATAAGATGTCAGTACTATATTGTGTACATAAATGTCAAATATTTATGAAATAGGAAGATAATTTAATTATTTTTATAAATGATAAATAAATCAAGCTATTATTCTGACTATATACGTAACTTGAGACAGGCCCACAATAATAAAAGGACCTAGAGCTAAGTTATAATATTGGTTTGTATAAAAACTATTTAATGTTTCACAACATCAGTAAACAAAGGGGTGGTGGCGCAGTTGGCTAGCGCGTAGGTCTCATAGCTTCTGAGTAATCCTGAGGTCGAGAGTTCGAGCCTCTCTCACCCCATAATATATCTTTTCCTTTTTTATCAAAACTTTAAACTTTAATAATTACTAGTGAAATGATGTGGAGCCAATACTTTTGAAGTGAGTCCACTTACAAACTCATAAACGTGACAACACATTAAATTGAACAACGATGAATGCGTTGTTGATTGAATTTTACGACCGAAGTTTGAAAACTCGACCAATTTTATGAAAATCTTATCGTTGGAGTCGATTTTGATTTTGAAAACGAGTCTGGATTCGAAAAGTGGGCTCGGCTATAAATGCAAAATCGACACTCGTATGGGTCTCTACTTCTACGTGATTGCTTATAATACCAGGAAATGGACAATTATTGCGTTATTGATTGAATTTTACGACCAAAGTTTGAAAACTCGACCAAGTTTATGAAAATCTTATCGTTGGAGCCGATTTTGATTTAGAAAACGAGTTTGGATTCGAAAAGTGGGCTATGCTATAAATGCGAAATTGACACTCTCATGGGTCTATCTGTCTCTACTTCTACGTGATTGCTTCCAACACCAGGAAATGGGCAATTGCCCCTTCAGTTCAAATGGGGTGGGATCCCCCATCAAAATTTGATAGATAATTGTGATTAAAGCTACCTCTTTTTTGTCCGTTCTATAGTTTAGAGGTTAAGAGGATATTATTGTCATTTACTACGGACGGTTAAGTCTCTAATTAAATTGAAGGGAAAATGACAAATCAACTATCATCATTTGCAGTCAATGATAAGTCAACCACTAATTTTTTTTTGCTAACAAATTAACCACTTAACTATAAAAAATTGACAGAGTAAATATTACTATTACGTTTTCCTTTCAAGGGTTAAATTGTTAAACTGCAGCGGATTATCATAGTTCAAGAGTTTATTTGTTAAACTGCGGCAGATCATCATAGTTCAGAGGTTAAAATGTTAAACTACAACAATTCGTTATCATAGTTCATGGGTTAAATTGTTAACCGCAGCAGTTCGTTTTCATAGTTCAGGGATAAAATTGTTAAACAATGACAGATTATCATAGTTCAAGAGTTAAATTATTAAACCACAATAGTTCGTTATCATAGTTCAGAAGTTAAATTAAATCACAGCTGTTCGTTGTCATAGTTTAGAAATTAAATTGTTACAGCATAGTGGTTCGTTATCATAGTTCAAAAGTTAAATTATTAAATTACTGTTTGTGATCACAATTACTCATAGTTCAGTAGTTAATTTATAAAAAAAAAAAAAAACAGTAATTGACTTGTCTGGTTGGTTTGTCATTTTAGTTTAAACATTTATCATAACTAAGTTTTGTAAAGTGTGAAACAAAGTCTAGTTAACGATACTCGTATCAATCATTGCCCACGCGCGCTCTACGTCGTCCTGATTGGATCTCTCTCTCTCTCTCTCTCTCTCTTTCTTTCTGAACTCCGAAAAAAACTGAGCGGGCGGTAATCAATTTGGAAGCCGACGGAGGTTGCAGTGGGAAGAGTTCGTCGACTGAGTCATTAGTTTCTTTGCGCCGGATTGGCGCTGTTGTCTCTCTCTTTTTTATAATTGGATTCATCTTCTTCGCTCTTCCATTTCCTTTTCCTGCTTCTGCAACCGCTTGCTATCTTTTGGCGGTATTTCATTTTTTTGTTAGTTATCTTCCAGTGCCTGATTAATTATGAGCCCATTGTGATCTGATGCGCTTTTAACTTTCTTTCCTCTAGCATAAAAAATTCTGAGAGGTGTTTGGCTTTTGATTAAGGAACGGGATGCATTTCCTTGATGAATAATGCGAGCATTTCCTTTTTCTGTTTTTCTTTTCATTCTCGGAAATTTTTGGAAGTATTTCAAATGTTTCACATTGCCTGAGATAGATATGCTTACTCCATGCTTTCCGTTGAATTGCGAGCTTAATTTACCACTTTCAATGTCTTTTAGGCCTTACAAATTACCGCAATATAAACTCTGAATGTCAAATACGGATTCAATTGCATGATTGGCATACAGTGATGGAATCATAGAAACCATTTTCCTGGATTTCACCTCGAAGAAGTGATGGACGATGCCCCAGGAATTATTGTTCTGGGTTAGCACGTCTTATCAAATTATTTATCCATATGAGGAACAGAAGCATAAATCTGACTTTTCTCTCTGTTTTTCTTGTCTCGACATTTCCATGTTTGAGTGATAAACTTTCATTTTCTTCTCTTATGTATCTGAATTAGTGAATTGGTGATTTTGTCTTTTGGAGGACCAGGTAAGAGAATGTCCAGGCCCTTGCATCGGGGTGTATCTGGGGGAAGGATCTCCGGTAGCAGCAATGATTTGTGGAATTCTTATTCTCAAATAAAAGAGAAAACTGAAAAGGAAGATTTAGAGAGAGCTTGTTCTTCTGATCACAGCACATTAGCTGCAAGATTTCCAATTCGGTTACTTTTTTTTGATAAAGCCTTTACTAAAGTTGGTATTAATGAAATTGGCTACGCATCAGATCCTTTTGTCGTTGGAACTCCCATATGTCGGCACAAATTGATCCAAATTATTATGTTCAGTTTAGCAATAATTGTATTTATTGCTCTTCTTGGATCTCTCTGGTTGGCAATTTTCATTTCAACCTCATCAAGAGGTCAGATTTTCCATGGATATATGAAAGTTCGAGAGCAAGTTGTTTCAGACTTGATCGATATTGGGGACCTTGCTGTCGGTCCTTCAAAGGTAAAAGAATTGGAGTTCTGTTCACCAGAGTTTGAAAATTTCGTTCCCTGCTTCAATGCTTCAGAGAAGCTTTCCTTGGGTAATTCTGATCGGCTCTGTGAGAACATACCAGGGAAGACTTGTATAATCCTTCCACCCCATAAGTATAAGATTCCATTGAGGTTTCCGACTGGAAAAGATGTCATTTGGATTGGAAACGTGAAAATTACAGCAAAGGAGGTTCTTTCTTCAGGAAGCTTAACCAAAAGGTTAGAGAGATGTCTTTTTGAAACTATTATATTAATCCCATTAATTGAGTCATTAATGCTGCAATAAACATGCGTGCAGGATGATGATGTTAGATGAAGAGCAGATTTCCTTTAGTTCAGCATCCCCCATGTTTGATGGTGTAGAAGACTACTCCCATCAAATTGCAGAGATGATTGGATTGAGGAACCAATCTAACTTAAATCAAGCTGGAGTAAGTAGACATTGACCCCTTCGTTTGATGTGTGGTTATATACCATTTACCATTTTTGAGTTAGCTTTTTGTTTTGTCTTCAAACCAAATGAAATGAAACTTGTACTTTTAGGTTGGAACACTCAAGACAATAAACCTAATAAGAGGGAAATAAATGGTAGATTTCTAATGAAAAAGTAAGTACAGAAAGTCAGGTCCTGGCTGTTACAATTTACAACAAATCTGGAAAGTAAAATGCTTAGATTAAGTCTCATAGTGTTGTTTTCAATTGTTTTGATAGGTTTCAAGGCAATTTCCTGCATCGTTTGACATTCAATAGAATATCTTGCGGAATAACTTCCATGTTGGTTTTAACTAATTCTCATTGCAATATGGCACATTCTGAGCTATTTTTAATCAAAAAATTGCTTCAGTGAATTATTCAACTGGCAGCTGTATTGTTTTCTTTTTTTGTGAATATGATCAATGATGGGCTTTGCAGATAAGAACAATCCTCGATGTTGGGTGTGGCTTTGGTAGTTTTGGAGCACATCTCTTTTCTGAACAGCTCTTGACAATGTGCACAGCAAACTATGAAACATCTGGCAGTCAGGTTCAATTAACTCTTGAAAGGGGTTTTCCTGCAATGATTGGTTCTTTTACATCCAAACAGCTGCCATATCCGTCTCTCTCCTATGATATGATCCATTGTGCTCGATGCGGTATTAATTGGGACCAGAAAGGTATTGGCCTGTATTCCTCTTGGAACATTTTCTATGATGTTATACCTATCCTTTGTAATGGGAGATTGCATATTTTTATTTTCAATTATTATAGACTAATAAAAGGTGTAACATGTATTTTGTTGGTAATAGGTTAAGATAAAGAAATTCGATGAGTTGACACGACCTTTTTGTACAGGATTTGAAGGCTTTTTATCACTTTTAGTAGTCTCTTTCTGTGGCATATTTTGAACTTTGAGTGATCTGTTTGCTGATTTCGTCATTGCTTTATTTAAATTGAATTGGCTAGTGGAAAGTAACAATTCAATTCCATTCAATTTAAAAACTAGGCTGTATGGCAAGTTTTATTTTTTAGCACTTTTTTATCTGCTTCAAAGAATTGTACGGCGGAATTGGTTTTGATGATTCATATGATTGATTATGTGATACAGATGGTGTTTACCTAATTGAAGTCAATAGACTTCTGAGGCCGAGTGGATATTTTGTCTGGACTTCACCTCTTTGCAACGCTCAGGCTTCTCTTGGTAATGAAGAGAATAAGAAAAGATGGGGTTTCGTGGTCGAATTTGCGGAGAATCTCTGCTGGGAGATGTTGTCACAACAAGAAAATACTGTTGTATGGAAAAAAACAAGTAGAAAAAGTTGTTATAGTTCACGGTATGGTATCAGTTTTCATCTATAGTCTGTCATATATCATAGTAGTGACAAAAATTGGATGATCCTTATTTTGCTGTTGCAATCTGCTTGTACTTGTAGGAGGCTTGGTTCAAGTACTTCCATATGCAGTAAAGGCCATTTCATTGAATCTCCACATTATCAGCCGCTTGAATTCTGTATTAGTGGAATGGAAAGCAGCCGATGGATTCCTCTTGAAGAGCGAGCAACATGGCCATCCAGAGCTAACTTAAACGAGAGTGAACTTGCAGTTTATGGTGTGCTTTTCATTGCTCTTGGCAAACTAGATTGAGTTCCTCTAACTTTATTAGGTTCTTAAAGTGTGAAAAAACTTTTCAGGCCTACGCTCAGAAGAATTCATGGAGAACACTCTAAACTGGAAAATGAGAGTCAATAACTACTGGTCTCTTTTGTCACCTCTAATATTTTCTGATCATCCAAAAAGACCCGGTGAAGAAGATCCTTTACCACCTTATAACATTTTTCGGAACGTGCTAGACATGAATGCTCATTTTGGAGGTTTTAATCATGCACTATTGGCAGCTGGGAAATCTGTATGGGTCATGAATGTAGTCCCAACAATTGAGGCGAACTATCTTCCGTTGATCTTTGATCGGGGTTTTATTGGAGTACTACATGATTGGTAATACTACTTTTATTTCATACTAAGCATGAACTCTGAAAGTTTGTTTGCCAAAAAAAAAAACTGATGATTTTACCATATTGGATGTTAATGTCACTTCTAGATTGGGATAAAATCAATCATTCATAGTCTCTTTCCATTGTATCACTTATCTTCATCATCCATCTTGTTATAATTCGGGGAAAGCCATAAATTAATGGGGAATTGAGCTTTCCTCCCCATATCAGTCGAAGCTGGCTAGGAATATCTGACAATTTCATGGAAAAAGTTTATGGCTAGGCTCACAACTTCTTACGACATTTTTTACATTTCATGCTTATATTTAATATGATATCTTGCATTTTCAGGTGTGAAGCCTTTCCCACATACCCAAGAACATATGATATGGTTCATGCAGATGGACTTCTATCCCTTTTTAACCGTCAAAAAGGGCGATGCACCTTACTTGATATCTTCACCGAGATTGATCGCTTCCTTCGTCCGGAGGTACTCAAACAAAATAGTTCAATTTTTCAGACAATGTTAGACTCTTTTTTTCATGAAACTTGACAATCAGTCGCGATGATATTCTGGTAGTTTGTTTTTCTGACATGAACTCCTGAGTTTTCTCCCTATATTACTAGTTTTAATCTGTGTTTCACTCATCCGGAAAACAAAGTCACAAAACACTATTATTTATGTGACTTGAAAGATGGCTTTGTGGGTCATGTTCTTGTCAAATTATTGCTTTGTGCATTTGGAATGTATTATATATATACAGAGATGCATATAAATTTCTCAACTTGTAAAGAAATTCCATATTATAATGCTAATGATTCTTGTCCAGGGCTGGATGATAATTCGTGATACCTCTTCTCTCGTCGAATCAACTAGAACTCTAACGACGCAGCTAAAGTGGGATGCCCGAGTTATAGAAATAGAAAGCAACGATGATGAGAAACTCCTTATCTGCCAGAAGCCTTTCTTCAGGAGAATGACAAAGTCGTCATGATTTTCGAAAGAAGCCTGATCGAATTGTGACAGAATTCGAATTCTATTTCATTTTAAAGATGTTTAAACTAAGCAACACCTCCTATCTGATGAACAGAAGAATTCATGAAAGGAAAGAAATAAGAAAGAGGAGGAGAGGACACTCCATGCTGGCAGCAGCTGACGAGATGGCGGCCGAGGATTTGTACTTGTGGTGGCCTCGTTAGTACGGGCCACCGAGGAATAGAGCAGGTGAGAGTATACCATTCAATTTGGAGTCTTTTAAGGTATAGATCAATTGGGAAACTGTGAATGCGATTAAGAACAAGCAAAATACAACACTTTGCTTTAGTATATACGAAATGACTCGCATTCTTTCATTCAATATCTTTTTGAATTGTAGTGAAAATGAGTATTAATTTTCAAAGGAGGTTATGCAATTTCCAAATCTAATACTTTATTTTATTTATTTTTACACGTAATTAATTTAGAAAATTCAGTTGGAAGTTGTATTCTTAGCGTCTAGATAACTTCAAATTGACTTGCAAATTTGGGTTGCATAATTTTTTTTCTGTAGTGATTATGTTGAGGAGAGAGAAAGAACATGTTAATGCCTTTCCTGTGACCCAGGTGACAATTTGATTCATAATAGTTAGGGTATACAATTCTACTGTCACACCCCTTTTCTCACAAGGCGTAAATGGGCGCAGCGCCCGGAAGGAGGCTTCTGGGAAGCCTCGCAACAATGCGCCGAGAGCACTCGCGCGCGGCAGGCAAAGGCAGTAGGGGCAGAGAGTCTGTGCGCGCCAGACAGACACAGGCATCGGCAGGGCGCGCGCCGCGCGCACAGCAGAGAAGATGTCGAC
This sequence comes from Begonia loranthoides, assembly GCA_022433065.1. Classification (NCBI taxonomy): domain Eukaryota; kingdom Viridiplantae; phylum Streptophyta; class Magnoliopsida; order Cucurbitales; family Begoniaceae; genus Begonia; species Begonia loranthoides. The sequence goes on from CM039485.1 coordinate 1,213,567, forward strand.
ATTCATTCGGACAGGCTCGCGAAAAATGCGGGGCATGTCAGCAATTCAGACAAAGTGCCGAGAAACACGGGCCACGGTGGCAGGGACAAGGCGGCGCACATTCTAGGAAGTTTGAAGCTGTCTGAAAGCCTCTCTTGGTTGGGCCGCAACAGCCTACTGGGCCCAGTGGGCGCAATGCATTTTTGGCCAGGCCCACTGCGCGCCAACTGGGCCCCAACCCGTGCCCCAACTGGGCCCCCAGCGCCCCAACGTAGCCCACAGCGGGCCAACTGTGGGGCAGCGCACAGCAGATTGGAGCTATGGGTTAGGATTCCTAGTTTTAGTCGAATTAGGTCTCCTTTATGCCTATAAATAAGACCTTTGAGGCACCAACCAAGGCATTGATAATCGTTGAGCGATTAGTCATCCTTGAGAGAGTTGTGGTGTTCCGAGTGGCAAGAATTGTTCCTAGTTTCTTTGGTTTGGAATCGAAAGAAAGGGTTGGGGGCAGGGCTCCCGTAAAGAGTTTGTGTTCAACGAGAGGAGGCAACAACCGAGAGTATTCGGAGAGAGGCTGGTCGTAGTGGGACTATGGCGCCGCACACCTATTCGCCCTATTCCGCACGGTGAAAAATTAGGGGTGTGACACCTACCTTGTTTGGGAAAGTGAAAGACTAATGGTTTATAAGTAAAATTTTTCTCATTTTCTAGTACAAAATTGGTGGGCTTCAGCCGAAGGCGAACAATCTTATATTAAGAGTACTGAAAAACGTTACAAATAATATTAGAACTAAAAGTTCAACTGAAAATGTGGCCAACGAAGACGTTGGGCCTTCAAGAGAGAAGATTGTGACAACCTACTATATCAACGTGGATTTCGTGATTTGTTTTGAAACAGACGTCCTTTAAAAACATATAAAGAAGAATTTCTAAACAAGTTGGAAACTAAATTATCCTTGAACACAAACCTATTAATAATTAATTAATTTATAATTAATCTAAATTAATTATCTTGGCCTTTTTGGGCAGTCGATTTAATGGAAGAATTTAAACTAAACCAAACGAAGCGCATTGGCGCCGTTCTTCTGGAGTTTCAACGACTTGAAGAGACGGCTTCCATGGGGGCTGTCGACGCCCAATTCGAAGATAAGTTCGCCTTGGATTTCCCCCCTCTCCTAGACCTTCGATTCTTCTCACACGCAGACCTCTACTCTCTCTCCCGCTTCGCCTCTTCTTCAGCCTCCATTTTCAACGTTGACGACGAAGTGTTAGTACCTAAGATGGACCGCCGCTAGTAGCGAACAGACCTACTCTAAACCTCAATTTTCAACTCCCCGACGAGGAGAGTGCAGAAATAATTACTCTCCTCAAGCAACTCTTTGCAGTTGAGTTTCCGATTCTTGAGAACAACGAGGATTGTGTCAGCAGCGAAGACGAGGGTCTTCTTCCTATCCAGATTGTATACGGTTGTGACGAAGCTGTAGTTGTTTCAATTAATGTTGTTTTCTGGAATAATACTGTTGATTTTGTCTTCAAAATTGGCAAGCAGACAAAACGGAAGCGCGGCCGTTCTCGTAAGAACGAGATCCAAGCAATGAAGTTATCCTGATCAGTCCTGATGAAGTTGTCCCTGAAGTAGGCGAGCGGGTTAAAAGGAAGCGAGGTTGGTCTTATAAGAATGAAGATTGTGGCATCTACGATGCAGCTATCGTGTGCCAGACTGTAAATAGACAGCGCAAGGAGGGAAGGGATATAGAGAAGTGATCGTTGACGAGAATGGAAATGTCGTGGACTTGGCTGCATTGGGGAATGCAGAGGATCCATATGGAGCGGATAGAAAGATTGTTGGAGCCCTGTGGTTTTGGGGAAACACGCTGCGTTGGAATTGGCGGCTTATACCTTCTCTCAAGAGGCAAGAAGGCCTACTAAAGTATATATGAGGTTTTTCAAAATCATGGTTTCCTTTCTTTAACAAATTTATGATTGCTTGAGTGAATTCTACTTATGGTGTGAAAAACTTGTGCTTCTTTAGATAATGAAATGAAACTTAAGTAATTTGGATTGTGTCCACTTAGTTTTCTTGCTTAATGGGTCTAGTGCCACACCGTTTCATTCCTAATCATTGTCATGATGCCCCTTTATTAATGAGTGGCATTTGTGGATTGATCCTTTGATGGGTAATCCTCATTACTTAAGATAATGATTTATGCCGAAAGGTACACTTTTAGGATAATTTGGAAACATGGGCCAATTTACCTTTTACCACTATTGCTTCTGTTATTTGTCTTTGTTTCTACTGGGATTTTACTTGTATACATGATGGAGGCAATCTAACTTGTACAGGACTAAGTGAAAAGAGAGATGCATTATGAGGAAATGTTTTTCATTTTAGGAGGAAGATAGACTTGAGATTGTCTTCCCAAACAAATGAAAAATTCCCCTGTTTGGCACATTTAGTGTAGGCACTGGACTTTTCCACAACATGTGCTTAGGATCATTGTGATAGATAATGTGGTAGCTTGCCTTGTGAAAGAAGGGATGACCCAAGTGTAGGTCTGACCCATAGCAGCGGGGGAGCACAATCCCACATTGATTGGAAGAATGAAAAATGCATGATTTATAAGTAGGGTTCTCCTTTTTACCTAATACAACGTATTTTGGGTTAACCCAAAAATATAATTATGCGGGTTTCGACCCAAAGCAAACAATATTGTACTAAGTGAACTAAGAATGTTATAGATAATTTGAGGTTTAAATGCTGTATTTCTGATAAATGTCATTGACATTTGGGTTATATCAGCAAATAACTAATAAGTTTAGTACTTTAGTAGGATCGTTGTTGTCTTTCACCTTTCACCACCCCATTGATGTTTAAAATTGCTCATTTTTATTTTGAGGTTTTATAAGCTTGGGTGCTTAGAATACTTAGACTGCTTGAATTCTTGATTCTATTGGGTGAGTGCTGAAGCAGAGTAAGATTGTGAATACTAATATAATTTGTGACTCCACTTAAGGATGTTTTCCCCTTTTCGTATTGCGCCCAATATTATATGAATTGAATGTTTCCTGCAATTATTCTGAAGTTATGAACATGGAGAGATTGGTTCAAGTTGGAGACAGCATTCAGTGGTGCCATAAAGTTCTGCTTTTGCAGCTCTTGGATATGTTTATTTTCAGAGCCAGAGGCTAGTGGTTTCCTTCTTCAATTTGCCATTACAACTCCCTTTTTTTTTAAAGAACTACTTTGCTTGTTTCCTTTGCGTCGAGGAAGCAAAGTTGGTCTCAGTGGGGATCCATTTATGAAATATATCATTTGCCTGTTGAATTCGATTAAGATAAAGATGATGATAACTTTGATCCTTCTTAAGAACCATGTATATTGTTCCCAATTTTGAGGATTAGACTTCTCATAGTATTAGATTCTCTGTTTCACTTTTTATATTCGTTTAAACAGTGTATTTGAAAGACATTCTAACTCGAGGAGGCAAATGGGGGGACTGGCTTGCCAAGCCCCACCTTCGGGGCTCGCGAGTCACCTGGGATCGGGCCAGGCAAGCTCGCAGGTCGGTACATTGGATCGATTGAGCAGACTCGGCTCGTTGGCTCGATCTAGAATGAATAGTGAGCTAAACCCACCTTCTGGGCTAGCTAGCCACCTGGGACCATGCCAAGCAGGCTCGTGGGTCAGTACATTGTGTCGATCGATTAAGCTCGACTCGTTGACTCGATTTACTCTGCTCACTTTACATTTTTAATTCGATGTTTAGTTTCTATTATTACTTTTTGACGTGACACATATTGATTGATTCAATATTTGACATATTAAAAAGTTAGAATTAAAAAATAAGAACAGAGAATAAATATAAAATTATTTTTTTTAATTGTATATTTGAATATTGAAATTTTTGTAATAATAATAAGAAATTAAAAAATTAAAGTAAATAAAGAGCAACATCATAAATACAACCCCATCTGAGCCGTTGAATTCTTAGTAATTAAAAAAAAAGAGCGATAATTTTTTTAAAAATAATTAATTAATATATTTTGATTATTTTAAATGGTAGGTGAAGGTAAATATATTGATAAGAAGGAGCAGTGCGCGTATATGATCATCACCTTCGCTGTCTCCTCTCTGCCACTCGCCACAAACCCCAACCCCCACCCACCCTCCTCTCACCACGCCCCATCCTTCGCCTTGATTCTTTCTTCATTTTCGTCGTCGATCTTTTTGTAATTATCGATTTTCCCAAGTTGTCGATGATGCTGAGTCATCTTTGATGTGTTGATCTCAGCTCAAGTCTCTTGCTCTCTGCCTCTTTGATCGATCGAACTTCGACATGCGCTTCTCTCTCTTTCCATTTCCCTCCTTTTCCTTGCGTCTGTAGGTTTTTTTTTTCCTTTTTTTTTTTTTGGTGCGTCGGTGATTATGGGGATGAGGCTTTGGGAAATGGGGATTGTGGTGATTTTGGTATGGGGGAGGCAGACATTCGCCGACGATCTTTCTAGGGTTTCCTTTTCGCGCACTTCTTTGTGTCGTATCAATTCTGCGTTGGATTCGTTTTTTGTGTTTCGGGATAGGACCTGCCCTGCTGACAGCTTTTCTCAACACTATGGTTTTGAGGGTGTGATCGAGGTACGTTACTTTCTGGGTTCATGTTTTGAAAAAAAAAAATTAGCGCCTATGCAATATTGGTTTTTGTTTTCTGTTTTATATTTGGGAGACAAATTAACTTAAACTCACTACAAATTTTTTCAAATCATTAGGTGTGATTGGTTTTTGCACTTACGAACTGTGGTAGTTCGTCTTTTAGTTGATAATACTCAAAAGCTTGGGAAATTAGATTTCAGTGGTGGCATTTCCATTCTTCAGTTGCTTTATTCATAAAAAATTGGTCCTTTTTGGGGAACTTAATTATTGAATGATTGTGAAATCATTATTTCTGTTATGAAGGGAAATGAAGCCTCACTACAGATGGCGCTTAATATGGTGCATAAATATCGGTATGACTATGTTGCAATTCTGTTCTATGCATCTTGGTGCCCATTCTCCAGGTCTTTTAGCTCAAGCTTCTCCACTTTGTCTTCTCTATACCCTTCAATTCCTCATTTTGCAATTGAAGAATCAGCCATCAGGCCTAGGTACTGGAGTAAGATTTTTCAGTTTTACACGTTTCAGACCTATGATATATATTTTGTTAAAAGTTATTTTCATTCTTCTAGCATATTGTCAAAGTATGGAGTACATGGATTTCCCACGCTAATCCTCTTGAATTCAACTATGCGAGTCCGGTATTATGGCTCTCGAACCCTTGGATCTCTTGTTTCTTTCTACAGTGATGTCACTGGTAAGCTTTTTATTTTATAAGGAATTACCTTAAACATTTCACTCCCCACATGTGGCTGTAATCTGTAAACCATCATGCTGATCTTTCACTGTCATGATGAATCTGTACTTAAAAGTGAGTTTGATTCAGTGTGCCTTACCACGCACAATTATGAGAAGACATCTCTTGATGAGACTTGTTTTTGTTTACTAGAACAAGTATTAATTTCAAACGGAAGTTTTGTGGTCCCACTCTAAGCGTACGTAGTTATTTACAGAGCCTCAATTGGTAGTTCTAGTATACTTTGTTACTATTAAGGTTGATTTGCATAAAATTTATTTACTTCGCATACAGGAATAAATGAGATAAAATTTTATGGGATCGTCACTCTGTGTAACTCTTTATCCAGTAACTTGCATGTTCCCTTTTAATTCTATTAGGTGAAAGGTACTTGCTAAAAGGGTTGTTTGCTTGAATGTAGGGGTTACGACAAAAGCACTAGACCATGTTTCAATGAGCATAGTGGGTGGTTCCTCAGGCCAAGAAAATCTCAATAACTCCGAGCAGGAAAATTGCCCATTTACATGGGCTAGATCCCCCGAAAACTTGCTAAGACAGGAGACTTATTTGTTTACGGCGACTGCATTTGTGCTTCTGAGAATGATGTACTTGTTGTTTCCAACGCTCTCGATATACACGCGATATGCATGGAGAAGGCATGCTCAAAATGTTAGACTGTGGAGCCTATGGGAACATCCTTTGATGCTACGTGCGATACAGTCATTTAGTTCTTTAAAAGAGCCTCGCAAAAGAAGAAATTTACAGGAAGGAGCCATGAGTGCTAGAGCATGGGCTTCCAAGTCCCTTGCGACCGTGTCGATAGGCGATGCAAGCTCGAGCAGGTGCATCGCAGCAAGTGAATCACAATGACAACCCACGGCCATGGGCCATGCTCAGTTTAACGGATGATTCAACTGCAGGAGAGTTGGGTTTTTCAACTCTACAAAGGGTGAAACATGTTAATCCTAATGTTGTAGCAATTTTAATTTTTTGTTTATTTGTAGGGTGGTGTAGTTTTGTAATTCATTAAGCATTCAAAATGCAATAATGTACTTTTGCTTGTTCTCGTTGCCAATCTCATCTTGTTCTAGGCTTGCTCTTATGATGGCATCCAGAAAAGGCTGAATATGACCTTAAATTATCAAATTTTCTGTTCACCCAGACAGATTTCAAGAGCAGAGACAAAGACTGTTTAGATCTGGGAAGAGTTAGAGTGCAATAACAATCACCATATCCACCTATGTTGAAGGGAAAACTAAGCACAAAAATCAGCAATTCATTTGGCTCTACTCTTTCATTGCTGGGTCTACTGCAATTGTCAATTACCCACAATCTGCAATCAAATATGGGAAACATGGTATTTGAAAATGACAAGAATAATCTTCAACCACAAACACTTTGGCATAAAAATAAATACTGGGAATTAAATCTATGCAAGTCTTTTGAAGTTTGATGCCTCTCCCTATTGATATATTCGCTAGATATGATGCTCGTCTTTAGTATGCATACGCACATACGTCAGACAAATGCAAGCCTTTTCATACAATGTTCGTATTCATAAAATAGAATCTTAAAGCGATGCTAACATGCATTAGCATCGAGCAAACTTTGATGATTGTTTTTCGACCGTAGTTAAGTTGAAAGTTGAAATCATTCTTCAAGCATTACAATAATATCTCCATTTAGATTTTCAACTAGAATTAGGAACTCATAGTCATGATCTACACACTGAGTACCTTTGAAATGTGTTCTTTGATCTTGTCAGGGACTGGTCCACATAAAGCCCTCTCAGCAAGCTCATAAAATAAGGTGTTACCTTCAGGTCCATTCACTTTCTCCTTGTGCAAGTATCTATGATGAAAGAAAGAATGGACGATGATCCCCCAATTTTGAAGTTTCAAAAGAACCAAAGTTTAGAATTATTCAAGGGGACAGATAGTTATACAGTATTTGATAAGCAATCAGCCTAACCTTTGCTGGACGAGCGACTCCAATGCTTGCTTGACGTTTCCAAAGACAGGATGTTTTTCATCAGTTGCAGACAATCCCGTTCGCCTTAGATGATGCCACAGGCCTTCTGCAGTTAACCCCCCTCCCCGAAACAGAAATTCAACAAGAAGGCAAAACAATGGGGAAAAACATAAAAATAGAATTTCCTATTCAAATTTAGTGATAAATAAAGGAAAAGCAAAGGCGCCCCTTGCATGGTTACCATTGGAAAGTCACTAATGTTTCAAACTGGCTCATAAAATAGACAAAGGTGAAAAGACCTTAGGCTACCCCAATCAATGATTTTGTTAGGGACTAGTTAGCTTCAAGTTCAGGGACATATCCAAACCAAGATTCATCAATGTATGATTTAGAGAAAATGCAACTTGTAAGCATATACCTTCTGCGATTTTCCCACCAGCCAGATGAACAATACTGATGACAACAAAGGCAAACCCAGTCAAGTGTGCAGTTTTTTCATCGTCAACATACTTTTTATAAACATCTGCAGGAAGCTTGCTGAGCACAATATAGGATATGGCATCGGAAACAACTGAAGCAACCACATGTATAAAACTATAGTCAAAGATAACACAAAATGAAGCACAAATAGAAAGAAGTTTTAGTCATTGCAAATCAGCAAATGAAATTTCAGTGACATAGTAACTAAACATAGGTGCAACCCATCGTTTATGTAGTCATGTTAACATTTTTCCTAGTCATTGTAAAATTTAAGCAGAAGTAAGGATGCTGTAACATGCAGGACATAGAAGATATCCATAATTGATCAAGTGGATCAACAAAATAATTGAAAAATAATAATAAACTTACTTGCTCGGGAAGAACGGGTTTGGTGGTTAGATGAAGGACGGGATCTTTGAAGTTCTTTCAACTCATAGCCAAAAATAGTCGACAGCTTTTCTGCGGCCTCGTTAATCACTACGGAAGGAAGCCCTCGATTACGATAATTTTTTGTCACAATTTGGGAGAGTTCTTCCCTCTTGATTGGACAACCCGAATTTTGATGAGTTTTGAACACTACAAAGCGGATTACTTCTGCGACCAGCTTGTCTTTTTCCTATCAGAATTACAGACCACGTATTTGAAACCCCCAAATTCTTCCCAAAAAACGTACATTAGAAAGTTTTTCAAACGAGATAGAGAGAAGAATATACAGCAAAATACCTCCTTTGAAATATCAATTTGGGAAGAATGATCGCCGACATTGGCCATCTTGGAGAAACAACAAAGGGCTATAGAAATAGCATTTGTAATCAAAGAATTCAGCAACGAAGTGGCGCGAGCACAGTCCCTAAGATGATTGTTTTACAGGGTTTGATTTTTGACCAAATCGGACCAAAAAAATCCCAGCCCCGCTCCAACCGTTGCTAAAAAACTACACCAAAGAAGAGAAACAAGAAGAAGAAGAAGAAGATGAAGATGAACAACGCGAGAGACCTACTGACAGACAGAGCCAGAGACGAGGGGCCGATAGAAAAGCATTTCGCGCGCGTCAACATTTAATAATTTTTGTACATTTAAGTGAAATTGCCGAAAATATTATTTATCTACTTACAATAAAGTCAATCATACAAATTTTATACACTAATATAATAAATACATATTATTTAAATTAATTATAAATAATTAAAACAAATATTAATTATCATAATATTAAAATATAAAATTACATAATTACATGGTAAACCACTTCCACCAAAAATACAAGTTAAAATTACTAAGGAGAATGATTTTGCTATTTTCTTAATTTTATTTATTTAAAAATATTATAATTTAGGAAAATTAACAAAACAACCATTGTACTATTGAGCCAATGATAAACCACCCACTGAACAATTTTCGTTAACAACTTAAATATTGAACTATGAGAAATGAACAAAGCAAATATTGCGATTACGTTTTTCTTTAAAAAAAGTTGTCGTTCCGCTGCGAAACTTTGTCTTCAAACTGGGGAACGTTGTCTTTCCATTGTGGAACGTTATTTTTTTGCTGCGGAAAGTGAATAATTGAAATAAGACTCAGGAAAGACAACTTTTCGTAGAGGAAAGACTTTCCTCTACATATTTCCTTTGTGATATTTTCTAAAATATATTATTTATTAGTATTATCTCTTTTTCACTGAAAGTTTAAAAAATCACAAGTTATTGTATTTTTTTCTATGAATGTTAGCTCTTTTCCACTTTGAGATCTCTAAAACGATATGGTCAAGTCATTTCCCTCAAGTTAACGATCATGTTCTCGTCATTCATTTTTCATAGTTGAGTGTTTTATTTGTTAGCAAAAATTATTTAATATCATAGTATAGTGGTTGTTTGGTTAATTTCCTCATAATTTAATTAATTAAAGAATTAATATAAGTACAATTTAACGAAATAGCAGACAAATGACCTAACCTCGCCACAACGAAGACGAAGAAGAAGCGTCCAGAGAGAGAGAGAGAGATGAGGCTGCTCACTCACAACATGCTCTCTTCCAACATCAAGGGCGTCACCAACGGATTCCCCCTTCGAATCGAGGTCGAGAAAGTGGTGGAGAAGCCAGTCGATTTCAACCCCGACTTCCTCAAGAATTTGTTCTCCAAGATCGTTTGGAAGGCCCTCTTCGATGCCTCTAGGGCTATGGGCTACGCCGAGCTTCCCGAGGAGGCTGAACCTTCGATGCTCGAATCTGACGAGTTTCTGCAGCGATTTCACCACGCTCTCTTGGAGCTCCATCTTGAGGACGGCGCTCTTGTTTGCCCTGAGACGGGTCGCCGCTTCCCCGTCAGTAAGGGGATTCCCAATATGCTTCTTCACGAGGACGAGGTCTGAATTTTGATTTTCCTAATATTTTTTTTCTGCGCTGTTCATCATATATTTAGTGTGAGGTGCAAACAAATTAGGGTTCTGTCATGGAGAAACCAAGGTGAAGAAATTTCATGACATTCTGTAATTTGGTTTACCATCCATGAATTGGTATTGTGGCTTCTTCAGGATTGCCACTGTGTTGTTCTTTCATGAAACCTTAACTACACAAAGAATAATCAAGGAATGATTTGGTAACAAGACTTGTAATTAGTTGTTTAGGCTTTGTTTTGATGATGTGCGGGACTGAAATACGACTCATAAAATCAGGGTTATGTGAGCTAGATTATGGCCCTTCACCAACTTAGAATACCAGGTCGGACTCGTATGAATGAAGGTGCACAATCTTAAATCGTTTGGAAGTGAAAAATGCATGGTTTATAAATAGGATTCTCCTTCATATTTTGTACAACACATTTTAAGCTAACTCCAAGAATAAAATTGTATAGATTTTGATTCAAAGTAGACAGCATTGTACTACAAAGACTGGAGTTCGTTACACCTTAGGACCAACCTTCTTGTGAGATTGAAATTCAAAATAAGGGCAACAAATAGAGGCCAAATTATAAGTACACAGATGAAAAGTGCAAGCACAGTTGGTAAAAAACACATTATTCTGATTTCTTATAAGAAGATGGGAATTCACCCGAGTAGGGCCTATAAATATTTCTATGATGAGGTGTGATCAACAATGTCAAAAAAACTATGGTATCATTCAGCTTCCGCCAGGAACTTAAGCCGTGGAGAAAATTTAAAAGTAATAATGTAAATAAATACCTATATTGGGCATGACAATCAAAGTGAATCCAGCTCCTAACTCCGCTTGCACCGCGGAGTTTGACACGGGGGAGGAGGAATGCCGAATACCCAATCGAGCACATTCAAGTATTTCGATCGAAACACCTCTCTTTCCTGTGCGTAGCAGTGCATTATGATGGCTGTCGACAGGCTGAATATCAACACATCTGCCCTCTTGAAGTTCATCGACTTTGGCAAGTACTGGCCGTCTAGGCACGTGAAGAAACTTTCGATGGCTCGTGAAAGACAATAAAGCGAAATCTCGATACGTCGGCTCTTCTTCTCAAAGGCCAAGGCTAATCCGGTGGGAAACTGCTCAAAACCAATTTCATCTCAACCATAAACTTGCATATATTATCTCAACATACTGAAATATAAAAGGATGGATTGAGTACCATACCGTTCCCATTGCCATCAGTGGAATATTGCAGCGCTTCAAACTTCTGAAGATCAGGCACGTCCACAACCTAATGAATGTTCATCGAGGATTTAGTATATGAAATGAGGTGGTTATTTTTATATGAATTGAATTACCCAAAAGTTCCTAATTGTACATCCATTTTCTCATTGTTACGCTTGCGACTAACCAAAAGATTGTTTTGAAGAAACAAAATTCGAAGCGGGAACAGAATACTATCATCCCACTATAAAACATGATATACAAAAGAGAAATAGACGATGAGTTAGACTGTTCACCAGGCAGATGTGCAGTATGCTGATAAAAACAAGCTTGATCTCGCAGTCCCAAGAAGTCCCTTCGCTAATATTGTGTAGGGCCTGCATTTGATTACTTAAATTATCAGCCTCCAAATTGTACAACTAAGCCTAGTTACCCTCATTTTCTTACGAGAAAAACACTAGCACCATTCAACTATGAATAGTCTTTTAGAATAATAGATAAGATGTCAGAGGTAAAGAACGTGGGCTATATTTCAAGAACGAAAATGAGACAGGATCTTCAACATGGCCAAACATCATCAAATGCTTCTGCACTATGATGAGCTATCAATAAAGATTATTAAAATTATCCCTCAAATAGAAATACTTGTCCAAGTTACAGTCCAACTCGCACATCAATGATTAAGAAGCAAAAAGCGATCGAATATGTTTGCTTCTTCTACACAAATTGTCTAAAAGAAAAAAAGAATATCAAGGTTATATTCATGCAAGTCTCAATAGTAAATAATACAAAGTTGAATTGGCCCATATATTTCTTGAACAAAAAGCCTGAAACGTTTAATATCTTTTGGGTCCTTCAGTTGGATGGACATAGTGAAATTTTAAGCTGTAACTTAGTTATTTCTTCTTTATGAGGAAAAATTATTATCCTCCCTTACATTATGCTCTATTATATTTAAAACAATTCGTTGCTTGTAAAACAAATATATTAAATTTTAATAAAAGATGAAAGATTTGTAACTAAAAGTGGCTGTGCACCTTTTCAACAGGCCTTGACGATGAACAATTATGGCAGGAATCAGATATACAGGAAGATAAACAGGCAATGCTCTTTTATAGGCCTCGATTAGAAAAGAAAAAACATGTGCACCACATGATTGGTTTCCGTGTACAATCTGCAAAAAATTGAGTATTTCAAATGGTTACAAAGGGTAGCGACTAACATGATATGCTTGGAAATATTCTTGAACTAGTAATAGCAGATGGATGATACCAAATCTCGGACTTACTTTCAAAATTCAAGGATAAAATATAGAATGCATAAATTAAAATAGAAAAAAGGGTCCTAAATCCATTCTTACAATCAGTTCTCTCCACAAACCCTTTACTAACAGCAGCCATTAAGCAAAAACAACTAAAGATTTGACAATAAAGCAAAAAATTCCTTAACTTTCCTTTTGTGAGCATGCATTACTTTGAAAAACTCAAGAAACTGAAATCCATCTTCAACAGAATGAAAATGTTAATTGTTTATTAGCCAACTAGATTTTTACCAGATAGACTCTCAAACTGGTGTTTCTGTGAATGCTACATATAAACTATATGGTCTTTTTGAGATAGTTACATTTTTCCCAGTTAAAAAAAAAATCTAAATGCAACTTACATTCTCTCGTATCATCTAAGAAGATAACTCATACAAAATGTAGAATAAGCTATTCTATGATGCAAGAACCTATCTCTTGATTAATGTTTTCAAATTAGAAAGGACCAAATAGATTCTTATGAAAGATTGTAGTTGAGTTAGAAAGTTTTTCTTCTTTATCCCCCTGGATAGTTAACTGTAGCCATATATCTCTTATTCAAAATAGGTACCAAATTTGATTTCCCTATTATATTATCCATATTATGCTTACCATCGCATAAATCACCACAATCCTATTCTTTGAAAGAAGATTAATGCTACAATTAGCTTCTAAACATGCAAGTATCACAATAATACATGTGAAATTAACTATTTATTTGACACAGTTTTGAGTTTCTATACCGGTGGCAGTCACCAGCAAAACAAATATTACCTTTTAATATATTAGATAACTCTCATAATTTAAGAAGCAAACACACATTTAATTCATGGACTGAGAAAGTCTAAATGTTTCCCCAAATCAGATATGGAAGAATTGGAAAAGCACTTAGTTCTCCAACTTAATATTCATAATAGTACCAATATAAGAACATACCGGACATGGGACTTTCATATCTGGATCTAATTTAACATCCACGCCTAGCACCTTGTAGTGTTCTTTTACTGCCTCGATGTTACTAAAAGGCTCTCCCATTGCAAGCATCTTCAAACCTTCCAGAATGACAGAGTCCTTTCCACCATGTATATTGAGAAAAGATTTATACGATGGTGGTAAACTCTCTTGATTCAGTATGTAAGCAGACCTGAAAAATTCATTTTGTTACTCAAGGCTGTTGAAAATGATTTCACTTGTGGCAAGAATCTCAACCATGCTAAGCAATTTCTAATGGAGTTCAGTACACAACTGGATGAGAACCTAAAAGATCAATCTGCAAATTAAACAACTGGCATCAACATTGTTTCGATGTTACCAGGCTACTTTATGGATTTTCGAAATTCTCCACGAGAATCCTTAATATTATACTAAATGTATTTTTTTTCCAATAGCATAGTCAAAGAATTTATCTTCAACTGAAACATTGGAAGTAAAAGGTAGCTAATTCAATACAAAGGTTCATAAAACCATTGTTGAAAACGTCGCTGCCATGAAGAAATGAAGAAATGCAAAGCTCATACACAATGGTATTTGAATGGGGGGTTACATACAAAATCTGTGAGGAGGACAGGCACATAAGGAATATGTCCCCATGTGACCACGTGAGAGGCTTACAAATACGCCCGAACCGCTTGCTTTTTATCCCACAACGTGATGCTAGGACTGCAGCACGCATGAGTATGTAAATCGCCAAGCTGGTATGCTGCGTCTCAAATCCAGTCAGAAGCATTGATGGCCCTGCTACTGCCCCTGCTAATAAAGCTCTCCAGCTAGCAGTTCTGAACTACAAAAGTTTACTCTCCCATTGAATTAGAAATCTAAAAGAGGTAAACAATTAATTCTTACTGATTACTCTTCCCTCATATTTTTAAAATTAGCAGGATAATAACATGCCTGCGATGACCTCCCAAAGTGCCCACCGCCTCGTCCACTGAAACATATGTTCCAGCAAAGGTTCCCAAAAAAAGGCCGTATCTCAATGTCTCCTTCAAAGCCATGACGACAGCATCACTATTAGTAGTAAGACTCTTCGTCCTGAGTGTACCAGAACCGAAATAAAACGCAACAACAGCGTTAAGATCCACAGCATTTACACAATTTTTTTTAAAATTTTCACGAAATCTCACCTCTCTGAAGCTGAAAATTTCCGTCGCCTCAATCGAGCCAGAATCGAAAAGAGGGAAAGCCCACCTTTAAGTCCAGCTCCAATCGCGAAGCCCTTAGCCGACGCAACAAGGATTCTTCTCAGCTTCTCAGCGTCCTTCAAAGACTCCAAATCGAGCCATGACGAACAAGAAGAAAACGAGGAAGATGAAAAAACACAAGCCTCAGCTCCACCACAGTGCTTGCATATCTGATCACCGGATCTACCGAGATCGACGTCCGAACCACCTTTCTCTCCAGCAGAGCATTCGCAGACGTCGTCACGGAGAGAAATGCCTTCGCCAGACGCCAACATGGCCTCCGGAAAACGAATGCAAAGCGGAGGAAGGATATTCGGAGAAGACGAGAAGATATCTGAAAGGAATATGGTGGGAAGTAAATTCGAAGGGAGAGAAAAAATACAATTAAATGGAGATGGAGAATGATTGTTGAGGTATCGATCAAACAATAAGATGCTTCCACGTAGCTAATTAGGAGTCGCTAAGCTATCCTTGACCTTAAAATAAAAGAGAATTACAAAAATATGAACTTTAATTTTTCTTATTGCCGTCTAAATATAAATACCACGTAATTAATGCATAAATTTAGCAAAGCATTTAAAATTAAAATATTATTTTTTATTTTAGTGTTATTTTAAGGATAAAAATTAATTTAAGAAAATCACTAAATAATTTTTGTTAATAAATAAAATAATTAACGAGATAAACATTATTATTATATTTTTTATTAAAAATTTAAAAAAAATTTTACAATAAATAGTTGTAGTTAAAGAATTACTTTTTGCAATAGACTCATATTTTCCGTTATGAAAAATAAGTTATTGGAATAGAACTTAAAAGTTATGTTGATATTAAAAATTATTAGATTATTTTATATAAAAATATATATTTCAATACATCAATTGATATGGAAATAAAATACATGTATCCACTGAATAATATAAGATTTCGCTGTAGAATGCAAGTATCCGCTGTGAAAATTAGGGGTGGGCAAATTTGTTCTCGGTTCCGGTTTTGGACCTTTTGGAACCGACCATTCGGCTATCGGTTCTAAGATTAAGAAACCGGAACTGGAACCATGCGGTTCTGGACCAGGACCCGGAACCGACACTCGATTCCGGTTCTTAGAGCAATAACAATCAAATAAAGAGAATTTTACCATCGTTGTTGTTTGTAACAGAGGAGGCAATGCGAATTCCAGTGCAAAAGAAACCTAGAAAAATCAGCAATCGTAAGATTGCCATAGCAGCAAACTCTGACTGCTCAGAGCAATCATCAAAATCTTGCACTTGATATTACACAGCTGACGAATCAACTCTTTTATTTGAAAAATCCAATTCGTGATTCCTATCCCTAAGCCCAAAAATTGTCATTTTTTTGTCAAGTTCAGGCTCTCCCTTCGCCTTCAACTTCTCCAACAACTGCTCATATCTCTTCCCTGTGTTGTGGTTATGGAAATAACAAAGATAGAATGGAAGAACTACAAATAATTTGTAGAAAGTTACAAAAAAGGGATTCACACAACGCTCACTCCTGTTGCCTTTCCTGCCTTTTATGTCATCTCCATCTTAAGAAGAAATTTGAGACAGACGAAGAATGAATTTTTAATAAACGACAAGCTTCGACTCAACAAAAGCAAACGAAGGGGATGAGCAAGAAGTCAAGAACCAAGAAGGGGCTAGCGTCTGGCGAGGCTACTGGCATCTGGCGAGGTGACTGGCGTCTGGCGACGCGAGGCGAGGTGACTAGCGTCCGAGGTGAGAACAGAAGAGGGCTTCATGACTTAGAGGAAGAACTGAGAGGCACAACTAATAAGATTAGAAGCAGAAGCTCTCATTTGAAGCAGCGCTTGGTTCCGTCGGTTCTCTACACCAAGAACAGCGATCCAGACCGAAAATAAAATTAAAACCCGGAACCGAACCTATTATTATTTTAAGAACCAAGAACCAGAACCGAACCAGAACCGATGATCCGTTCTGGTTCGGTTCTTGCCCACCCCTAGCGAAAATTACCCATTCCGCTTTGGATATCTGCCTTTCGCTATAAAAAATATTCATTCCGTAATAGATATTTGTCTTTCGCTACATAAAGTGAGTTATTGATTACAACTAACAAAAACGACCAATCCGATGTAAAAAAAGATTTAATTTTTCAACAAAAAATATGACAACAATATTTATCTCATTTATTTTTCATAATTCAATATTTTATTTATTAGTAAAAATTATTTAGTTCACCTCATAATTGAGTTTTTTTTTTTTTTTTGGTTAAATACCCTCCTTTTTTAATAATTTTCACTCGGTGAAATCTTGTTTGTGGATTAGGAAGATATATAATTATTCTTTTCAAATTAATTAATTTAGTCATATTAATATACTATTTTTTTTTTTAATTTTTAATATTTTGAATAATTTTGTATTTTAATATTTTGAATCTAGTAANGCCCTGACTGAGCCAAGGAGCTGTTCTGCAAAAACATGTCGCATTTCGGGAGATCTGGTCCTCCTGATATTAGGGACACTTATTCTCTCCTCGTCCTCAACATTACTTTCCGTATTTCGCCATTCCTTTTCGTCTGTTTTTTTTTTCTCACTTCGTCTTTCTTGTTTTCTTAATCTTTTAGCTTTTGGTCTTTTTATTTGTAGGAACTAGTGCTGACGATCTTTACCCACTTTTCGACAAGTACGGCAAGGTTGTTGACGTTTTCATACCAAGGGATCGAAGGTTCTTCCTCTTTTATCTGTAACTGATTTTGGTTTGATTCAAATATGGGGTCTTGAGTTGCATGGTTTGTTTGGTGCTTTTTTTTGGCTTTTAGGACTGGTGATTCTTGGGGCTTTGCATTTGTTCGCTACAAGTATGCGGACGAAGCGCAGAAGGCAGTTGAGAAGCTTGACGGTAAGTTTATCTTTTTCTAGAAACAAATGGTGATCGTTTTTTAACAAAATTTCGTCTTCTCATGTTCAGGGAAAATGCTCGATGGGAGAGAGATTATGGTTCAGCTTGCCAAGTACGGTCCTAATGCCGAGCGAATGTAAGTTTTTTTCCGAAAGATTTTAATTTTTTTGACTAGATATGTGTTAAGCATTGACAATGTGGAATTAGAACTTCTTAGTTTCATATCTTATTTGTGGAGTGTTACGTAACTTACTAATTCCTATTGGATATTTCCTGGTTTGTTGAACATTATTTACTGAACTTTTTACCATTTTCAATATACTTGCGCTTAAATTAAACTGTCATTCCTTTTGCTTTTAGACACAGAGGGAGGATCATAGAATCATCTTCAAAAAGAAAGGGTAGATCACGAAGTCGAAGTCCTCATCCAAGGTGAGTCTTAATCGTTTAAATATGATGGCAATTTGGAAAAGGAGAAGCAGCACATATTGAGTTGTTTGTTTTTTTTCCTTCTTTATGAAACATGTATTAGTGGTTATAATCTGGTGTAGTTCATGACTTGAAAGTACAATGTTTTGGCATCTGCATTGGTTCTTACTAAGAAATTACCTAATTTTTTGCTGTTTTAAAATTCTTTTGGTGTTCCGTTAAAGAAATAGGTGAAGGAGTCGTAGTCGAAGTTGGGACAGGTATGATCGGGATAGATCCCACAGGAATAAAAGAGAACACCGACGTAGAAGCAGAAGTCGTAGTACGAGTCCTGATTATGATAGAGAATATCGGAGGGAGAGAAATGATGATGAGCGACGAAGCCGAAGCCGTTCTTATAGAAGGTATTGAGTTTCACTTGTTTTTGGCCTGTTCTTCATCATTACTATCAGTAGTTCTTCTTGGGATCTAAAGGACATAATTTTACATTGTAGCTCTTCCCCTGCAAGTAGCCCTAACCATCGGCGGAGCCCCTCACCTCTTGCAAAATCTCCTCTGAATAATTCACGTAGTCCATCTTCTGAATCTCGAGGCCCATCACCGCATAAATCCGGGGCCGATGTGAGCTATGTGCCTACGTTATTTTACAATTTTTTTTTGGTGGTGATGTGTATTTGTAATCGATTTGCTGTTCATGACAAAATCTGTTTGTGCCGCAGGAGTGAACGAACAATCTATCCTATCTCGAGGACGTGTCAAACTATAAGACTTCACCTATATCTGCTTCCTGGAAGAGGCCGATGCAATTTACAAATTATGAACTTTCATGTTGATCTGTAGATTTGGTTGCTGTTCCATTATTTATCGGAGCTTAAACCTTCTCGTAGTTTTTCTGTTTCTGGTATGTGCATGCTTACTTAATTTACAGTCATATAGTGTTAAGTGACAACATGTTTCATTTCATAGGGACTACCCTTTTTCCTTGAGCTGCTATTTGCCTAATTCTTTATTGGGTTTCATATGTTAATTTGGATTTGTCACTTGGTAGTTGGTGAAAGTCATGTTGCTGATTGAAAGATTTACTAGCTGTTCATGCTGTTGTTCACTCAATGGGTGGGGTTGATGTCGTTCCAGCTGGTTGCAGTCTGGAAAAGTTATATTTTGCGGTGATGAGAGTATAATTGGTAAGATTTGAAGAATGGTTTTGCTATCATCTCTTTGTTCTTCACTGCACAAATTTTGTTCCTGAAAAGTAGTGTTCGTTGCTGTGGTTGCCTGAAGATGTTTCTAGTGATTGCAATGCACCTTGTTTCTTCAATTTACATTTTTCTTGTTTGAACAAGGATCATGTTATTGTTTTATTTTTATTTATCATTTTTTATGTGATTTTTTTTGGATTTATTGGAATATAATGGTAAGCTGATTATTATTATGGGAAATGTTATCAAGTTCCGTCGGTGGCTTTTATTAATTGGTGCAGTTAAAATGATTCATTATGAATAATTAAAATAAATAATTTATTATAATAATTAATGAGTGACATTGTTATGAAGAAAAATAAAAGTAATATTCATAATTTTAGTATTTAATTTTAATGAAAATTAATAAAATAAATTCTGAATTATTGATTCAACTATAAATTAAGCTTTAATGTAATTTTGTGAAATAACTAAAATATCAAATTATAACAAATGAATAAATAAATTTTGTTATTATGTTTTCTGTTAAAAATTTAAAATAATTTATCAAATATTCACTATGAAAAAAATATTTTTTGCAGTAAAAATATGTCTTCTTCTGCATAAAGTTAGTTTCTGTAGCGAAAACGGTATTTTTTGTAGTGATTACTTGTTTTTTGTTGTATAATCTTAGTTTCTTCAGCATAACACGAGGGTAAAGCCCGATCCCACTTGGACCACAACTTCAATCTCAATTTCAATCTCAAGTACGACAAAATATCTCAATTGATCAGTTTTCAAACTATATAAGATTGTTTCTATTCACCAGTTTTCAAGATTGAGTCGACAGAAACTAATGTTAAAAATCGTTCGATTATTGTATCTAAAAGAATATATTTTGGTATATTAACTGATATGAGAATAAAATACACGTTTCTGCTACGAAATGCAAATATCTGATTCCGCAGTGGACACTTGTCTTCCGCTGCGGAAAGTAACTAATTGACTACAACTATATGATTTACATGTTTGCTGCGGAAATACGTCTCATCCGTTGCAAAAAAAAAAAATTAAATTTACCAAAAAACGTAACAGTGGGATTAACTTTTTTTCATTTTTTATAGTTCGAGATTTTAATTGGTCGTGAAATTACTTTAATATTTGATTTATCGTGCAATAGTTCAAAGTTTGTTTTGTAAATTACCCAAATTTTAATTGATATTTGGTAGAGAAACTAGAAACAAACAACTGCCGTAAAAGTAATTACAAAAATAAATAAAATAAAAGATGAATAATATTTAAACTTAAAATCCAAAACTAGACAAATTTGAGACGAAATCAAATATATTTCTTCCCACTAAAATTTATCAATTTACATATTTAAAGACATTAATTCAAAATATTTAAAGCTTTGCCTGATGAATTGCAAGCGTCAATGGACGATGGACCAGAAAGAATGGAAGTTTTGTTAATTTGCTTTCGTTTATTACCATCTCTTCCAGCTTTGACTCCTTGATAATGAATCTCCGGTCGGCCCTCCGACGATCCACGTCTCTTTCACAACATCCGATGAAAATTTGTGCGAATCTGAATCGTAATTTGCTATCGACGGTTTCTTTTTCTTGATTGCTTTGTTATCTTCTTCCATTAGTGTTCTCAAGCTCTTGCTTTTCCTTCCTTCTCTCTCTTTCTTTTTGCCTTGTTCTTCTTCTTCTTGCCAAGTTTTTGCAGGAGCAGACCTACAGCGCATGAGTAAGAGGGCATTTGCGGGTGGAGCTTTTTGTTCAGACCCATCGTCGGAAGACCCACTATTTTCTTTCTGATTTTCTAGGGAAAATTCATTCTTCTGATTTTCCTGCAAAACCATGAACCATTTGGGGAAAATATTCCTCGAATTTTCATCTGATGTTATTGCTGTTTCTTCAGCTTCTTCTTCTTCTTCGTCATCGCTTGTGATATCTGATTCAGGAAATGCTCTGAAACACCCGAAACGAAATTTAATGCTTCGCCAGCAAGTAAGAAACGGCAAACTATCTTTTTTCAATCCGACGACGTCAACCGATCCTAGTCTCTTTCTGTTCTTCCCATCGTCCTGAATTCTCTCAATTTCCTCCATAACAGACTGCCAGCTCTTGCAGGAGGCAGCAGTCTTCGGCCGGACCTTGATCTGACCGGCGCAGGTCACTTTCGGCGAGGTGGGTTCGGCAATCTCGGACTCCATCGGCTTGGTTCTGGCCAACAAGAGCGGGCTCCCATGACTGCCTCTGGTTGCCGGGTTTTTAAGCAGGCGGTGCTTGTGGTGGAGCTTGGTCGGCTCTGACCGTCTTGCCGGGCTGCATATAAGCTTAGGCATTGGACTCAGATGGACTCGGGAAGGAAAACAAACGAGCAGATCGGCCGGAGGAAGCCCCCCTCTTGATTCTCTTCCTTTCATCGTCCTTGTTTCCAATCTGCGTTTCACCCTTTTTCTTCTGGCTTTAACCAGTAAAGTTCGATATTTCTTAGAACTGGAGATGCTTAAAAAGGAGTGCAATTGGATAGTTTACAATATTATTTTGGAAAAGGGAAATTAACAAAAATACTATTTTTGCAAAATATATATATAGTTGTGCTATTTATCGATAAAAAATATTTTAAAACAAAAACATGAGATGTTTGTTTTAACGAAAAATGTAACAACGATGTTTACTCTGTTTATTTTTTATAGTAGAGTTCTTTATTTGTGTTAAATTTCGGTGTGATCCAAATTCTATTAGGTTGGGCTGATGGGCCCGTATTGTAAATCTCATTTAGCGTTTTGTTTTCTCTATAAATTCATGTAAACTAGAGTCGCAAAACTCGTTGTTGTATTTTGATATTCATAATAGATTCATTCCTCTGTTCGTGATTTTTTTTCCCAAAAGGGTTTTTTCACATAAATCTGATGTCCCACATCGTATTTTTTTTTTTTCCGGTTATCTTTCGATCACTAACAGTTTGTTAGAAAAAATTATTTAGTGGTTGACTTATTATTAATCTCATAATTCAGTGATTGTTTTATTAATTTACATTTGGAAAAAAATAAAATTAAACTAAAATTAATTTCCTTAAAAGACAACTATATTTTCTTAATTTTTTATTTTTTTTTCAACATTTTAATTATTTATAGAAAATTTTAAAAAACCCAATAATGTGAATTATACAGCCAAAATTATTGAATTTAAATTATAATATTGTAACTCCTTTTTGCCTCCCTTTTGAATGGGGTCACAGCCCACGAGCGAGGGTCTTTGGCTGTTTCTTAGCCTTTACTTTCGGTTGGGATTCTTGCCAAACACTTGATGAAATTGATGACATTTTAGTCGTAAAGTTAAATCCCACGAGCCTTGTTTCTTCATCCAATCATTCTTGCAAGTGCGTGAGCCTCAACCAGATGCTTAATCTCCCTCTCCCTCCCCATAGATTGTATTTCTTTGTTAGGTATGTTGTTATACAATTATTTAGAAGATAGCTATGCAAGTAGGAGGTCGGAGGAGGTCGGAATGTCGTTGTCATGACCCATGAGCAACCCGACTGATATGGGAAGATGGGTACGACCCTCGACGAAGATTTGGGTCGTATGGCTAAAGTTTGCAGCAAAAGACTTCAAACCGTCATAGTTCAAGTAATATGTCTCCAGCAGTGAAATAAAAATATTACGCAAAAAATATAAACATGTTTTGTAGTCGTAATTTTAAGCTAAACGTGTTTTATAGTCCCAACTTTAAACCAAAAATTCAAAACATTAGGAATATAAAAGCTAAAAGAGGAAAAGTAGGGGAGGAGAATAATGCAAGAAGGGGTTATGCACTCGAGCGCATGGGAGAATGGCCCATTCCCAACCACTACACCTTAGGTTAGGACACAAACTTCTTTGCTTTTGTTATCTTCTATGTCCTTCCATATGTTTGCATGCACGGGTATGAGAGAGAGAGAGAGAGAGAGAGAGAGAGAGAGAGAGAGAGAGAGAGAGAGAGAGAGACCTAAATTTAAACACATTTAACAAATGGAAAATGGACCCTTATACAGCTAAGTATGAATGATCACAAAGGCAATGGCTAGCTCAATGATGTAGTAGAGCTTTAAGAAAAGGCTAAAATTCTATGTAGCATTTGGGTTAAATGGACATGAGAGTTAAACAAGTGTCAGGCAGATTTAAAATCCCACCAGGAAAAACAACATTAAATACCTCCCAATCTCTATCATCCACGTGGCTTTCTCTCCATTGTTTCTATCAAACTTATTTTCTCATCTATGTTCTTCAAATAGGTAAAGGTGTATGACATTTCCATTATGAAATGAAAGCTCTCATCTTGAACTTCAATTCAATACATTGTATGCACAAAACAAATGAAAGATAAAGACCAAATCATTTGAAGTTTGTTCATAAAAAATACATGAAAATTTCTTTCTGATACTTTAAACGCTCACTAGCGGCAATTTTGAGTCCAATCAAAGCATTCTACCCATTATTACTAAGATCTCGACGGGTAGAACAATTTTCTCTCAAGGACGACTCACAACATCAACTAGAAAAGCTTGTTTGAGTTTCGTTGTAAAGAAACCCATCAATTTGAGCTTAGATCCTACAATCACCATCGTCGTTGCCCCCGTAGGTTATTTGTAAAATTTGGTATTTTTATAATGAAATTTTTGCCTAATTTTTTTTTTCATTATTCGAGGTTAACCTATTTTTGATAATTCAAGATTTCGTCGTGGCTTGTTCTGGGGCGACCGCTTATAAATTTTTGATCAATCCGGTGAAATTGAATGTTACCGTGTGATACTAAAATGAGAAATTTAATTCGGCAAATGAGAAGGGAATTTTTTTTGTATTTGGACATTTCGAAAGCTGAAATTCGTAATGGATGCACTTAAATATTAAATATCAAATAAAAGTTAAATTTTTATAAAGGGAAAAGGGAACATTTTTTTTCCATCTTTCAGCTGCTAACGATAGTAGAAGGGAGAGGGAGATTGAGAGTAAAATGAGAGTTTTGCTGAGAGGAAGAACGTTCACAAGGCTTCGAGTGAGAGTAAAGTGAGACTTGAAGAACGTTGACAAGGCTTCGATCTCCAGCTTCGGTGAAGGCTCTTCAATGGTATGTTAACCCTAACCACGTTTTCCCGATTAGTTTCTGTTGGGGTTGGATTTAGATTTTGAGCTTCGAAACTCAAAATCTTGGTTTGTTTCTACCTTATTCTTGTTAATCTAAAGTTATGAGTAAGGATTAGGATGATTGGAGGAAAAAATCGACGCATTTTCCTCGCGATATTGTGCTGGAAAATCACCTCGCAGATGCGAGGGCCATATCCAAGGACTTGTAGGCATCTGCGGGTGCTGTTTCCATATCCTAGGATGCGCAACTCTGCATCATAGCTCTTCTAGTTTGGACGTGTGCATTGAAACCTGCTTATGGCAATCATTATCGTTTCCTTTCGATTTGGGTTCATAGTTTCGTGTAGGACCTAATCATTTTTCCTTTCGTGTTTGATAGGAGGTTTCTTGATATCAATTTGTTTATAGGTTCTAATGTTTACACAGACTTCAAGCCTATGGTCAATAGCCTTTAGCTGACTAATCGATAAGGTTGTCGTTGTCTTCATTGAGGTAGTGATTTCATACTATACTGCATTGCATCATGATTTTCAAAAATTATATTTTATGAACTATCACATATGAAAACTCAACGGGACTGTTCGACAACGCATCTGTTTTGTTTATACTATACGTACAAACATTTTGCACATTTAGTTTATGTGCGTCTATGGTATTCTATGATTTGATCTAGTTGTTTACTGGGTGATGAATCATCCTGTTGTTTTGGATAGTCTCAGTGTCAAAACAACATGAGACTATACGATGTTAAAATGGGTAATAGGACATCAATGACGTGTCATTGAATTTCAAATCCCTAAAGTAAATGGTAATAGTGCATTGATGACGTGCTCATTGAGTTTTACATTCCTAAACATGGCCATGGTATATTGGTATGTAGTTATTTTATTTCGTTATATGTGACGCTGCTAGATCTTCGAATCGTCGTCATGTTTATTTCTTACTTGTGTGACTAGTTGGATCCTTTAATCGTCGTCGTTCTTACGTGCCTTGTGGACAAGTGTGTCAGTGGTCCTTAAATTACCTTCCCCTTTCACAAGATTTGTTTTTTTTTTTTTTACAAAAAAACGGTGTGAGATATTTTATTATAGTTGTCTACGTATGCATGCAGTAAGGTTATAACTCCCCCACTGGTAGCTTGTGGAGCCAAGTTTTAAGGTTTTTATTAAAACGTTAAAAATGATTTTGGATGAAAGGAATATCATGTATGGAGGTTTTTATGAGTGGCTTATGGGTTTTAAAAGCCAAATGGTAAAACCAATATTCTTAGGTGATATAGAATTTTCCTATTGAGGAAGACTCCTCCCTCTTTTTTAGTATGAAACTTAGGAATATGTTCTGGCCAACCGTGGGGATGTCTAGTTTGTATATCCTCTTTTGGGGCGCTTCATCCCCATTTTTCTTGAGAGAGGATTTTTTTAGTTCTTTTCATTCATTCCAGGTACATAAATTTTATCAAATGTTTGGTATTATGTTCCTGCACAATTTGTATTAGATTTAATACTTTGTTGGTCTATCTTTAACTTTATTATAATCACTATATAGATTATAGCTCATATTGTGTGGGACGAACTCAACTTCTGTGTAAGTCCTTTGCTGGAAGTTAAGCTTTGGATTGAAAGCTTGAGTTCCCTTTAAAGATCGAATCGATCAACTCTGCATTTCAGTTTTGTTGACGGGTTAGGACGATATTAGTGACATTATTAACCACCACCATTAGCTGTGTGGTGTTGACTAAGTGATTTGGCATTAATCAAACGAGCTGATTTGATTGATGACGTGTCTAGAGTTAACTATTGGCTTTGACTAATTGTTTACTATTTGACTCTTGTTTTTGTCCATCTTAACTACTAACTTTCACCATTGATCTGGACTGACTGAAAAAGTCTCCAGTATTTCTTGATTGTATTCAAATTGAAAAATATTTAGAGGTTAGTAAGCGTGAGACAATGAGTAATTTTAATAATAATTTAGTTAAGGCATAAACAATATTGAACCAATGAATACGTGACACATCGAGTCAAAATGTCTTATTATATTTGTGCGTGATCACTTGTTCTAACACCTTTGCCAATTTGAGCATCAAACAAAGCCAATTCAAAATTCAATTTGATTTCCTCATAGGAACTGTTGAAAGAGAGTATATTTCAACTGTTGGAGAAGTTTAAACGTAAAGTTTTAGTTGACCAACTAAATCTTATCATCGGGAGTCAAAAGAGACAAAAGTTTATATTATCCATCCCAAATCATCCATGAAAACATTGTTTTGAGATTGAATGAGATTTACACACATTTAAGAGATAAGATAAAAATGAACATAGAAAGTGTAAGACGAGTAGCTAGACAGTAGAAGAAGACTCCATTGATCCTGTTGCTCTTCTTTGCTTCTTCCTCTTCCTACTTGAACATTGAAAAACTCAATGTAAGTCTCTGTGCATTAACCAATGAAAGGTTTCATAAGCTGTTACCACATTCGTCCCGCCCAAGAACCATACCTCGTGTGGCAATAGGATGTTTTTTAATCTCTTCCACTTCCACGCTTCCGAGTCGAAAACCTCGGGTATTAGTTATTGACAATTTTTTACAAATACTTCAGAGTATTAGTTATTCGTAAAATTCAAATGACCTATGCAGAACCAACTAAATCTTCTTAAGACAATCGTCACGAGTCTAAGGAATTGAGGAGCCAATTCCTTGTTCTGCGTGGCAAGGCTCTATTGAATATACTTTCATCCCTCTCCTTCAACGCTGACATAATCTCTGTAACCTCACTCCTGGATAGTTTGGACAGATGACGAACTTGTGTTGTAATTTGGGCACTACTTTCAGAAACAATGTAAGGAATGTATACAATAGGGTAGGCACAATAAAGAATTAAATCAATAGTTTCTCTATTTCTATCAGTACCCTTGTCATTTTCTGCAAAATCAACCCTTCCATTGAACTCATAACCCTGAAGATTACGCCCAGCACTTAGAGCTGTTTCTTCAAAACCCATAGCCTTTGGGTTTTCCACTTTCTCTATCAATAACCAATCTGAACAAATGAAAACCACGCGGCAGTATAACAACAAAACATTAATCATTTAAATATATATTCAGGTTTCCACTCATTGTTTGGATCTAAGTCAAAAAATTATTAATCTCTAACTTTAACAGTTAAATGGGATTTACATACTCTTACCAGAAAAGATAAAAATCAACTTAGAAAGTGTAAGATGAGTAGCTAGACAGTAGGAGAAGACTCCATTGATCCTATTGCTCTCCTCTGCTTCTTCCTCTTCCTGCTCCAACTTTGATAATCGTATTCTCCTGTGCTCCCGTGCGTCTGAGGCAGCATGGCTCTGAGTCCGACCAGAATGGAAAGATGTCATCAGGGGTGTGGTGCCTTTTTAGCTTTGTCTCATTTAAACATTTTTCATTCTTGAAGTCATAGTACTTCAAAGAGTAGAACCCTCTCACCACAAGGATATCAGAGCCGTAGAACCACAGGGGACTATACGTAAGATGCGTACTGTCAGGTTCTTTCATGTTTATAACAAATCTCTTCTTCCATTCCATGTTTGTGTAGCTTTCCAGTACCCACGTGTGCATGTAGCCTTCCATATCCATGCACATCACCGCAAGCTTCCCTTCGTATTCGACCGTGTATACAGACCTGTAGTCGTCTTCAACGACCGGTAAACGAATTATTTTCCATTCCTCCTTTTCTATATCGAACGAGAAAACTAAATCTCTGTGCATCAACCAATGAAAGGCTCCACAAGCTGTTACAACAGTCGTCTTGCTCAAGAACCAAACCTCGTAAGGCAGCAGGATGTTTTTTAATCTCTTCCACTTCCACGCTTCTGAATCGAAAACCTCGAGTATTAGTTGTTGACAATTCTTTACAAATACTTCTGGTGTTGAAACTCTGAGAATCTTGTAACGAAAAGGGTTTGAGCAAAGAACGGATATGGCCACTCCTCGTGCAAAGAATCTTGTTCTCGGATTTGGAATCTGTTGAGATACTTTAATTTGGGGTTTGCACACAAAGAAACGAGGAACCTTATATTGTTTGGGATTATCCGATGTGCAGAGAATAATTCCATTATTTGCAGATACAGCTAGCACGCGAACATCGAAGCCAGGTATAAAATCCAGAGAAATTTTGTGAGTTTCGTCACTGATTGAAGCGAAGGAAGAAACATATTGTCTTTTGATCAGCTCTTGAACGAAGAATCCATCAGCAGTGTTTGTCTTTTGAGAGCGAATTTTCTTAAACATGGAATCGTAAGTCGTCTGATTCCACTCTTTGGAAGCCACCCTACACCGTCCAAGAGTGTCGCTAGAAGTCCTTAACAGAATCTCGTAAATTATATCAGAATAAAGATAAGAAGACTCCATTGAAGAGGTTGCAGAAGGCCAACAAAAGCAAAAACAAAGAACCACGTTTTCATATAGAGAAGAAAAACAGAGGAAATAGGAAAAGCTGTTGGCGAAGGAGGAGATATTAATACTTTGATAATCTTCTGAATATAAGAGAGAGAAAGTAAAGGAAGACTGGTTGAGAGAGAAGGTGAAGTTGAAGTTTAAAGTGAAAAGAGACGTAGTTTATATAGAGTTTAAGAGTAATAGAAGAATTAGGAAACCTAATAATTTAAGAATTTCTATAATTCTTGAAATTCAGCCTCTAAAAAATTAAGTTTCCATAACTCACTTGTCTTTACAACAATACATTTTTTAAAAATTCAAATTTTAAACGGGAATTTGGTAATTTATTGATAATATGTGATAAAATAGATTTAATGAATAAATATATTTTTAGACTGTATAAATATTTGACAATGTTGCTTTTGAGCTTTTCTATGGCTGACGTCGAAGACCGGCGAGGAAACAGGACTCTACGGGAAGCTCTGGATTGAACTCACGCAAGGTTTAGGCAGAGGAAACCGGACTTTGAGGAAATCCATAGCCGACGTGCGGAGATTTTCAAGTGTACGGCCGGACTTTCTTCATCAGAAGCTGTGGGCTCCGCTTTTCTTTAGGATCGGCGACGTATAACGTTGAGAGGGTGGAGTCCAATACGGTAGGAACGTTGATCGAACAGACGTCGTAAAACCGGTGGCTGCGATCGCATCTTATTCCGTCCGACGGTGGGTCCGGCGAATGTGGCGGTGGAGGCCGTCGGGCTGATCTCTACGCAAGAAATTATTGATTACAGAATTTAAATTAGACGATTTCAATTTCAAAAACAGCAATTAAAACAAAAATTGAATAATTGCAATATTCTTTTAAAAAATAATATATTATGAGAGAGAAAATTCAACTTCAAAGATTTATGACGGAATATGTTATTTGAAGATCACGTTCATTAGATTAAATCCAAGAATTGAATAATTGCAATATTATTTAATAAAATAAATAAGATTAAGTGCAGTGTCATTTATTGTACACATCAAAACTCAGCATAAAATTATACCAACGCACCCAAAAATATGAAAACTAACTAAACCTAATACTAAAAATGATGTACCCTTGAAGTATGTTCAATACTTTATTTTATTTTATTTTGGAGTATATTACTATATTATCTAATATCACTATTGAACTTGTTAAGCCCATATTTATTGGACCTTGGTTTATAAATAATATTTTACGTCTTTTCCTCATATTTATGGCCGTACTTAACTGAATATGTTATTTGAGGATAATATTCATTAGATTAAATCCACTTAAAACAAGATTTGAATAATTGTTTTAAAAAATAATATATTATTTAATAAAATAAATTAGATTAAGTGAACTTTAGATTCCATAAGTGAACAATGGATTCTATTAAGAAATATAAAATTATATCGATTCACATCAAAACTCGCCATAAAATTATACCAACGCACCCAAAAAATATGAAAACTAACAAAAGAGAAGGTTAAGAATGATGTACCCTTGAAGTATGTTGAGTCGTTACGAAGATTAGGACATGAGGAACTGGGATGGGATGATGAAACTTTGGGGTTTTCCCTCGTTCTCTCCTTCTCTTGTCGAAACACACCCAAAAAGGGAACGACTATTTCTTTTTATAAAAAAATTTTATTTTTAAATTTTAATTATTTTATTTTATATATTATATAATATTATAAAAAGTTTTTGAATTCGCTCAAAATCTAAATGTTATCTCAAATTTATTTTCAAAGAAACTCGTCTTAACGTTATTTTGGAATTCTAACTACGAGATAACTTCAAACTTTTATTGATTTGATATTGAATTGAAAAAATTGCATATGAGCGAACATTAACAAATCATGACAATTGGAGTTAATACGAAACAAATTTGATTTCAAATAATGCAAAAATTTTATTTAAAAGTTTTATGACTATAAAATTAGTATGATTTACAAATAGCTAGTTGGCAATACAAGCTTTGATATTGAATGAGATTTACATCCTCTTAAAAGATAACAAAAAAAAAAAATGACGAGTAGCTAATGAATACGAGAAGACTTCATTGATCTTATTTCTCTTTTGTGTCTCTTCCTCTTCCTACTCGAACATTGAAAATCAAATTCTTGTATTGGTTTAAGGCAGCAGGGCTCTGAATCTGACCAGAATGGCAAGATATAACGAGGGTGGTGGTGCTTTTTAAGCTTTACCTCATTTACAATTTTTTCGTCCTTGAAATCATAGTACTTGAACGAACAGGACCCTCTCACCACTATGATATCAGAGCCGCAGAACACTATGGGAATATACGTAAGATACGTACTTCCTAATATTTTCATATTTATAACAAATTTCTTCTTCCATACCGTGTTTAGGTAACTTTCTAATACCCATGTGTGCATGTAGCCTTCCATATCCATGCAAGTTAACGCAAGCTTCCCTTCGTATTCGACCATGTCTATGAATCTGTAGTCGTTTTCAAGGAGTGGT
Organism: Begonia loranthoides; assembly: GCA_022433065.1. Lineage (NCBI taxonomy): Eukaryota > Viridiplantae > Streptophyta > Magnoliopsida > Cucurbitales > Begoniaceae > Begonia > Begonia loranthoides. The sequence goes on from CM039485.1 coordinate 1,244,993, forward strand.
AACGAAATGGTTTTCCACTCCTCTTTTCTATATCGAACGAAAAAATTGAGTCATGGTACATCAACTAGTGGAAGGCTCCACAAGCTGTTACGACAGAACTCTCACTCCAGAACCAAACACCAATAGGCAATCTGATGTTGTTTAGTCTCTTCCACTTCCAAGCTTCTGCGTTGAAAACCTCGAGTATTAAATTTTGACAGCCCTTCACAAATTTTAGTTTAGAAGATGAAATTTTGAGGATTTTGTAATGAAATGGGTTTGAGCGAATGACAGATATTGCCATTTCTTTTGGTAAGAATCTCCTCCTCAGATTAGGAATTTGTTGAAATAATTTGATTTGGGGTTTGCACACAAAGAAAAAGGGGACCCGATATTGTCTGAAATTTTTTGATGTGTAGAGAATAATTCCATTATTTGCAGAAATAGCTTGAATGCGAACGTTAGAGCCTGATATGAAATCAAGGGAAATTCTGTGAGTTTCCTTGTTGGTCGAAGCAAAGGAATAAGCGTAGTGTCTGGTGAACTGATCATGAACGAAGAACCCATCAACAATGTTTGTCTTCTCAGAATGAATTTTCTTAAACTTGGAATCATATGTTATCTGATTCCACTCCTTAGAAGCCACCCTACACCTCCCGAGAGTGTCAATTGAAGTTCTTAATAGAATATTGTAGATAATGTCGGATTGAAGATAAGAAGGCTCCATCAAAGAGGTTGCCACAACTCAACAAAAGGGAAAACAAAGAACTGCGTTCCCTGAGAAAGAAAATAGAGGAATTAGGAAACTATCGTGGAAGAGAGAGAAGTCAAAATTCCATAGTCTTCTAAATTTAAGAGAGAGAGAGAGAGAAACTTTTTGTGAACTTGAAATTTAGAGTATGAAATCAACAACCAAATCTATCTTTTGATATATTTATCAATCAAAATAATTATCATTTGTATATCCACACCAAAATTTGAATAAATTTAACAAATATAATGATTTTAACAGCAAATTCGAATTCTAGAAATTCAATATTTAAAAAGAAAAAGAAATTATATAATTATATAAACTAAGTTAATTTGAAAGAAATAGTCCTATGAAACAATTAGACGCATGATTATGAAGGTGGAGATATTTCTTGAAGAACAGATGAAACGAATACTAAAGTAGTGATGATTTAAATATATGAATGCATGATTTGCAGGCCAAGACTCTTAACACAAAAGCTACTGAATTTCAACTGGGGGGGATTCAATGAAAAAAATACAAAGAAAATAGTTAGAGAGAGAGAGCTTACAGCGTTCGTCTTGAACAGTTGAAGGGTTCTGTTTGATCCAATTCAAGGGTTGAGAGAGAAAGAGAAAAAAAGAGAGAGAGAGAGAGAGAGAGAGAGAGGTGAAGTTTAAAGTGAAGGGAGATGTAGTTTATATAGAGTTTAAGAGTGATAGAGGAATAAGAAAACCTGATGAATTAAGAACTTCTATAACTCTTTAAATTCAGATTGCAAAAATTAAATTATTATTATTATTTTAAAAAAAAGATTCCAAATCATAGGGAACGCAGTGCCACCTCATCGTCGTCGTCATCTCTGTAGTAATTTGGTTTCTAAAGTGGCTGTGCTCTTTTAAGCCTTTCTTTTCCATTATAACCATCCCTTCAGCTTCCTTATCGTTCAGCAGCTAGCAGTGCTCCTCCACAACGTTCTTCAACAGGTAGGGCCCCGTAGACGCCGCTATCAGAGCATTTATCGTCCAAACAATCCTCGTCTTCAATCTCCGGCCGAAATCTCCCTCACCGGAGATCTCCATATCAGGAGAGTTTCTAATCGCGTTGAACCCAAGGATCACGCAGCTCAAGAGATTTTCCTAACTCAACCTTCCATTTCACAACCGCGTCTTCCTCAATCCCAAGGCCTCCGGTCGGTAGCTCCTTCTTAACCCGCTGATCCTCTCAAATCCCCGTTTGCAGGCGAATTCTGCGACGTTGGCCTGGACAGAAGAGTTTTTGGACAAAGGACGCTGTACAAAGATTTGAGAATGTTAGAGTTCGGGTGTGACCCGAATTCTAGTTGAGCCAGGTTGGGCCCATGTCAAATATTAAGGTTATTTAATTTCTTTATATATTGATGTTTGAGTCGCAAAAATCATTGTACCTTGATTTTCTTCATAGTGATTTATCCTCTGTCCGTGGTTTTTTTCGTTAGGGTTTTCCACGTAAATCTTGGTGTCCCTGCTTCCGCAGTTTTCTTTTTCCGTTTCGCGTTCGATTCTCAACAATTGGTATCAGAGTTAAGGTTGAGCTTCTTTATAACAATCCTCAACAATTGGTATTAGAGCCCAGGTCAGATTCTTTATACCAATTCTCAACAATTGGTATCAGAGGCCAAGTGAAATTCTCTATATCAATTTTCAACAATTGATATCAGAGCGGAGTTAAAGTTTTCGTACTCGGATAGAATGAAATTGGAGTTTACAATTTTTTGTGAGAAAAAAAATTGTAATTGTGGGAAAAAGAAATAAAAAAAAAAAGGAAAACTTTTTGGCGTTTTTCCATCTGCCCCTGCCCGAGAACTCCTTCAGCAACGAAGGAGTGTTACCCGTCGCCGGAAGAAACAAGGGAGATCTTCCAGCAGTGCGCCGCCGTCTGTCGCCAGTTCTTGTCGTCCGTCGCCAAGGAACCGAAGCAGCGAAGAAGTCGCTCATCCTCCGTCGCCCGCCCGTCGATCTGAAGCGCCGCATCGTCGATCATCTGTTGATCGAAGAATAGAAAAGTTTCGCGAAGAACAAGTAGCGCACAGCCTTCGCCTACCCAGCCTCCACTGCGCTGTCCGGTTGTCGTCGCACGCCGAGAAACCAGTGAGGGAAATAAAAATAAAATTTTTATTTTTATTGTGGTGTGGAATAAAGGATTATTTTTTAAGATAATTTGATTGGGATATTAATTTATTTGGGCATCGAAGTTTTGGGGCGGAAATTTTGGGTTCAGAAATTGTGGGAAAATTTCTGAAATTTTTGGGAGCAATGAGTTCAGTGAAATTCGATATTCCATTGTTGGATCAGAATACGAGATTTCAGTTATGGCACGTGAAGATGCGAGATGTACTCGCTCAGATGGATTTAGACGACGCATTATTAGGGCTCGATAAAATGCTCACGTTATTGAGTGAAGAGGAGAAACTTCGAAAGGATCGGAAAGCCCTATCTATGATACGTATGCATTTATCAAATCAGATTTTGTAGGATGTTTTGAACGAGAAGTCTGCTACTGATTTATGGTTCAGATTGGAGCAATTATGTATGAAGAAAACCCTGACAAGTAAGCTGCATTTTAAGCAGCGGTTGTATTCTCATCACTTATTGGAAGGAGCCTCTATTACAGAGCACTTGGCTGCATTCAAGGAGTTAGTTTCAGATTTGGAGACTATGGGATGCAAGTACGATGAGGAGGATTTGGGGTTGATTCTGCTATGCTCATTGCCTGCTTCATATGGTGCTTTCAGAGATACGATTTTGTATATTAAGGACAGTCTAACTCTGGAAGAGGTTTATGATTTCTTGTTGTCAAAGGAAAAGATGAAGCAGCTAGTTGAGGAATCCGAGTCTCGAGGTGAGGGACTCGTCGTTCAGGGTAGAATAAGAGATTCAAACAACAAAGGCAGTGATAATGTTTATAGTTCGAAGGGCAGATTAAAGTCAAGGTACCGAGATAGAACTTGTTACTTCTATCAGAGAAGGGGGCACATCAAAGCCGAGTGCCGTAAATTGCAGAATGAGTTAAAGAGAGCTGAGAAGGGAAAACAACCGATGACGTCCGGTGAAGTAGTTGTTGCAGAAGAAGAAGATCATAGTAATGAAGATCTTCTAATAGTGTCAAAGGGAAACTCAAAGCCAAACAAGGAATGAATTCTGAATTCAGCGTGTTCGTTTCATATGTGCTACAATCGGGATTGGTTTACGACATATGAGACCGTTTCAGGAGGTGCTGTGTTAATGGGCAATAACACACCTTGCAAGATAGCTGGTATCGGTACCGTCAGAATCATAATGTTTGATGGAGTTGTGAGGACACTGGGTAGCATGCGACATATTCCCGAGTTAAAGAAGAATCTGATCTCGTTGAGTACTTGGGATTCGAAAGGGTACAAGTACGCCGCTGTAGGTGGAGGTATAAAGATCAGTAGGGGTGCTCTCGTTAAGTTAAATGGACACAGAAGCTCTGCAAATTTCTAGGTGTTATAGGGTTCTATAGTGACGGGTAATTAGGCTACAAAGTTTGTGAATTTACCTTCAAAAAAGTTTGTTGGAGAAGACTCAGAGAAAGTCAAGTTCTCAGGTGAAGTTCAAGTTGGGTTCTAAATCCACATCAGAACAGATATGTAAGCCTATTACAGATGTTTAGCGTGATGCAGTCACCACATCGTCACTAGTTTCATTTACAGTTTCACGCCAGAGAGGTATCGTCAAAGGCAGAACCAAGGGAAAGGGTAAAGTTCCACGGCGATATAGTGAAACATCTACAGTGGGTTACGCATTGAGTGTGTTCGAGAGTATAGATTCAACATATTCACATGCAGTTCGTTGCGATATCTCTGATAATTCGGTAGTACAATGGAGAAGATGTGATTTCTCTCCGAGTGTGTCTCTCAAGTTTAAGAAGGGCTTAAACTTGATCCGTACCAGATATTGAGTTGGCCCATCAGGGGCCTTTGTGGAAGAGGAGGTTATTTTTCGTTGGAGTTTTGCAGATCGTTCGCCTTACATTGGAATTTCTTTGAAGAAGGAGATTGTCAGAGTTCAGTGTTCTGGATTCATTTTGGGGTGGGCCGTGAAGCCTGCATTGGATCTCTCAGGTGGAATTTGTGTCAAGGTGGAATTGTTAGAGTTCGGGTGTGACCCGAATTCTAGTTGGGCCAGGTTGGGTCCATATCCAATATTAGGGTTATTTAATTTCTCTATATATTGATGCTTGAGTCGCAAAACTCATTGTACCTTAATTTCCGTCATAGTGATTTCTCCTCTGCCCGTGGTTTTTTTCGGTTAGGGTTTTCCACTTAAATCTTGGTGTCCCTGCTTCTGCAGTTTTCTTTTTCCATTTCGCGTTCGATTCTCAACAGAGAACGAATTTGAAGAAAACTGATTATGGATGGAAGGCTTGTGAGGCAGGATAGAAACTTGATGTTCTTGCATGCTAGACATTAATGGAGATTGAATAAACATGATTGTGTAGCAAGTATTGAATAGTTTACTTTTAACAAACAAGTTTATAATAGTTAATCCAATGCAGAGGATCCTGTGTTGTAATGGCCAAGTTGACAAAACATGGAAAACATTGTTTCTGACTACATTTAGTGACAACTCTAATAGAAATGAGATTTACATTCTCTTAAAAGATAAGATAAAAATGAACGTAAGAATTGTAAGACGAGGAGCTAGAGAGTAGGAGAAAACTCCATTGATCCTATTTCTATGCTTCGCTTCTTCCTCTTCCTACTCTAACACTCATAATCATATTCTCCTATGCGTCTGAGGCAGCATGGCTCTGAATCCGACCAGAATGGAAAGATTTCATCGAGGGTGTGGTGCTTTTTCAGCTTCGTCTCGTTTAAACATTTTTCATTCTTGAAGTCATAGTACTTTAATGAGCAGGACCCTCTCAACACTAGGATATCAGAGCTGAAGAAACTAAGGGACTATATGTAAGAAATGTACTTCCAGGTTCTTTCATGTTTATAACAAATCTCTTCTTTCATTCCATGTTTCTGTAGCTTTCCAATACCCATGTGTGCATGTAGCCTTCCATATCCATGAACATCAATGCAAGTTTCCCCTCGTATTCGATCAGGTATACGAACTTGTAGTCATCTTCAACGACTGGTAAACGATTGACTTTCCATTCCTCCTTTTCCATATCGAATGAGAAAATTAAGTCACTGTGCATCAACCAATAAAAGGCTCCACAAGCTGTTACAACAGTCGTCCAGCCCAAGAACCAAACCTCATATTGCAGTAAGATGTTTTTTAATCTCTTCCACTTCCACGCTTCTGAGTCGAAAACCTTGAGTATTAGTTGTTGACAATTCTTTTCAAAAACGTTGGGGGATGAAATTATGAGAATCTTGTAACGAAAAGGGTTTGAGCAAAGAACATACATGACCACTCCTCGTGCAAAGAATCTGGTCCTCGGATTCAGAATATGTTGAGATTTTTTAATTTAGCGTTTGTACACAAAGAAACGAGGAACCTTATATTGTTTGGGGTTATTCGATGAGCAGATAATAATTCCATTATTTGCAGATACAACTTGCATACGAACATTGAAGCCTGGTATGAAACCTAGAGAAATTTTGTGAGTTTTGTCATTGATTGAAGAGAAGGAAGAAACATATCGTCTTATGATAAGTTCCTGAACGAAGAATCCATTTGCAGTGTTTGTCTTTTGGGAGCGAATTTTCTTAAACTTGGAATTGTACGTCGTCTGATTTCACTCTTTGGAAGCCACCCTACACCGTCTGAAAGTGTCGCTTGAAGTCTTTAATAGAATCTTGTAGATTATATCAGAATGAAGATAAGAAGACTCAATTGAAAAGGTTGCAGCAGGTCACCAAGAGCAGAAACAAAGAACGACATTGGTGAAAGAGGAGATATTAATACTTTGATAATCTTCTAAATATAAGAGTAAGAAAGTTGTCTCTTTCGAGAGTCAAAATAAAGGAAGTTGCTTGATCCAATTCAGCTTTAAGAGAGAGAGAATTAGGAAACCTGATCAATTAAGATTTTCCATAATTCTTGAAATTCAGCTTCTAAAAATTAAGTTTCCATAATTCATTTGCGTGGACGCCAATAAATTTTTAAAAAAAATCAAATTTTATATAAACATATAATTAACAAAGAGAAATATTATATTTATTTTTTATTTTTAATTCTTAAATTTCTGACTTTAATCCACTTATGAGAGAGAGAAAATTCAACTTATGAGATTTATGGCCCTACTTAACTCAATATGTTATTTGAAGATCACATTCGTTAGATTAAATCCACTTAAAAAAAAGAATTGAATAATTACAATATAAATAATATATTATTTAATAAAATAAATTAAAATTTTATGAATATAAAATTAGTAGATTTTACAAATAGCTTGTTGTCAATACAAACTTGATATTGAATGAGATTTACATCCTCTTAAAAAGATAACAAAAAAAAACTGATGAGTAGCTACTAAATACGAGAAGACTCCATTGATTCTATTTCTCTTTTGCGCTTCTTTCTCTTTTTGCTCGAACATTGAAAATCCAATTCTTGTAGGGGTTTGAGGCAACAGGGCTCTGAATCTGACCAGAATGGAAAGATATGACGAGGGTGGTGGTGATTTTGAAGCTTTACCTCATTTACAATTTTTTCATTCTTGAAATCATAATACTCCAACGAATAAGACCCTCTTACCACTATGATATCGGAGCTGTAGAACATTATGGGAATATATGTAAGATACGTACTTCCAGGTACGTTCATATTTACAACAAATTTCTTCTTCCATATTAGGTTTATGTAACTTTCCAATACCCACGTGTGCATGTAGCCTTCCTTATCCATGCAAGTTAATGCAAGCTTCCCTTCGTATTCGACCATGTCTATGAATCTGTAGTCTTTTTCAAGGACTGGTAAGGGAATGGTTTTCCACTCTTCTTTTTCTATATCGAACGAGAAAATTGAGTCATGGTACGTCAACCAGTGAAAGGCTCCACAAATTGTTACGACAGAACTCTCACTCCAGAACCAAACGCCGAAAGGCAGTCGGATGTCGTTGAGTCTCTTCCACTTCCAAGCTTTTGAGTCGAAAACCTCAAGTATTAAATTTTCACATCCCTTCATAAATTTTAGTTTAGGAGATGAAATTCTGAGGATCTTGTAATGAAATGGGTTTGAACGAATGACAGATATTGCCATTCCTTTTGGTAAGAATCTAGTCCTCGGATTAGGAATCTGTTGAAATAATTTGATTTGGGGTTTGCACACAAAGAAAAAAGGAACTCGATATTGTCTGAAATTTTTGGATGTGCAGAGAATAATTCCATTATTTGCAGAAACAGCTTGAATGCGAACATCATTGCCTGGTATGAAATCCAGGAAAATTTTGTGAGTTTCGTCATTGTTCGAAGCAAAGGAATAAGAGTAATGTCTTGCGAATTGATCATGAACGAAGAATCCATCAACAATGTTTGTCTTGTGAGAGTGAATTTTCTTAAACTTGGAATCATATGTTGTCTGATTCCACTCTTTAGAAGCCATCCTACACCGCCCGAGAGTGTCGATTGAAGACCTTAATAGAATCTCATAGATCATGTCGGAATGAAGATAAGAAGACTCCATTAAAGAGGTTGTCAGGGGCCTGAGAGAGAAAATAGAGAAATTAGGAAACTATTTGTGAAGAAAGAGAAGACAAAATTTCATAATTTTCTAAATTTAAGAGAAACACTTTCTTGTGACATTTGTCACTTGGAATTTAGACCATCAATTCAACAACCAAATCTATCTTTTGATATATTTATCAATTAAAACAATTGTCATTTGTATATCCATACCATAATTTGAATAAATTAAACAAATATAATAAATTTATTACGAAATTCGAATTCTAGAGACCCAAAATTTAAAAAGAAAAGAAAAATTATATGATTATATAAACTACGTTAATTTGAAAGAAATTACTCCAGCATTGACTATTTCGATCTTGGAATGGAAGGGAGAAAAAACAAGATCGTTCGGAATATTATCTATGCAAAATCCAGCCAGCAATCCATCACAGCCCAACAAAAACTCAACTTGTGTTTCTGAGCGCAGAACGTTTTGGACACCCAAAAAAACATAAATCACAGAAGAAATCGAACGAAAAAGAAAACTGTGCAAATAGATGAAGGAATAATACTGATTGCAGAGAACAAAATGGTGGAAAGCCGCAGAGCATGAGAAGGTAGGGAAAGGTGGAGGAAAGTGAACACAAGGAGGACGAAAAGGCAACAAGATGGAGTATTTACAGAGGAAAAAGGAAATCACAGTGGGTGAAAGAACGCAAAATCAAAACAAACAAACAAAAAAAGAAAGAAGCTTTAAGGGAGAAGGAAGAAAGGAGAGAAGGGAACAGAGCAGGTGAATATAGTTTCATCTAGGGTTTGTTTCAGCTTGTGGAGGCAGACCAGCTAGCTCGATCGCTCTGTTAGATCATGGTGGAGGTGGGGGAAGGCAAGCCAAACGAAAGGAGACGTGTGATTATGAATGTGGAGATATTTCTTGAAGAACAGATCAAACGAAAACTAAAGTGGTGATGATTTAAATCTATGAATACATAGTTTGCATGTCCAGACTCTAACACAAAAGCTACTGAAATTTCAACTGGGGGATTCAATGAAATAATGCAAAGAGAATAGTTGCAGAGAGAGAGAGAGAGAGAGAGAGAGAGAGGGCTTACAGCGTTGGTCTTGAACAATGGAAGGATCCTGTCTGTCAAAATAAAGAAATACTGCTTGATCCAATTCACGGGTTGAGAGAGAGAGAGAGAGAGAGAGAGAGAAGAGGTGAAGTTTAAAGTGAAGGAGGATGTAAGATATATAGAGTTTAAGAGAGATAGAGGAATTAGGAAACCTGATGAATCAAGAATTTCTATAATTCTTTTTTTTTTTTAATAATTCTTGAAATTCAGGTTGTAAAAACTAAGTTTCCAAAACCCACTTGCCTAATTTAAAAAAAATCATCAAATTTTAATCTGGAACTCCAATATAATGTTGTTCAAACTTCTTAGCAATGTAATAATACGTGACAAAATACAATTTCCAAATAATTTTTTTTTTGTTTTTTAGATCAAATTATCCAATTTTAGTAACTTGTCAAATTATAATTTAGTAAAAATTAAAAAATCTAGAATAGTTCCAGATAAATTAAAATATGAGGATCTATCATCTGAATTTCAATTACTAATATCTCCTTTTAATTAGAATTATGCATATTAGAATTAAATTAGGGTAAATAACACTGTAGACCTTATAGTTTGTGATCAACGATAAGTTAAACCCTGGAGATTATTTTTTAACAACTAAAACCCTGAACTATGAGAAAATGTCGCCGGCGACCTCGCAGTCACGATTTCCGTCCAGAGCCGTCGAGGTTAACGCCCCGTTTGTACCCTGTCTAGCGGCGTCGAACGGAGTCGAAGGGCGATGGCAGAGCCGACGGTCGAATCCTCCAAAGCCGACCGAAGTACGACATTCGCTGGCCGTTGGATCGACGAGGATCGTCCCTCGTCTGGATCGACGGCCAGGATTGAATCTGGCGTCCTTGCCAAATGCGATGACGGACAAAGATCCTTGGCCGTTGGATCGAGCGAGGGACGTGCCTCGGATCGACGGCCAGAATTTAATCCGCCTGGCGAAGACGGACGTCGATCCTTGTCCGTTGGATCCTCGCCTGGATCGAACGGTCAGTAGTGACTCCAAATTAATTGGGTCACGTGCGGGTCACATGCGATCCTAAATCGCCAGAATTCCCCATTATGACGGACGTCCGTCATTAAATAACACGTCATCAGCCTCTGGACGAAGTCCGTCTTAACATGACGGACGTCCGTATGAAAATGACGGGCGTCCGTCACTCTCAGATTTTATACTAAAACCCTAACAGAGTCGAGCACAAAAAGTCCGACCATTGCCATAGATATTCAAGAGAGAGAACTTGTTTCCCCTAACCAACTCCCTCAACGTAAGCGAACGAACAAGAGTGTTGCACATCACATGGAGTCGTCAAAGTGTGTTTCTTCATCATACATGGTTGAAGAATCCATTGACTGTGGAATGGAGGTGGATCCTAATCCTAATCCTATTTCGGCAGTAGAGACCAATGAGAATCGGTGGTTCTACCACGAAGCCGGTATAGAATTGCGTTCAATCTCGGGATCCCTGGAATCGGAGCTACGTTCGATATGTGACTCAGAGGATGATGATTGGGCAGAGAGTATGCATCCCCAAATTGAATGTTCGTCCTCGGAGCTCTGTCTGGGTAAGAAGTATAGTGCGTTGAAGGATATTATAGATGAAGTGGTTAATTATGCTTTGAAAAATGGGCACGGGATCAGGTTTGTTAAAAGCGAACGACATCGGATAACTGCTGTGTGCAGTGATGGATGCAATTGGCGGCTTCACGCTTCAAAAATGAAAGGTGAACTGACCTTTCAAATTAAGAGCTATAATGAGGAGCACACATGTGCACGACAAATGGAAAGTCGATACGTTTCCTACAAATGGGTGGCAAACCAATATTTGGATAGATTAAAAAGTCAACCCAAGTGGGACCTTGCTTCCATAATTGAGACTGTAAGGAAGGACTTTAATGTTAATATTTCTCTGAGTCTTGCTAGAAGGGCAAGGAATTTAGCACAGACTTTAAACGAAGGGGATGGTGACGAACAGTACAAGCTACTTTGGTCCTACGCAGAAGAGATTCGAAGATCCAATCCAGGTAGCACACTGTTGTTGGTGGTAGATTTTCCAGATTTGGTGGCTCGTCCAAGTCCAATATTTAAAAGAATGTACATGTGTTTGGATGCGTGCAAGCGGGGTCTGAAGGAGTTTGGTAGACCCATTATTTGTCTTGATGGCTGTCACTTGAAGGGGTCGTGCCCAGGCCAATTGCTCACAGCTGTCAGCATTGATGCCAATGATGGGATTTATCCAATTGCTGTGTCACTTGTTGAATCAGAATGCAGAGACTCCTGGAACTGGTTTTTGTGTTGCTTGCTGACGGACTTAGACAGTGACATAGGCAGAGGATGAACACTCATTTCCGATCGACAGAAGGGGTTGGTGCCTGCTATTGAACAATATGCACCAACAGCTGAGCATCAATTTTGCCTAAGACATTTGTATGCCAATTTCAAAAAATAATTTCCAGTAATACAATACAAAGATATCATGTGGAAGGCAGCAAGGGCCACAACATCACCGAACTTTCAGAAAGAGATGAGTGAACTACTTGCGCTCGACCATACAGCGCATGCATATATGCAGAAAATTAACCCGAGATGTTGGTCAAAACATGCATTCAGTCCTGTCCCAAAGTGCGACATGGGCCTTAATAATTTGAGCGAGTGCTACAATGCCTGCCTCCTGCTAGCACGGGACAAACCAATCCTCACTATGTTCGAGATGATTAGAATGGGCATAATGACTAGGATCGTTAAGAAACATAAGCAGCTGGCTGAATCAACAGATCTTTTGTGTCCTAAGACCACAAAGAAGCTTGCCAAACTGAAACATGTGGCTCGGAATTGGTGTCCAACACCTTCAGGATGTAATCGGTTTGAGGTAAGCGATGGTAACGAACGGTACGCAGTCGATCTGGACACGCGTACCTGTAATTATAACAGATGGGAGCTGACTGGAATCCCATTCGTGCATGCCATCTCTTGCATCAATTTTATGCAGACTTCAGCGGAGGATTATGTGCATGCATGGTACCATCGGGACACATATATAAGGATGTATTCCCATTTTACCCGACCTGTCAGTGGCCACCACATGTGGCCTGCAACGAACCAGCCTCCAATTTTGCCACCACTAGTAAAGAGACTCCCGGGTCGGCCTCGAAAACGAAGAGTGCGAGATGCAGACGAGCCCCGTAGCAGCACGGTACTCAGCAGGAGACATATCCCTATGACATGTAGTCGTTGTCATGGTGTAGGCCACAATGTCCGTTCTTGTCAAGGTGGAGGCTCAACAGGTGGCACCGCAAGTGGCAGTGTAAGAGCAGAACGCTCATACGACACCTTCATGGGGTTTAACATTGTTGCCGATACACAGGTGCTTAGATTGTTATGCTTTCTTACGTTGTTCTCACTATGAGCGTTTCGTCTGACATGAACTTCCTTTTGTGTTTTGCAGGAGTCCGTCGCCCCACACCCACATCCTTAATCATGGAGCTTCATCTACGTATTTGTTTGTTCATGTATATTTGTTTTGTTCATCTACGTATTTTTAATACATTGAAGTTTATTTGTTCATTTACATAGTTGTTTGGATAATATTTGTTCATGTATAATACACTGCATGTGATGGAGGTCCGTCATGTTAAGACGGACGTCCATCACATTCAGACGGCCGTCCGTCACCTTGAGACGAACGTCCGACCCCTTCTGACGGACGTCCGTCACATGCAGACAGACAACACTTGCCCTGTTTTGGGCGCCCCTCGCGCCAACACAAAGCAGATTACAGCCTACAACAAACCACAAAGCAGTATGAAGAAAACCACAAAGCAGACTACAGACTACAACAAATAATTGAATTCAATTTCAATTGAGCCACTTGTTCAACGTTTTTTTCTATTCTTTCAACTCTTTCACGTGCTGCACCTCTTGCACGTCTTGCACCTCTTGCACGTCCTGCGTTTCTTGTATATCTAGAATACGTTACAGGTGGTACCGTTGTAAGTGGCTGAACAGGTGGGGCCTCTAGGAGTGGCTGAACAGGTGGGGCCTCTGGGAGTGGCTGAACTATGGCCTCTGGGCGTGGCTGAACAGGTGGTGCCTCATCAAATATGGAAGGCTCTGCGTCCCGGATGTCGATGATGTTGAAGTGCAAATCGGAGCTCATCTCCACACTCGTGCACTTCTCGTAGAGTTCATCTCGATCGTACGGATCGTGGAGATGGAAGCCCTGCCCATTGCATTTGGACATCACCGACCACCCTACAGGGCGGGAGACTTGAAATATGCCGTGTTGGCAGCAATTGGAACTGCAAATTAGTTTGTCACGTCATTTAAAGCGCAGGTCATTCAAAAACATACCGTTTTTTGTCCACAGGTGCCATGACAATTGCAATTGAATCCGGCATCAATTGTTCGTATGCATACTGCGTGTGCATGTCATTCGATGACATGAAACAATCCATCTCCGGGTGGCACTGTATGAGGAAGAAATATTAAACCATGTATGATTTCATGAATGAATAAAAGTGGCTTACATGGATCCTGCCAATCGTCAACAAACCCTCCCTTATTTGAACAACGGCGGTGTCCTCCTCATTTGTCATCACGCACTGCATTTTAAGAACACGATTTATGTAGTTATTTTTAGTAACAATATAATATAAGTTGGTTAAACATTCTCACATAGTCAGGAGCGCCCGATTGCTTTGGCACAAGGAGAGTTGTGATTGAATATATCTTGTCACCCTGTAAATCAACAACACGACGCACAACATTAATTTTTTAATCACAACTGATAATAAATTTCAAATGACGTTACTTCTTACCTTGGAGCCACAAAGGAGAGCACACATCTCCTTGTTATTCTTCGTATTAACCCGTGCAAGTGCCATGAACTCTTCCATCAAATTCACAGGCTGCAATGGAAATTCAGTGTAAGTGTAAATTCTACACATTGTATAAAACCAAATAGAAGACATACCACTTGCACTGTCATCCTCTGACGAGCGGTAGGACCCACCACTGAAGGACCTGGGGCCAAAATCTTTTGAACTTTAGCCAGGGTTGGAGGAGGGGACGGTTGCCTGATGATCTGAGACCTGCATAATTGTAACACATTGTTAATCAACGATGCTAATGCATATAAGGAAATTACATGTAAAATCAAAGACATACTGGCATCCGTCTGGACCGGCATCGGAAGATGCATGAGATGCTGATGGATGAGATGGCTGGGCGGTTGTGCAAGCAGTTGCCATATGCGTTTGTACTTCTTGCATCTGTAGTACAGTGGCTTGAAGCTGGCCAAGTTGACTCTCCTGTCTATCCAACTTGGCTTGAATCTCGCCAAGTTGGGTGACAAGCCACTGCCACCTCTCTTCGCTGCTGAGTACGGAGGGCGACGATGAGGACTGGGGTGGGGGAGGTGCATCATCCGCCATAGGACGCACAAAATCGTCATCCACCTCCACGTGATATGTCGGTTGTGCGTTTGCTGTCCACGGAATTATGGCAGTGCACATGGAAGGAGCAGGTGGAGCTGACGTGGATGGCGGTGGTGGAGCTGACGATGATGGCCGTGGTGGAGCTGACGTGGATGGCGGTGGAGCAGCTGAAGTGGAAGGACGAGGTGCAGGAGGTACAAGATGTGCAGGAGGTGCAGCTGCCACATCTCCTCTGAATACCCACTCCCCTCGTACTTTTTGCAACCCCATCCGAGCCAATGTAACTTCATTATACATGTCAAGTGGTTTTTCGTCTGTTCGTCGCTCTGTGTGAGGGACAATCAACCCGTTGCTGTTAATAATACGCTGAATGAGCCAATTATATGGGAGATTCTTCCTTGCACTATTCAGAGTTGCTTTCATTTGCTGCATAATGACGTATGCAAGGTTGAACCTCTTCCCATTGTATAGCTTCTCCATTACGTACAAATCCATCGCTGTGACAAGGTCTCTATGTCCATCACGAGGCATAAATGTGTGTGTGATCATGTGATGTATGACCCTTGCTTTCGCATCGAGGTCTTTTGATTTAGGCCGGAAGAAAGACTCAACGGCTGTAGGATTGCGAACCAATTGCTTCAGCAATGCAAGACCTTCTCCTTTTTGGACAAATTCGGGGTCCTTTGTCGCATGGTAATACTCCTCCAACGGCTCCTCCGTGGAGCATCCAATGAGCTCCTTTAATTGTCCTAGAGTTATCCTAATCTGTTTTCCAAACAGAAAACTCCTCAACTCTCTATCACTTGATTTGTCCAACTCCAAATTTGCATAAAACAGTTTGACAGCTCTCTCATAGAAATAACCTCCCATTGTGCACAGTTTATTCAATCCAATTCGTTCAAACATTGCCTTCAATCCAAAATCAGCAAATGAATTGAAATTTACCTTCCTGGATATGATTATTGCACGGGGTACAATGTCCTTCTCGTACCGTACATGGGCGGAGGTTGAGCTGAACATCCCAGGTTCTACAGACTCCACTGGACCCGTCATCTCGGTGGGAGCCACCACCTTACGCTTCTTCGACGCTTGACTATTCCTCAGTGCCATTTTCAGATTCAAAACTCGGGGGTTCGGGAATTCGTCGGGGGAAATCGGGAGTTCGGGAATTCGTCGGGGGAAATCGGGAATTCGCTCGCCATTTGAAGTACAGGGCGATTTCTAGTGCTTGGACGCCCTTCGCGAGTATAAGCAGCGTTTTGTCATCCGTCAGGACGAAAACGCGGTTGTTTTGGTTATGACGGACGTCCGTCATGGTCCGACAGACGCCGTCCAGATGCTGATGACGTGTTATTTAAAGACGGACGTCCTTGGTATTCCCACGGACGTCCGTCATAATGGGGAATTCTGGCGATTTAGGATCGCATGTGACCCGCACGTGACCCAATTAATTTGGAGTCACTACTGACAGTTTGATCCAGGCGAGGATCCAACGGACAAGGATCGACGTCCGTCTTTGCCAGGCGGATTAAATCCTGGCCGTCGATCCGAGGCACGTCCCTCGCTCGATCCAACGGCCAAGGATCTTTGTTCGTCATCGCATCTGGCAGGGACGCCAGATTCAATCCTGGCCGTCGATCCAGACGAGGGACGATCCTCGTCGATCCAACGGCCAGCGAATGTCGTACTTCGGTCGGCTTAGGACTATTCGACCGTCGGCTCTGCCATCGCCCTTCGACTCCGTTCGACGCCGCTAGACAGGGTACAAACGGGGAGTTAACCTCGACGGCTCTGGACGGAAATCGTGACTGCGAGGTCGCCGGCGACATTTTTTCATAGTTCAGGATTTTAGTTGTTAAAAAATAATCTCCAGGGTTTGACTTGTCGTTGATCGCAAACTATAGGGTCTACAGTGTTATTTACCCATTAAATTATTATTATTATTTAAAAAAAGAAAAAGAAAAAGAACTGATCTCCATCGTCTGCACCCTCCACGTCATCTCTCCCCTCGTGGGTCCCACCTGGATCTTCATCCGTACCCTCGGATCTCCTTCATCGTCGTCATCTGTTTAGTAATCTGGTTTTTGAAGTGTCTCTGCTTGGTTAAAGCCTTTCTTTTCCACTATGACCATCCCTTCTTCTTCTTCCTTATAGTTCAGCAGCTCGCAGTGCTCCTTCACAACCTTCTTCAACAGGTAGCGCCTCGTAGACGACGCTATCAGAGCATTTATTGTCCAAACAATCCTCGTCTTGAGTCTCCGGCCGAAATCCCCGTCACCAGAGATCTCCATATCCCGCTAGTTTCTAATCGAGTTGAACCCAAGGATCACGCAGCTCCAGAGAGATTTTTCGACCGCGATCTTCAATTTCACAACCGCGTCTTCCTCAATCCTGAGGCCTCCGATCGGTACCTCCATCTTAACCCGCCTGATCCTCTCAAATCCCCGTTTGCAGGCGAGTTCTGCGACGTTGGCCTAGACAGAAGAATTTTCGGCCAAAGGAAGCCGTACAAAGATTTGAGAACGAATTTGATGAAAGCCATGGGGAAGAAATCGGAAGTCGGAGGAGATAACCCGGTCAACCTTCAAGAGGACCGACTCAGTCTGGGGGACGAGTAAGTTGAAACGCTTGGAAACAGCTCGGCAGCGAAGTAGGGTTTTGTTATCGGAGACTGAGTTGAAGACAACGATGATCAGGCAATCAGGAAGGCGATCAAAACCGTCCATTTCGGATCCATACAGAAATGGAAGAAAGTCCTGAAAAGACGAAATATTAAGCTTGCAAAGTTGTTGACCGTTGACTACACAAATGGTCAAAAATAATTAACTTCTAATTTTAGAAATATAATCACAATCTTTTGAAAAGTAATCATATTTCTAAACCAATAACTAGACTCCAATTTAAGTTATATGGGTTTATGTTTTAAGGCCATTGAAACCATTTATGGGCTTTTATGGGCCGAGATAAATGGGCCCATCACCTCCTTTACAAAGCCTTTTTTACCATAGAAATGCTTTGACCCACTAATTATCTTAATTAATCCTTCCAATGACCCATTTAATTATCACATTTTGCAATCTTATATTATATTAAAAGAAGATGTCTTAAAATTGGGATTTGCAAAATAGCAAAATAAAGATTAATAAAGTATTATCTATATATTACATTAGAATTTTAGACGTATTCTGACCGGCTTACTTTAAATTAATTATTACAGCATAAATAAATATCCGACGTCATGTTAATTTCTCAGGTATGAAGAGGCCGATAGACAGACCAAATACGATAAAATGTTGGCATAATCGAAATTCTTAGTTATGAAAATTAATATGATATTGAATTATGGAGAGGCCTGCAATTGTCTCCCAAAAAGGTGATAAGGGTCACATGCAAATGAAAGTATCGAGATATAACCTAATAATAAACTCCAAACATAAAGGTTTATGGTGAGGGAAAATTGTAGGACTCTTTCTCCATAGACCCTCCATGCCGAGCACTCTTGCGACAGTTCCCAAATCTTGGACATGTTAATGGAGATCTATTATTTGAGAATCTCATCAGTACCATGTCATATAGTCACTATAAGGGACCCATTTTTATTATTTATTCATATTTTGTAAAGTTTAATTGAACACTCAATCCATTGATATGAAAATGTTTGCTTTGGATCGAAATCTTTACAATTTTCTTCTCAGGTTTTATCCTAAAATGTATTAGAGATCAAACAATAATCGGAAAAAGAAAATATGATGTGAGACACTAAATTTAAGTGGGAAAATCTTTTCAAGAAAAAATCACGGGCAGAGTAATAAATCTACTATGAAAATGAAAATACAACTGCGAGTTTTGCAACTCTATTTTTCATGAATTTATAGAGAAAATAAAACTCTAAACGAGATCTACAATGCGGGCCCACCGGTTCAACCCAATAGAATTCGGGTCACACCGAAATCTAATAATCTCCACCTTGACATGAATTCTTATTCATCACATAAACATGAAATCCTAGTTATACTGAAATAAGAAACCCTAATCATACTGTAAATAAGAAACCCTAATATTGAATATGGGACCAATCTGGCCAAATTAGAATTTGGGTTACAACCGAACTCTAATATAAACAATATTGGATTTTGAAATAAAAATTGTTGTGTAATGATTTGAGAGCTATCTCAGTTTTAAAGTTTTGAAAATGATGAAATGGTTAAAAAATCAAGTGGAACCCGCTTAGATTGAATATGAATTGCTTATTGTTCCTTGAATGGTGTAAAAGGTAATCATAACGTTGTTCTTCTCATGTTACACTGTAGAAGTTGGAAATTCTCAAGACTATGGAGGGATTGAAGTAGGTTAATCATTTAGGGCCCTTCCCCCACCAATTATTAGGGTTTTTACATTGTTTAGATCTATTGATGGAGATCAAATCTAGTGGAAACTTTTTACTTTGCACGTCTGAAAATACCATTACTGGGTTTTATTTTGGCTTAAAAAACCATATTATAATTTAATTCCCCTTAAAAAATCCTTCAACTCAAGCACTTTAAGTGGATTCCAACACCTCTTCAACCATCTCTCTCTCTCTCTCTCTCTCT
>CM039485.1:1264873-1315040 GCA_022433065.1 Begonia loranthoides
TCTCTCTCTCTCTCTCTCTCTCTCTCTCCAGAAGCTTTAGTGCTTTTCCTTTTCACCACCTAACCCTTTCAAAATAACCCATTAAAACAAGTTGGAGCCATTAAGAAAACATCCCTAGATTCCCTTCCATCTTCAAAAAGTGGACTCTCCCAGATCTAGGTGCCTAATGCTGTAGGTTTAACTAATTACTTCTATCTTCACCCATTAAAAACTTTATTCTTCTACTTTTAAATGATCTTAGTATTCTCTCTTTTGTATCTGTTAATGCTCTCTCATTATTACCCTATAATCTTTAAATGCATTGAATTTGATCCACAATGAACATTTTATATCCATGATTTAAGCAATTTATTAGCATTTGATTGCTTTTTACAATGTTTTTCGGTTTTTGTACGCCCGACATTTCTTTTTTGTTTCGCGCATTATCTATTTATCTATCAGTTTATCTATGTACGTCTAATGTTGCAGTGCTCAACTATTTCCATGTTAAAGTCAATTTTTTCAGTTTAATCTTTATATATTACAATAAAATGGAGTTGTGGAGCTAACAAAACCTTTTATAGCGATATTGTGACCTAGAAGTTGAGCTATTATATAGTAGTTCTTCTCTAATGTAAGTTTGAAGACAACTAACCTAATTTTTGTTGCATCCTCATTATGATTTGATCATAAATTTTTACTTTATCATTCACTGATAAAAGGATGCTCCCTTTTCATTAATGGTGGCCTTTCGACTTCTTCTTTGTTTTCAAATTCTATTGGCTTTCTTTAGACACACAATGATAAGCTTTGTATTTGAGCTTTTTCCGTGCCTCTTTGAAAGTATACTAAATATGCGGGTAGATCTACTGATATAATGTGAAATTCTCATCACGTTGCAACACGAAGATATGTTAATTAATACGCTCTAAAAATGCGTGAAGAGAGAGATAACACAAGAACTTCTTTGAACATTTAGCACATACATAACACAAATCGTTTAAATACATGTACTTCTCAAATACATGCATTCACAGATACATTATTGATTAATTTAAGGTAACTTCTCAAACGTGCATGAATTAATCAAAAGACACGTAATCTCAAAGATACATTCTTAAACTCAAGTTTACTTTCAACGATATTAAAATCACAAAAAGTCGAGAATATGAAACGCCTTACAAGCAATGCATATGGTTGCTTTCGGTCTAATTGCAGATTCCGGACTTCTTAAGAAACCTTTTTGCAAATGTTGACAGCCATTGATGGAAAATAAAAGACATTTGTGAAAATGAGCTTGACTTTAAAGTACTAGTTTTCAAAAAAGGGTATATGATTCTTTAGACCATTCTTCATTTAATAAAGAAAACTAACAAGGCTTTCAGCATTGATACAAAAAAGTATAGTATGTATGATGTGATAGAAAAATAGAAACCAGGGTGGCATGACTCTCTTAGTATAACCTTTACCACTGGCCGCCGTGGAGATGCCCTCAATTATTGGGATGAATAACCCTAATTTCCATGATTTCCTAACTATGAATATGACTTTGGAAACAACCCGATTTTAATATCTCCGATCAAATTGAATTCGGAAAAACAGTTTTGTCTATTATCGAACTATCTCTTAGGGTAACAATGAGATCTTCAAAACATTTCCTATGTATTCATGGGTGTTATATTAGATTTGAATCCGATGTAATTGTAAGATCGCTTTATTAGATTGTTGTAAGCAAATATTACATTTTTTTGGGTGTTATTTGGCAAAGTTTGGTAGCCTTTTTGGAACACTGAAAATAAAAGCTACCCTCTTACTGTTTTCCTTTTGGAATTGCAAAGAAATTGTGGAGTATTGAGTTCTCCTACTACAATATTGTCTACTCTAGGTCGAAACTCATACAATTTTGTTCTTGTGGTTAACCAAAAACATGTTGCACTAAATAGAGAGGAGAACTCTACTTATAAACTGTTAGAAATTGAACACTAACCGAAAAAAGAAAATACGATATAGGACACCAGATTTACGTGGAAAAACTCTTTCAAGAAAAAAATCACAGGCAGAGGAATAAATCTACTATGAAGATCAAAATACAATCGTGAGTTTTGTGATTCTAACTTATATGAATTTATAAAGAAAACAAAACCCTAAATGAGATCTAAAATACAAACCTACCGTCCCGACCCAATAGAATTCAGCTCACATCGAAATTTAACATAAACTATTTACTTTTCATTCTCTCAAGCGATGTGAAATTGTGCACCCCTACTGTTATAGGCTGAATCCTCACAATCAATAAAATCTTAGGTCGTCCTTACTTTCACGGGGCAGACTGACACAGAAAAGACAATGAGATAATCACTTATATTATGATAAACAAATTTAAACATGTTATATATTATTCCATACAGATGGTAATTGACCAAATCAAACCATTTTTAGCCTACAAAATCAGTTGTTACCTATAAAAAATACAATATTGATCTGAAAATGGATTGTTTTGGAAAGTTGGTACGTCCTTTAAACAATGAAGAATCTAATGTGTGACACAAATTATGAGAATGTGGAGAGAGAGAGAGAGGGAGATTGTAGAGAGAGAGATTTTCTCATTTCTTAAGAAAAAAAGTGATACATAGATATTCCACCCTACATTAAATTTTGAGGGTGTGAAATTTGTTATGTTAAATAATCTTTTTCTCTAATGTCTTCTCTCCGTGCGAAGGCTATTGCGCTTCCACTCGACTAAACGAGTCAAAAATTCCTTAACCTGCGACCAAAATTCGAATGCAAACATTAGATGATTTACCACAATACACTAAACTAGGTTTCATTAAACAAATAAAAGTCTTGCCTCGGATGGTTCTTGCAATGAGTGAGACGCTCTTGTTTCCTTTGGACTTTTTGAAACAAGAATGCCAAACCCTAGTTTTCTACTCCTCAAAACCTAGACACAGACAAAAACAAACAAATGAATTCAAAATTAATTTGATCGAGTTGAAGATGTCGAAGTCATATCAACAAAAAACCGTTAGTCAAACCTCGAATGCATCCTCGTCGGTCTGATCGTCTCCAATGTAAACAGGCAAAACATTTTCCGAATTCGCAAACCCTAACCCAGAAAAAATAATTTGGAGGATGAATACACATTTCTTTTTGTTTGCTCAATATAAGGTAATCATATAGATCTATTTTATGAGTAGAGCTTCTACCAAGTGACTCTAGCAAGAATTCAAGTGCTTTCCCTTTGTCCCATTTGATCGTCGGTCGAATTTCTAGAACCTGTTTAAACATGAGGTATTAGTATCAAAAGATATTAAAACTATTGAAAAAAATCGATGATCGGTTTTCAGCACAATACGATAGTCGGATCAAACATTATAAAATTATTTAAAATTAAAAAAAAAGAAAAAAAGGTGACCTTATATTCTAAATCAGTGATGCTTTTATTTTCTTAGAATTATTAAGATTTAATCCTAAAATAATTAAAAGTAAATGGAATTTAGGAAAAATGGACATGCCTTTCTTCCTTGAGTCATCCTAAGTTCTGGATACTCGTTGACCACCGACCTAACTTTCTCAGCTAATGCACTCCAATTCTGAAATTATAAATTCTCTTAATTAGAATTTAATTCTTTGTTTAAGTCACATCAAAGAACGTAAATGCTAATTAATAACAAAATAATAAAAAAAAGTTTACTTATTTAATTATTTATTTATAACCTTTTCATCAACGCAGCGGAAATGGACAGATACGCAGAATCTGTTGTTTTCCACCATGGCTCCTTCAATGGGTGCAGTTTTCCCACACAAAGCCTTGTATGCCTAAAACAACACAGAAGAACATAATTCGATTTAGGGTTTGGGTTATCACAACTAGGGTTTTTCTCTCTCTCTCTCAAATTTGGGTAATTATCAATATTAAATTTAGGACACTGGCTCTTTCGAACTTTTGTTTTTGTATTCTAACATTCAAAGTTTGAGGTATTAGTAACAGATACTATTACCGTTAAAAGATCCATTAAATGACGGATATTATATTTGGAAATTATCATTTTTGTTACGAAAAATATCTTTTATGCAGTGGAGGACAAAGATCCACTGGAAAAAAAGTGGAAACTTTTGGTGTTCTTTGTGGAAATACGACAAATTCACTGCGGAAAAAAATTTACCTTAAAACAGATATTTTTCCATCTTCAATACTCATATAGTCAACGATATTATTTCGTCGTCGAAATATGAATATTTAATTTCAGAATGACACGTGAGTGCAAAAGCTTTGGTGTCTATAAAAGCGTTAATATCCGTCATTTAATAAACCTCTAACGATGAGAATATTTGTTGTTAACATTTTAAATTTTGAGATGTTAAATAAAAATATTAAAAATTTAAAACTTTAGAGAAGAAAATTTCATATTTTAGGATTAATATCGATAATTTTCTTTAAAACTTCTATCTCAATTGAAGACGGTTTTGATGGGTCATGATCTGTATATAATATATGATTTGGTGTGTTGAGTCATGTAACGTTTTTGATAAGTTGGAAGAGAAGAAACAAACAAACCTCGTCAACCATGGGTAAGAATTCACTGGCTGGCTGGCAAGAGAGTGATGGGTTTCCCTGAATGATTGACGCAAAAGAAAGAAAATGATTAATTTTAAGCTGAGAAATTTAAGAGAGAGAGAGAGAGAGAGAGAGAGAGAGAGGAGATATCTTCTTCGTACAATTGTAGGGCGTAACTTAGCCGCATACCTTCTTGTATTTACGTTCTTTGGTTGGTCCCTTTATGTCCATTCCATGGCTTCCTGCGTAGTAAAGCTCTGCTAATTGTACGAAGTTGTAAACCTGCAGAGAAAAGGTCGAAAGCCAGAATCTATATCAGTAAAAAAAATACAGTCTTGTTTTATCAGAGAAGAAGGCAAAAATGAAAAAAAGATTGCACCTTTTCTCGGCTTCTGCCGCTCACGATGGCTGTAGGGAAGTATCTAGCAACATTCTTCACAGCTTCTCTCATCTGATAAAAGTTTTTGTTTTAGTTTATTTGGTCTGTTTGTGGGGGGAATAATGGTTGTTTGTAGTAAATTTGTTTGAAAAAAGGTCAATGAAAAACCTCGGGGGTCATGAAAGCTCTATCGGGGTCTTCGACGATGGGGGAGAGTGTCCCATCATAATCCAAAAACATGACTATTTGCTTTCCTTTTGAAGCTTTTGTTATTTCGTCGAACATGTGCAGAGCTGATGGATGAAGAAGCTGAGAAAAATTCAAGAAATATTAGACAAATGAGAGGGAGGGAGAGAGAGGAGACAGAGGGAGAGGGAGAGAGAGAGACTTACTGTCCAAGAGCTTTGATCTGCTGGTTCAGAGAAAGAAGAAACGGGCCTGAGTTTTGATGGAGATGAATCTCTCATTGCCTCCACCCAAGCATTCACCTTAGCCCCATTTTCCAGTCTCTTCATGAGCTTCTTTTGACACATAGCCACCAACTCTCCGATCCTAGCCATTGGCTCTCTCACCGCCGGTGACATCGGAGCCGACTTAGACATCGCCGCCGTCGAAGCCATTCCGATAGTAGATTTCGCCTCGGAAATCACCACCCTCTGGTTTGTCATTTCTGAAAATACCCAGATAAAGAAAAATCAGAAAACCCAGTTTCTGCCAAGTGCCAACCAACCAGTTCATCTTTCGAACCGAATGATTTGCCATCAGTATACTCATTACCTCGTGGATCTTTACAGACAGAAGAAGTGGGAATGGACGTTTGTGCTTGTACGGGAGACTTGGTTTGGAGCTTGAAAGGATTTCAATGGAAACCTTAAAAAACAATGGTGGGATTGCAAATCAGTTGCCCACTCAGTGGCTCAAAGTGGGATTTATGCGTGGTCAATTTATAGCCGAGTTTCCTCCTCCTTTTCCGATTTCCTTTTTTGCAAACGGGAAAACCAGACAATTTATTATGTTCTTTGTGAGAAAGCTTTAACGATTTGACACAAATATGTCTCCAATCTCATTAAAATCCTTTGGGTACTTGTGGACTTGGCTTTCTAATTTTCATATAATAATGTTAAAATTTAATAAATCAATCTATTATTTTTTTCCAGCTAATTATCGATATTAATCATCAAGTATAAAAATATTTTCAACAGATATTTTAATTTTTTTTTAATTTTTATTTAACGCCTCAAAGTATAAAGCATTTATTTATTTAAATGATGAATATTATCTGCAAAAATTATTATTTTCGTTAACGAAAATGCATTTTTCGCTGCAGAAAATGCTTTTTTGTAGCGAATACTTGTCTTCCACTCCGAAAAAGAAAGTCCTAGGAATATAACTTACTTTTCCATAGCGAAATGTAAGTATCTGCTACGAAAATAGTGAAAATTACTCTTTTTCGCTACAAAAAATACTCTTTACGCAACTTTGGTATCCATCATTTAGCGGATCTCCTAACGTGTCCACTGCTAACTTTTCAAAGTATGAGGTGTTAGATAACAAAAATAAAAATTAAAAATGTCAGTTAAAAAGATTCCTTACTTCAAAATTAATATTGATAATCATCCTTTTTAAGTTACTTTTCTATTTTATAAGATAATAATAATTATTCTTGTGTCACATTAATTATATAACTAATATTTTATTTTAATTATTTATTATTCATTTTAATTATTACATTAAAATATAGAAGTAAAGGTTAAATATATTATTATTAATTTTTATATACTTAATTAACTCCGAAATATATTAATTTTAAGCAATTCTTTGCCTTGAGATACTGATTATATTCTTCTTTCTTTCAAAAAAATATATATATTTATGTCACATCCTAAGGTTTTAGGTGGAAATGTATTAACTTAAAACAATCTAACGTGTATGTAATCGAGAAGGAGGACTGATACATTAGAGTTTTTAATATTTTGATGCCCATTTATTATTATTTAAGACTCCATTTTCAATTTTATTAATGTATTATATATTTTATTAGTGATCAATTTCTTATAGTAGAATAACCAAACAACAATACATAAATTGTCACCCTCGTGGTCGATTTTCTTGTCCGAGCAAAATCATTTGATGCGAAGATTAGGAGCTCTTTAATTTAGAAAATTAATTTAGTTAGAAGAATATGTTCTTTTGTTAATATATTATTTAGCTAATGAATCTTTTTGATGAATTCATATATTATTGAGAAATCACTTTAAGAATAGGATTATATGTATGTGAGTGCATGTATTTGATCGGTTCATACATTTTGTTACGAGTATATTCTACGTATTGTGTAAGACTTGGTTTAATGTGTTTACCAAAGTAGAAATTCACTAGAGAGAGAGAGGACACTAGAGGCTCGACCGGGTGAATGTAAGCCTGGGGGGGTCGATTGACGTTGAAGGTGACCAAATCCTGGCCAGGTCGAGCCCATTCTCGAAGGGTGATCCGAGGTTAGGCCTACGAGTCTTGGAATTCAGGTCGACTCGCGAGTCGGCTTGATTTTTGGCTCTGCGTCGTGATGCTAGTGAAAAAATAATTAAAAAATAATAATTTCAGCTGGAATAGGTCGGATGATAACCTTGAGTATCAGATAAGCAAAAGTCGGTATCTCCTCATTTTCTCGTTCAAAATTCTACTTCGTCTTTTTTTTTTTCCAGAAGTTTGTCATCGTTTAATTTCTTTCATGTGACATATCATCGTTTATCAAAACATATTCCCGTATCGTCACCGTAATTCCAACGAAGAAATACTTTGCATTGATCTTTTTTATTCCTTATCAAACAAATCACGAGGAGGGAAGAACCAACGTTGCTTTCAGCATCCCTACCACGTCAGTATAGAGAGTACCTCATGAAAAACATGCTCAATCTTATGAACAAAGAAAGGTACCATTAATTAATACTTAAATAATCAATCAAAAACCTTGTCACCGCCCCCGGAAAGTTCGACCAATCAAGCAGCTAAAACCAGCAGCTTGTTCTTCCCCTTTTTCTATCAGACAAACCTGCTTTCTCTTCAATATTTCTTAATTGTTTTCCGTCAAATTAGTGTTTTTATCAGTCGACATTGTTGAATTTATCAAACTTAATAAAGGGTATGTCACTGAAACACTTTTTTCTCTTTATATTTTCTTTTATTTGCGAAGAAACATCTAGGAAGTTTCATATAATTGTAGTCAATTTTCGGCATTTCTCTATTTGCACCTTTAGATTTTCGAGTT
Organism: Begonia loranthoides; assembly: GCA_022433065.1. Lineage (NCBI taxonomy): Eukaryota > Viridiplantae > Streptophyta > Magnoliopsida > Cucurbitales > Begoniaceae > Begonia > Begonia loranthoides. The sequence goes on from CM039485.1 coordinate 1,273,055, forward strand.
GTTAGGAATCGAATAATATATTGAAGAAGAAAATACAAAACCGAATACTTTAATGTCTTTCAGTCCTCCCAGTACAATATTGTCCGTTTTTGGGCCGAATCTCCCACATTTTTGTTCTTGAAGTTAGCAAAAAACGTGTTGTATTATATATGAAGGAAAACTCTACTTATAAACCGTGCATTTTCCACCCTTCCAAGCAATGTAGGATTGTGCATCCCCACTGATATAGGTTGAGCCTTCACAATGAACAATATCTTGAGTCGTCATTGCGTTCACATAGCCGGCTGCCACAAATACAACAGCGAATTTTTTACGAGCCTAATTTACATGAGTTTTAATGCGTGCTCATCTATCAGATTCAGAAGAATACGAATCACCGAACTTGGTATAATTTGAACGTTGAAAAAGACTAAGTAATTAACCAAAAGCAAGCAAGATTGTTGGCGACGTCAAAGATTCAGAGGAATCGACATTTAAAAAAGCAATCAAAGTCTAAGCTGGAATCAACAGGAGAAAGAAGCACAGTCTACACACGTAAAACAACAGAATATATAAGTATGGTTTTTTCTTTGCAAAGAAGTCTTAAGATTCGATTGCTCACATGCATGAAACTCCTCTTTGCGCCCAGGATATACAGTCAATCAAAAAAAGAAGGGCTTTGGGAGATGCTTCCGTCGGCCAAACCCATGTGAAGAACATTGAAAGTTCGAGAGTGAGGTTGAAGAAAATACAGTCTGCAGAGTTGTTTGTCAAAAAAGGATTAGTTAGGCAGTGTAGAAGGAATATAAATATTTATTATAAAATAATTATCGAATAAACTTTTTTGGGTTGAATTATTTGTTTCTAGATACACTGTTGCATTCTTAAGCTTGTCTTTTATGTGGTGATTAAAGCGTCATAATCCCATGTCATTGCTTACATGAATCTCATGCCGAATTTGTTAATGTATCCACGTAGCTGTAGTTGTAGGTCCTGCTAATATAATATTGTCTGTTTTTTACGTCGACGTTCGATTTTGTTTTATGATTTTTATTTTAAAACACATTATACTTGGCAGGAGTAGAATCTTCTTTCCAGCAATGTAGGATTGTGCAACTCTCACGGCATTGACTGGACCCATATTATTAAGTGAATTTTAAACCGTCTTTGTCTTTGCAGGTCAAATTCACAGAGAAACTAAACCAAAATTTTACAGCATTGTTTGTTTTTACGTCGACGTACAATTTTGTTTTCTGATTTTTATCTTAAAACGCGTTGTATTGAGGTAAGAGCATAATCTTTTTTCGAGCAAAGTAGGATTGTGCAACTCTCTCGGCATCGGCTATACCCATACTATTAAGTGAATTTTAAACCGTCATTGTCTTTACAGGTCAAATTCGTAGAGAAACTAAACCAAAATTCTACAGTATTGTCTGTTTTTACTTCGACGATCGATTTTGTTTTCTAATTTTTATTTTAAAACACGTTGTACTGGGATAGGAGTAGAATCCAACCCTCTTGGCATAAACTCGACCCATATTATTAACTGAATTTTAAATCATCTTTATTTTCATAAGTCGAATTTGCAAGAGAAGTTAAACCTAAATTCTTAGATTCTTCTAGCTTCAACCACCAAGATATTAAGCTTCATGCACATTGCTAGTCAATATTATTGGTGATGCACACAATTATTGGTCAAAAGTTGTTGCAATTAGAACGTAACAATACTTAGTATATTTTTATGTTATTTTCTAGATTATTTTGAAGTCAAAACTTGAGTAACTCCTCTTCTGACACGTGGAAAAGTAAAATTTTAAGGAATTGATGGGTCGTAAATTAGAAATGTTAATCAGGGTTTGAAAGAGTCAATAGTTTGACTTTGACTTGACTTTTCGATGCATCAAAACGACAAGAGATGTAATACAAAAAGGAAACCTTGGTTTTTGCCCTGACCCTTTCCCTTCTCCTTTTATTGTAGAGTCGGTAGTTGTGTGGTTGGATCTCGTTGGGTGGTTGCATCCTTGTTTCCTCAAATTGAAATTATGACACTTTCAATATTTTATTATTACTTATTTATTTTATACTTTTTTTTTATATATCTTGCCCTATTAATTATATATTTAAAAATATCTTTCAAATAAGAAATTATCTCCACACTTAAATTATTTTTGTTAAAATTTAAAAAAAAAAACTATTAGCTTTTAACAAATTAATTATTTTTGGCTGTCTGATTTTTGACTCTCGGTGTCTACGACCAAAATTGATCTCCAATTTTGTCCTCATAAGCCTGAACATGAACGTAGATGCCTGCTCTTGAGATTAATTTTTGGTTGTGAAAGCTTGGTCCCAATGTTGTGAATGCTTATTTATGAACGTGGACGTCTGCTCTTAAGACTAATTTTGGTTATGGACGCTCGACCTTGAGGCCGCAAACGCCTGGACATAAATGTAGCTAATCAATTCTAAGACCAATTTTGGCTGTGAATGGCTTGACGTGAATGCAGACGCTCAATTTTGAGATCAATTTTGGCCGTGAATGCAAATGCTCGACGTAGAAAAAGATTAATTTGTTAAAAAATAATAATTGAAATATTAATTTATTAATAAAAATAGTTTATAGGAGAAAGATTATTTTAATAATTATCCTAAAATTAAATTGAAAGGTTCACGAAGATCTTAAAAAAACTGCAATCCACGTAAACATGTGGACCCTCACAATGAAGGAAAAACCATAAAGAGGGCCCCACCTTCAATCTTTTCAGGGCCCCACCTTCAATCTTTTGAGTGATGTGACACAAGCCATGACAAAGCGATGATTTAGCCATTAGGGCAAGGCCCACAAATCATGCGCTTCTCCACCACCCATGCTCCCCCCTTTCCCCCCCACTATTCCTAAAATACCTCTCTTCTAAGGGTGGTGAGAACCGGACTCCTCCGTGAGTAACCTTCCTAAACCGCTAGAGTCGCCGACTGCTGCGGTGTTGCACTGCCGAGTACCCAAAATCTAAGAATAAGGTGGCCAAATTTAGAAAACATGACAAAAAGATGGGAACATAAAATAAAATAATAGGGTTTTTCTACTTTATAATTGCATAAAACTAGATCATATGTCCAATTCTAACACATAAATAAGTGTGTATGTACATAGATATATAAATATTGTGTATAAAGTTTTCACTTGGTTAGTGCATGTGGCACTGACTAGCATGGTCCATAGAATTGATTGCCTAAAGGTATAAAATAAGATATCTTCAAAATGTGATGGACAAAATCTATAAGATTGGAACCCTACTTGATTTATACCTATGTCAACTTTCAATTTATTAAGGTAAGGTGGCCAAATAATTAGCTCGTAACATCAAAATAATAAATGAATGAATGTCTTCTCAAAAGATAATATAAAATAATATTTTTATATGGTATTTAAACTCGTCTGTTTCAGATTAAATTTCATTTAAATATATGTTATAATAAAATGATGTGTTATATACATATTATATACACAATGAATCACCAAGATTTAAATTAGTTGGAATAGATAATGAAATGTCATTGAGATATTCAAAGTATTGTTGAACGGATTTAGTTTGTCGTGCTAGAGCGTAAGAAAGTGAACCTCAATCTAATTAACGGGATGGGTCAGTCCGCTGAAAATAGGCCGTGGTCATTAGGGTTCTTCTGGGCTTAAGGTGGACCAAAGCCTCCACCCGAGGTCCAAGTTGGGATTGTGGGTCTTGAACCCTGGGCCGACAAATATGGGGCGAATTGATTTTACATTAATATATAATTATAGTTAGTAAATTACTATGATAAAAAGTATGAGTCAACTCTATGAATTTATTTCTAGTTATTCACATTATTAAATGTTCGACGAATGAGAGTCATTCATAATTAAGGGAAAAGTATAATTTGAACCTTAACGTTTGAAGTTATCTGCAGAGAAGACAGTCTGTTGGGGCTTAAAATCGGAGAAATAAATGAAAATGGGTCAGAGGACATGCAAAAATTACCGGGAATAATAACATTAGGGTTTAAATTGGTAACGGGTGATACGTTGAAATTTGATTTGTCAAAAAATAAAAAGTTAAAAGTTAAAATTGTTAAAGACATGAAATGTTGGGGTTTTGCTTTTTCTTATAATTTATTAGAATGCATTGGTATTTTATTGTATTGGGTTGGGCCTGGATTCTCGGATCTTTCATTTGGGCTTAAGCCCAATAAGGAGGAATGGTTTCGGGGTTGAAAAAGGAAAATCCGCTGAAGAAGTACGAATGATTTGCCTCGCTTTTCGTCTCCATGTTCTTTGTTGACGCCCCGTTAACTTTCCGGGAAAAACAAAGTTTGGGAATTCAACGGGGTGTTTGTGTTTACGATTCGAATTACATCTTTTTAAGGTGATATTGTCATGTTTTGGTGTTTTAATAGTGGAATTTTGATCGGTTTATAGCTGCGGAGATTCGGCTGTAAGTAGACTAGATCGAGACCCAAAAATTCTTTTGCTTTCTTGCGTTTGAGCGGAAAAAGGGCTGAAGGAGGACGATGGACGGCATAATGAACAAGCTTCGGAATCTCGATGCGTACCCTAAGATAAACGAGGATTTTTACAGCCGTACGCTTTCCGGCGGTGTTATCACTATCGCCTCCTCCATCGTTATGCTTTTGCTCTTCGTCTCCGAGCTACGTAAGCCTCAATTTTCAGAATTTTTTTCTCTCTTTGGAGGAAGCTCCATGCGTTGTGTTTATCTTCATATTCAGTGTTTGTTACGGTTCTGCAATCATGATATAAATTAATTTCTTTTGGCTGGTAATATTGCCTTGCGTATTTGATAAGTTTCGAGGTTTGTTATTTCTGTGGAATTGGTGTCATTTCCATATTATGTTATAATTGGTGATTGTCCAATTGTTAGAATCTACAAAAAAAAGAGCACTTCATCCTACTCGGAGAGATACGTATTGGACACCTAAACACTTTGACGCATCATTCACACACCAAGGATATGTCCATGATCTATTCGTTATTTTCTTGACTTTCAAACCAACGTCTACGCACTATGATGCAGCACAACACATTTGTGTCACATATGGAATACTTTTACTAATTTTGAAGTAGAAATAATATTTATTTTTATATGTTTGGGCTAAAAAATTAAGTTATTATATTATAGATATGAACTAAAAGAAAGAAAGAAGGAAGACACAATGATTTTCAGATAGCAAATTGTAAATTTAAAGCGAAAATATTATGCATTTTTAGATGACTGGCTGCATTTGTGTGTGAATGTCACATCACATCACATCCCATGTAATGGAGTTAGTTTGTTCACTTTGGCTTTGTCTTTTCCAGTGCAACAACGCTGTGTTGGATTTAATTGAAATTAATGAGCCAAGACTCATTTTTTGAATTGGATGTTGAAGGCCTGATGCTTAAAGACTGATGGGTACTCATAGTATAAAAATAGTAGACATTCCAAATGAAATGCTAGATGGTAGTTTTGGTTAGAAGTGAGTGGCTAGCTTATGTTTCTGGGTCCATTCTCTTGCGTAATCATTTTTGTGATGGTACATAAATATTTATGTGATTTGTTTGTTATATTTCATGCTATTATTTTCTTATGGAAGATGGTTGGCTTCGTCTATTTGTGACCGGAGTTCCATTGTGGTTTTTATTTGATTTCAGGGTTATATCTTCATGCCGTAACAGAAACAAAGCTTGTTGTAGATACTTCTAGAGGAGAAACTCTACGAATCAACGTAATTATTTTATGCCTGTTTCTAATGAGAGGTGGAAGTGTTAATTTTTCTTTAGTTACTAAATAATCTCATCTTAAATTTTTTTATTGTGCAGTTTGATGTTACTTTTCCTGCTCTTCCGTGTTCTATATTAAGTCTTGATGCTATAGACATCAGTGGAGAACAACACCTAGATGTGGTATGCTTTGAAGTTCTGGTGCCTAGCTATGAATGAATATGTTTTGGATGCTGTTCACTTTACATAAACAAATGAGATACACATAACCAAGTTTAAAATGTTTATCTTGTTATGAAGGTCCTAGAAATTTTGATATATTATATAACTTGCAGAAACATGACATAATCAAGAAAAGATTGGATTCTCATGGCAGTGTAATAGAAGTGCGACAAGAAGGGATTGGTGCAACTAAGGTTTGTGATATGAGATAAGTTCAGATTTCTGTCATGAAGTCTCTTTGTTCAGACTTCCATATTTTAATGAAATCTATTTAATTAAGAATTACTATTTCAGATTTATTTATTTATTGATTTTTAAAATTTCTGGTATCATAAATTTTGAATGAAGATATGCTTATTTTTAACATTCAGGAATTTGAAACATTAACATATGTTGGAGAATCAACAACTACTTGAATACAGCCTATTTTTTCTCAGATGTAACTGGATGTCCAATTTCAAAATATAGAACAGCTTGATTTGTAGGGTAACTTGTAAACCTGTTGAAAATTTAAGGATAGCAAAAATTTTATGGCTGGTGGAAAAAAGAAAAAAAAGAATCATGTGCTTGTCTTCATTTTACAATCTGTATTGGGAATAATGGAAACCCAGTAGGAATAATTTTTCATTTGGAAATGTTGTATCTATCCAAGATAAGAGTGCTACATTAATTATTGTGTCAGCATATACATAATTAAGTTGGCCAAAGAGCATGTAACGTTTGTTGCCTTGCCATATTAGTAAATGACAATAAGTCCTCTGTTGTTTTATTCAGGCTTGTTTCATTTTTTATCACAGATTGATAATCCCCTACAGAGACATGGAGGCAGGCTAGAGCACAATGAGACATATTGTGGTTCTTGCTTTGGAGCTGAAACGGTATGGTATAATTTGTTGTTATGAAGTTAATTTTGAACCTGACATTAAAGAATAATTCTTTGTTTACTCTCTATTTTTACACTCTATTCTTATTTTCTAACGTGGCAATCATTGGTTCATGCAATTAATGGCTTATTTGAATTAAATTGCACCAATTTAGTCACGTGAGAAAGTAAGAATTATAAAATAGAAATAAAGAGTAAATGTAGTATTACTTGACATTAAAATAGTACAATGAGCACTGAACTAGATAGGCTATTAGCATAGTAAGCACATACATGTCTAAGTTGGAGGAGTGTCCATGTCAGATGTGGACGAACGTGCAATGCAGCTGGATATGAGTCAGACGCCTCCTGACATGCCTAATACCGCTGAATCACCTCTGACATTGCTTGGACACTCTTCTTTGTCTCTTGTTTCCCACCTTCTTTACTGCTGATCTGTTTTTCTAGCTTTCTTCTCTTAGTCTTCCATATTTACCTCCAATCAGCGGGGTTTCTCAGTTCCTGACATTGCTTGGAACCACCTCTTTGTCTAGTTTCCCACCTCCTTTACTGCTGGTTTGGTTTTCTAGCTTGCTTCTCTTAGTCTCCATGTCTACCTACAATCAGCTGCGTTTCTCATTCCCTGAAATGCTGCTTTTGGGGTGGGTCATGGATGTCACTTTTTGCGTGCTGAGCTTCTTTTGTCCAAATTGTTTTCTCCCATCCTCCAAGTGCTGTGCGATTATTTTCCCATGGAATGTATTCGTAATTTGCGGGTCTTCTGTTCATCCCTTTTTTTCTACTCTTTTTGCACTTTTAATTGATTACATTTGGCTTTCTTTTATTTTTTTCTTGATATACAGTTGCTTTTCTTTTTCTTTATTTTGAAGTTTCTATGCACTATTAAGGCTGGTTCAGTGGATTCATTCCTATCAATCTTTTATATTTTCTAACTATTATACAAGTTTTTTAATGGTATAAAAATTGAGGAGAAAATTTATTGTACCAATAATATTGATTTAATACAAAAACAAATTATAGACAAAAAAATTGCATAGTAATCACTAAAAATAGATAGATAACTATTTTAAAATACATTTTTCTTGGTGTTGTCCTCCCATTTTGAGAAATAATGTGTCGAGGTGCACATGAAGAGCCCCACCAATGTCCTTGCTTTTAAGGTATTAGCAAATGTGGTCTGTGGTTCACAGTGCCAACAAATCATGTACATTTTCTACAGAATATGATTGGATAACACAATTTTATGGTTTTCTTATAGCCATGATCGGTTTTTTGTGTTGGTGTTATCTTATGAGGTTATTCTATTTTATTACTTCTTGAAACCAGAGTTTCAAAACAATGTATTAAGCTTTAAAGTTAATGAATTTTAGTGGGTATAGGATCGTTGATAACCTTCTTGTTACTGTCATTTGTACCTGATAATTTATGTTTTATATTTTCTTATTTGTGGACTTCAATACTGGCTTTCACAGACCTTGTTGTAAGTACTTAATGGATGGTGCTATTTATATCTAGATGCAACATTCATATAAAAAGTTCTCTATTTTTATATTTGAATTTTTTATAACTTTTTAATTCACTTGTCTTGCAGTCAGATGAGGAATGTTGCAATTCATGTGAAGATGTCCGTGAGGCATACCGAAAGAAAGGTTGGGCTGTGTCGAATCCGGATTTGATTGATCAGGTCTGTCAGCATGTGTGCATTTTGTGAGCTTTAATTTTTCAAAGTAATATCTTTGACTTTTACTTTGCTGTTTGGTATCTTTTATTTCATTTATCTAATAAAATTTCCATATTGGTGGTCCTTCACGTAATTTGTCCGGATTAAACTGTCTGAATTATCAAAGGACAAGTTGTTGCCAGTATTTTGTATGACAGGTATTATCATATCATTAAGCCTGGGGTAAAATGAATAATGGGCAGTCCATGGATTTGGAAAATTGACAAGAAGCCTGACTTTTTCATTTGTTGTCGCTTGCATGAAAATGGCTGAAAAAATTATGAACTCCAGTGATACTACTTTTGTCTTTCAAATGCGATTAAATTTTTTAGCTCTGTTCTTTTAAGTCCAATTTCCAATTCAGTTTGTGCTGTGTGCATGATGTACTATGTGGCTTTCAGTGCAAGAGAGAGGGTTTTCTTCAGAGGATCAAAGATGAGGAGGGCGAAGGTTGCAATATTTATGGGTTTTTGGAAGTCAATAAGGTTGCTGGGAATTTTCATTTTGCTCCTGGGAAAAGCTTTCAACAGGCAAATGTTCATGTACATGATATATTGGCATTTCAAAAGGATAGTTTTAATGTAAGAGATGTTTTTATGATGTTTTGGCTTTTGTTGCTGGAGATATTGCTTGTTTCTCTCTGAGGATGTTATGATTAATTAGTTTTTTGTACTCAGGTAAGTCACAAGATCAATAGGTTGACATTTGGAGAATATTTTCCTGGTGTGGTGAATCCTCTTGATGGGTAGGCTTTAAAGTCTTTCTTCTCTGCTCCCAAGGCAATCCCCTTGGGCATTAACTTCATCATTGAAATTTAATGCTAAACTTTTTTTCCTTTCTAACTAGTGCTCAATGGAGGCAAGAAACGCCAAGTGGGATGTACCAGTATTTCATTAAGGTTAGTCTATTGAATGTTCTTCTTAAACAGCTTTGGTCTCAGCCACAATGTTTTAAGAAAAAAATGTTCTAACAGAAAAATATGAGTTCTACTACTACCCTTTACTAAGGAAGAACTGAACTTGTCTATTTAACACGATAGTGTTCTTTGATAAAATAAACAGCTGGGGAAATGTTATATCCTGAGTTTGAACCTATGCTATGTATCCTCCAGGTTGTACCCACCGTATACAAGGATGTGAATGGGAATGCAATTCAGTCAAATCAGGTGCAATTGACGTTGATAATCTTACCATAATATAATTTAATTTGTCGTGAATATCTTTGCACTTTAAGTTCGTAGACACTGACAAACTGTGATTGTTTACCTCAGTTCTCTGTAACTGAACACTTCAGGACAGCCGATGTAGGTCGTCTTCAGTCTATACCTGGAGTTTTCTTCCTTTATGACCTGTCTCCAATAAAGGTGTCTGTTTTCTTTTTCTCGCTCGATTTAAAATCCAGACGTGATTGTGCTTTCTTTCCCACGTCTCATATTGTCTACGACACGCCTTGCTGCGGTAAGGTTTATGATTTAACTGTGGATACTTTTCCCCCCATCTGATTTCATGGTCCAGGTGACATTCACTGAGGAGCACGTATCATTTTTGCACTTCTTAACGAATGTCTGTGCTATAGTTGGAGGTATTTACTAATTTTCCAGACTGGCTTCAATATCTGTTTTTTAAGGAAGATTGATACCCTCCATTTCTACCTTCATTTGATTTACTGGTTTTGAATCTTTCTTAATTTTCAGGTGTCTTTACGGTATCAGGAATATTAGATTCATTTATATACCATGGTCAAAAGGCAATTAAGAAGAAGATGGAACTTGGAAAATTTAGCTGAATATTCAAGATGGTTGCTCAATTCACATATCTCCCGAGTCACAGTAACTTGCAATCTCAAGTGAATCGAATGAAGCAGAGAACCCTTGGTATGAACTTTCAAGAGAATCCTTTACATGAATTGTCACTGATGCTTCACCTACTCCCCTTTAGGCATAGTTCACAATTAGATTAATTCTTATCAGTAGTCATGATTCTCTTTGGTCAGTCAATGCTTGGGTTGCACACTTGGGTCATTTGTACCCATGTTTCTTATGTTAATGACAATTGAATTGGACATGTCCTTAATTTAGTACAAGGTTGGTTTCATCTTTCCGCTTCATCGAGTTTTTTCCAACCGACTTTATCGGAGCTTGCATAGCTAATGAAGGTTCTCCTCCTTGATCTTTTTCCATATAAACGCTCATTCCTTATCTGTTTGAGATTCTAAAAGGTTACCAGTTTGTCTTTTTAGCATGATTTTGGTCAATATTATTCCTTTTTTTATTAGTTAAGTTGCAATTTAGATTTCATCCTTATTTACATTAGATCTTAAGTTACCTTTTTTGACAAAATGAATTTTTGTATCGATAATTTAGATTCTGTTAATTTATCTGTTAAATTCAAGTATATATGTTCCAAATATTCTATTTGATTAGGCGTTCTACCATGATTTCTAACTTTTTAGTGATTTTTAATGCGATAGAGGTCGAAATCGAGATAGAAATTGTCGGAGAAATTATAAATTTGAGTAAAATATTTTATTAAATGAAAAATATAGTATATACGGGTTGAATTTAATTAAGGAAAAATGACAAACCAACCATCATTCTTTGTTGATAGTGATAAATCAACTATCATTTTTTTTTACTGACAATTTAATTACTGAATTTTGAGAAATTGTCGTCACGAATATCACCGTTAACTTTCTGAAGATCGCAATGTAAAAGAACAAATGCTCTTGGAAAAAAAGGGAAAGAAGTCGTGATTTTACAATAAATTTTCAGTGGAAAAGAGATAATATCCATGGAGAATGGATTTAGAAGATTTTGGATTTTATAATTTAAACGATTTTGTAAAAGAATTTTAATATTTTAGTTTTTGGATGATTTAAAATTGTTTTACAATCTAAGGGAGAATTACTGTTTGTTGGGATTTTTTTACGAATAAAACAATGAATTTTTCTTTATTTGCAGATGAACTACGGCGGTTTGACAACGAATCGCGGTGGTTTGACGACAAACCGTGGTGGCTTGACGACGAACGAGACACGTTGAACCGTCTCATTTTATTGTCACACTGCTGTGGTTTACTAAATGATTTGTAACGAGCCATCAAAATTATAGTGTTATTTTTAAAAAAATATAAAATTATGGCGGTTTGTAGATGAGTCCTCGCGGCTCAATATTATCACGTTTACTGTTGGCAGTATTATTTTTTTTATAATTTAGTGATTAATTTATTTTAAAAAAATATAATTGGTTTGGATTTTTATTTTTTTAATTAATTAATTTGACTTAAATAAATAAATTGAACTGCTAATATGAAATCATTAGAGGATTAGACTGCATTTTAGCCTCTGGATTAATACCAGGTGGATCTTAGCTCTTCATTGACATTGATTTCAAACCCTAACTCCTACAATTTCTTTACCTGTTAGACTAATAATTACATATCTATACTTACTCTATGCCTCCTGCCTATGGTTTCTAGTCTTAGGCACAATAATATACGTGTCCTGATTATTGGTAGGGAATTCAGCTACATCTCTGCTCTCATTAATGTTTTTGCCCTGAATTTGGACCTCGTACATCCATTACTTGACTTTTTTTGATGGTCAGAGATGCTTTTATTGAGATTATATTTATTTAATTAATTATTATTGAGGATGATTTTTGGTTCTTAATACAACTAGAATTAACTCAAAGTAAAACAATTACATACACTAATTCACGCAAATGATGAACCTACCTTTCTCCGAAAGGCCAAGCAAGAAAAAACCAGCCGACTCTAATGGAGAATTCACAGTTAAGACAAGAAATTAAGCAGCAGAAAAGGAAAGAAATTGGCAACTGCAAATGCCAAAAATTCCATTGCAGTAGCCCCCGAAACACAACTCAAGGGAAGATGGAATCCCAGTTAATCTCTGATGGGTAGTTGTTCTCCATCGGGAAATTCTCTGAAGATGGATCCCATGGTGAGTTTGCAAGACCTGAGAACGTAAGGTCTGAAAATGACGGAGCTTCAAACCTTCCGGAAGCATTGTCCATGGAGTAATAATGGTCGTAATCATTTGATTCCATTTCCGTCATTTTTGTACTCTCTGCGCCAGTTATCGCCGGCTGGGACCTGGCTTTTCCTCTCGAGGTAACGGCTTTCTCCTTTTTCCCCTGTTTTTGCGAATCGGCCAAGCTCTGATAAATTGCTTGGAGCTTCGCATCTACCGAGGAATGGAGACTGCTAAGGTCGCCGAACTCCAGAGTCGAGCTATGGTGTTTAAGGTGTGGGAAATTGAGCCTAGCGGAGTCACCTCTGAGCTTATAAGCTGCCCTATCATACGCCATTGCTGCTTCGTCCGCTGTGTCGAAGGTGCCGAGCCACAGCCGAGTCCGATTCTTAGGCAGACGAATCTCGGCCACCCATTTTCCCCAATGCCTCTGTCTCACTCCTCTGTAAAGCTTGGTCGGCTTGGAATCGAGAGAAGTGGTCTGAGTTGTTTCTGGCTGGTTATAATCAATCGTTCCCCAAGGTTTCTCGGTTTGGTTTTGATCCTGGTGGGTTTGAAAATGGGCATGGTAGTTGAGCTCGTTCGAATATGGCTGCTCAAAACAAAGGTTGTTTTGATATTGGTTTTGGGTTAAGTAGGGCTCTGTAAATGATTGAGCGAAGGAAGAAGACGACCCATCTGGGTATGTTTGGCTGGGAGGAAAATAGGAGAGAGAAGAAGGAAAAGAAGAAGTTTCAGAGGTTGAAGAAGAAGCACTCTTCATAAAAGGTTCAAGTGCTTCCATTAGCTCACACCCAAAAGGGTTTGACTGAGCTCCTCCATAGTCGTAGAAATCCATTGCAAAATCCATAACTTCAAAAACAAAACTAAAATATTTCCAAATTAAAATTCTACTAGAAAAAATAAACAATAGCCTGCTTCTTTTGAACAAATCAAAGAATATGAACTACAAAGAAAGGAAATAATGATAGCTAATCTACAATGGAGATTCAAAGAGGACTGTAATAGTCGACCCCTTCGGCTCCAGGGAAGAAGAAACAATCAGCGATTGAGGGATTTCTAAAATACCCTCCAAGCTGAAACCCAGAAAACTACAGATTACAATTAAAAAAAAAAAATTAATGGGAAGAAGAAGTTTGAAGAAGAAAAACCCTGGATCTCGATTCTGAGAACACCCGGCTTCCGAGAAACCTTCTTTAAGTTTGCCTTGAAAACATTTTCTTGAAAACAAACCCAAAAAAATCGTAGCCTGAAAGACAGATGAGTAACAGAAAGGGATTCAGAGAAGCGGGGAGTTGCAGAGGGGGGAGGAAGAAGAAGAAGAAGAAGAAGAAACAAACTGCAAAAGAACAAATTTGGTGGGTCTCTCTCTTGCTCTCTCTCGCAGACTGAAAAAGCGAAAATATCTCTCTCCCTCTCTCTCTCGCTCTCTCTCACCCACTCTACCTTATCATCTCGCCCCCCCTCTCCTTTTATAGACCGAGGCAGAGCGGCGGGGATAATTGTTTAGTGTTAATCCTGATTATCTTACTTTCTTAATCTCATTTAGTAGAATTAATTTTGTTCTCTCAGTATGGCTTTCGGAACTCCAAACATGAAAGTTGACTTTGAAAGAATCTTCGTCAAATGTGGTTGTGGTTTGGCAGTTGGATTAGATTCCCTGGCAACCACTCAAGAGGATCACTCTATCTCTTATATTTAAATTACAATTAAAAATTAATTGAATATTATTTACACTAAGACTATTACTATTGAACTCAAATAATACGTCTATTGTGGACTATGATCTTAACACTTCGTTGATTTTGCTAATGTGACGAACACCGTGATTCATTTTATGTCGTTTTGAGCATAATGTCATTTTGGTATTGCAGAAATTTAGTGTTAAAATAATTAGTAAGGCCAAAGTTTTAATAAATATTTAGTACATTAATGAGTTAAAAGTGATTTTTTTATATTTATAATTAAATATTTGATAAATTATAATACTTTATTACTTTTTTAAAAAAATTAATTTATATAAAAGTTGTGGATCATATTTGCTAAATTTGTAATGAAAGTCGTAAATAAAAAAAAATATCCAAAATAAAAATTTTCTAATAATAGAATTCATTAATATTTTGTAGCTATAGAAGTTTAAATTTTGTATATTTATTTAAGAACTTAAATAATAAAAATGCAAAAAATATATTATTGTGGCAGGTTGCCATATGAAAACAAGAATAACTGGTCCAGTTCATAATAGTGGGTTGCACAATCCAACAATATTTTGAGAGAGTAAAAAATACATGGTTTATAAGTAAGATTCTACTTATTATCTATTATATCGCATTTTAAACCAATTTCAAAAATAAAACTGTGTAGATTTTAACATAAAACAAATAATATTGAAAATGTTACCATTATTCTATAACAATTATATTTTTTAATTTATTAAAAATTTCAGCAATTTAAAAAAATTATCAAGGAACCATTTTTAGACCTTCTAAAAATAAACCCTAAATTGCTTTAAATATTTTGGCCATTTTATTTGACTTCATTTGGTTTTGTTTGACTTTTGATTTTGGTTGTAGAGCCTACACTTATTACTCTTGCTTCAAGTTCACTGTATAATAACAATATATTTATTTTCACAAGAAAATAGGAAAATAAGAATAAATAAAATTAAGGCAATTACATTAATATTTTTATATGAATTATATTTTGCAAAATAATCCTAATATTTTATGCATTAATTTAGCTCCTGAGTATAAATATGAAATTATCTCACATACACTTATTATTAAATTATTAAAAATTTTCAAAAACTTAAATATTTTAGTTGAATTATTTATATTATTAAAAATTATCAAAAAAAATTCTTATAAATAATTTTAGTCAACTAAATATAAAGCATGATAAAACTTAAGCTTATTTGCTCTACCCATAATTTTCACTCTGTCAATAACGACGTCGTCTTGATCGGTCAGAATGAATATACAATGTTCATGTATATTCCTTAATTTGAAACAAATGAGATCATTATTTATTGTACAGATATTCATATACGCGACACGTGTTGTCACAGGTATTAATAAATGATCGATAATAATAATATAGTGAGCACATGCTATCACATTCCTTCACGATGTAGTGAAAATTTGACTGTAATTGTTAAATGTTATTATTTATTAATTCATAAATTAATTAATAATTAAGGAGTTTAAAGATTTAGGAAGCGTATAATGTGACCCGATGGGAACATCGCGGCCGTGCAATTTTGAATCGGACGGACTGAAACTTTGCCGATCTGGGAAGAGTAGTCAACGCAGACGCAGGCGCAAATGAAGAATGAAAGCAATGTAGGAGAGTAAATGCATTATAATTATTAATTTAATCATAATTAATTCTAATTAAGTTTGAGCGAGTGATAGGAAATGTCACGTGCGAGTGGGACAGGAACTTCAAATGCGGCGCTGATGTTGCTTGCAAAGCCCGTGGTTGAGGTGGACAGGATAGTCGGGTTAATTAGAGTTCGGAGCATGCCCAAAGGGAATCTAAAACTTGAAATGACGAAAAAGTACATGGTCATTTTGGAAAAATAGCATTTTCAAGGACTTCCATCTTTTCTGACTTTACATGTGTCTTAAATTCTCAACCCATTGATTCAAGATTCATGAACAAGTTTAGAACTCCAAAACCTTGTACTTGACCATTTGTGTAAATAATATTTAGTCAAAGTTTGACCCCAACCTTCTTTCAATGTATAGATTTTCAAGAGACTCATCTAGGGTGGCCAAGAACTGAACTGAATCGAGAATTGACCTGAAATCGAGATTCGATTCTAGTTCTTGGTTCTCAAATTTATAAATGGTTTGGTTTGGTTTTGATTCTTGGTTCTCGGTTGGAACCAAAATCCAAAAGACCAGTTTATAGATTGAATTGTGTCATCAGATATTACCTCCGCCTCCACCTCCACCTCCACCTCCACCTCTGACGTATTGTCTATCCCTCCAGGAACTGAAACTCCACAGTTAGACGAAGGAAAGAGATGTTAGAGAGAGAGAGAGAGAGAGAGTGCACGAATTTCGTAAAGGAAGGTGGCCAGCAGTACAAGGCAAGGCAAGAACTAAAATTCAAATTAAGTAGATTTGTTTTTCCTGATTTTTAAAGACCGGAGGAAATAGGGTTCGTCAAATAAAAGTTTACAGATTATGGTAACATGGAACCTTGGGCGGGGGAAGACGAGAAGAGAGAAGAAGATGTAGCAGAGCTTAAATGAGCATGTATGGAGTCACTTTCAGCTTGTTCTTCCCCATTATCGGAGGAAAGAAGCAGGCAACTTAGGGTCGGAGATTCATTTGAGTAGGGTTAAGAGACTTAAAACTTCAAAAATATGTTTCTGTTTTGCATCTTCTCCTTACATGGTAGCCATGAACTTAGGGATCAAGTCCTCTCCGAAAATCAGATAATTAAATTTGACGTTTTTGTTAGTTCTGCCTTCGTATTGTTATAGGTACAACATTTCATCTGTTTGTATAAAATGCCCAAAACGAAAGTTCAATCATTAAAAGTAAATTGCTCAACTAATGCTTATCATTTAAAGTGAGATTTTTTATTCTCTATCTAGTTATTTTAGATAAATCTCATTGTTAATTAAACTAATTAACTCGAAATTGATCATTGAAATATAAATTCATCAAAATATGACATTTGAATCTCTTCTTTTAGTCAATAGTTTCTCGAGCATAGATTGAAACACTAGTTATAATAATGTCATATGTGTCTGTTGGATGTGTTGTGTTTGATGGGAAAATCAAAAAAATGTTACAAGATCCATGCAACAAAAGTACTAATGAGAAAAACAGTTGCTTCATTCCCCTCCACCTTTTTCTTACCTTCTTCTTTATTTTCTCTTTCCCTTTTTATTTATTTTATAAATATCGCGTTTCTCTTATTCTTGCAACATTAAATATATGTAATGATATTCTTGCGATATATTTTTTTATTGTATCGTCTCAAATAAATTTTTTTCCTCAATACATGTCGTTTTATATATTAATAAAACTATTTTGTTAATTACATGACTAACTATTATATTTTGATATTATAATAATAAATAATTATTATAATTAAATTTTTTAAAAAATATACATTATATTGATATAAATTAGAAATATTTATATATGCTCGGCTCGATAGGTTTGGCTCGTTAAGGATCGTTAAATTTGTTTAATCGGCTCGGCTTGTTTAACTCATGGCTCCCTAGTCGGCTCAAGTTGAAATTTTTTTTTTGGTAGGTTCAGTTCGTTGGGTTCACTATGCTTGTTAAGCTCGACTCGTTTAACTCGCTAAACTCGGTAAGTCAGACTTTTTCAAGCTCGACTCGGTTCAGTTAGACCGGTTGGTTGTCACTTGTATGCCCACCCCTAGTTTTATTGCCTTGTCATTTTAAGATTGGGGGTAGTGAAATGGCATTGTGTGACTGCAGGAGGGAAGTTTTAACGGCTGGTATTCTGTGTCAAGAGAATCTCATTATTCTGTTTTCAAAGCAGCTTGAATGCACAGAATGGAATGCCTCGAAGGCGAAACTTTGGTCGCTGGAGAGATCGATTGCATTGATTTCAAAGCAAAATTGATTGCTAACAGAGACAAGCCAGCCATTGTCAATGTCCAAAATAGGTTATCCTTCTCTTTTCTATAAGGAGAACATCTGATTTTGAAAGTATCTTTCCATGGATGCCTAATATCTGTCGATCTTGTTCCAGGAACAATGATGAAAGGAGTCGTTTGATAAGTATTTCACACCCAAGAAAGAGGAAAGAATTAAAGAAATATACGTATATAATAACAACAAATATGTATAGTAAATCTAGTCTCGACAAATTGCATTTTACAAATAGACTTACTGGAGAAAGTAATCCAATCCCACAAACACTATCAACAACCATGCCTATACATATCTACAGTAAGCAAATGCTCAAAAATCACCTTCTTCTTCGCTGCTCAGTTGGCATTAGGATGGAAGTCCATGAAACCCGGATGAGATCGGTGGCCGTTGAGGCCAAGATTGAGATTTTGTTGGTTTGCCGAGGTGTGAGGCATGTGAATTTGAGGCTTTGAGGTGCCAAATTGATGCAGAGATGGCGGAGGAGATGGGAATTGCTGAAACAGTCCCCGGTTATACGAGTTGCCATTTCCGGCCGGCATTTGCCCTTCAGCTATCTTTAGCCGTTGCACTTCTTCTCTCAACGCTTCATTCAAAGCTGTTTTTTAAGGAAAAAGGGAGAATAAATTGGCATTAATTCCTCTTTTCATCTCACAAAGATGTTAAGAGATAATTGGATTCATGAGCAAAAGGAAGAAACTTATTAAACCATCCCACTTACCGTCCCTAAGTTGGGCTTGCTGCTCCAAAGCTTGTAATCTCAGTTTCAGTTCCTTATTCTCGGTAGACAACCCAGTGGTGTCTTTCTGCATCAAATGTAATTAAGAAACCATCCTCAGGTACAAATATCAGTAGCAAGAATGCATGATCAAAGCAAATATAAGATGCTCAAACAAATGTGGGGTCTAATTTGTCTTCTTGAAATCGAAACTTCAAAAAGATAAGAATATCTTCTTATAGTTTGACACAAAATCTTTATCTAAATTGTTCCAAAGGAACGAAACCAACAATATTTCCGGTCTTACGTTCATAGCCAAAGAATCTCCCAATTCTCTGATGAACTTGAAATCAACAAACAAAGAAATTCTATATTTCCTTCAGATCACCATAAACATCCTGAACAAACACACTCCCAAAGCAACAACAAAAACCGTAATGGAAACACACATTAGGGTAAAAGAAATACAAACACTATAGGTCCGGCGAATTACTGACCCAGAAACTACCACGAGTTATACACTCAAAATAAACTGCCTTGAGCAACATTTGATGTAGTGATTCTCTCCACATCCCCCCCTCTCGTTAAACCACCAACTAACCCACTAACTTCTTTTCCACCTTGTCACCTCACCATCTCCATTTCCTACTTTGCCACTTTATTTTATTCTCATCATTCTCTTAGATGAAATTTTCAAAAAGAAGAGTGAAAGTTTGAGAGAAATTTGGTTTGAAAAAGCTTCAAGTTGAACTCATCCAAACATCAGCTAAAAAGAGGGATAAAATAGCTTGCGAACTATTTTAATCACAGGCTACAAACCATGTAATTCATACGAAAAATCCAACTCATAGTTCGGAATCAGTTTCATCTCGTGGAAAAACTTGTAGGTTTTTTCCATCACTCATGGAAATAGAAATGATACCTGCAAAATTGTGACTTGAGCAGAAAGAGTCGTTGCTTCTGACTGCAGCGTTTGAACCTTCCTCTCTAACTCATTGGTGTAACGAACTTTCCTTTCCTTCGATCGGGCAGCAGATTGTCGATTTGCAAGAATCCTTCATTATAACAATGTATAAATCAACAATCCTCTATTTTTTTTAAGCACAAGGCAAATATAACCTTTAGCACTAGAATTGATAACTCAAACTACTCCCTCTAATTCTCTATCCGATACACACAAACAGCTACTGACACACACATACTACGAAGAAATTAAGGATATTCAGGACTGAAAAGTTAAGCAAAGGTGGAGACAAATGAAGCTGCAAACTTAATCTATTTTGTAGATGTAAAATAATTCTAAAAGCTGGATTACACAAGGAAAGGGGGTAAATGAATACAATTTTGAAAAGAAATTCCTCCTGATAATATGCAAATCCCATGAAAAAAGATGGAATATCAGAAAGGGAAAAAAGAATTAATACTAATTAAGCTGATAGTAAGGGAGAAGAAGACAGAAGAAACTACCTTTTAGCTCTCTTGGGGTCAATTAGGGCAAGCTCAGCGAGTTTGTCTGGCCCCATCGCCTTCTTCACGCCGTCAACCATCATGCAATCAGCCTCAAACGCCGACGATGATGACCCATCCATCGAATTGCTGTGCCGGTGACGAACCATCCTCTTCTCCCCCACTTCCAAATTCCCCCCAAACCTATCGCCATCGCCTCCATCGCCAGAAATTCCTAGGGTATCGAAGAAATCGGAGTCCATCGACAAGCTTCTAAAGTGAGCACCAACGGCGCCGGAGCCAGAGGCCAAGAGCTTGGGGCCGCTGGAATCATTGAACTTAGAGATGGAAGCGCCAGATGAAGGAGACGGTGAAGGCGATGGAAGATAAGAAAGGTCAAGATCGGGATCAAAGACAAGAAGATCGTCCAGATTCGGTAATCGGAAAGAGGTGTCGGAGAGTGCCCGACGGTGGTGATATCCCCGATGCGGGGTGTCCGGCATCTGCTCCAACTCCATGACACCGGCCGTCGCCGGCGGCTCACCGGCAGTGAAATTAGTGTCCATATCCATTGCAGCACTGACAGAGTTGGTGGTTTCAGGCCTTCAGCTGAAAATACTCACGTGCGTAGGAAGTGAAATATTCTACCAATGACAGATTATTCCTGTAAATCCAGTCGTCCACGTGGCATTCTCAGATTAACAATTAAGTAAAATATATCTTACTCCCGGTTATTTGGGCCGGGCTCCGACTTTGGTGCATTAGTTATTCCAATATATTTATTTTTTAATTTTATATTTTATTATAATATTTGCTTATAAAGGAGTATTATTAATTATTTATAATTAATTTTAATTATTACATTAAATAATAATAAATGTAATCTTAATAAATAAAAAATCTATATAAATTTAGATGATAAAATTTAATATAAAAGATGATTCATTCCTTTTAGGTCAGGTCGTTCCCCGTTCTGTTTTAGGTTCTTTGCGGATTGTGACAAGATCATAACAAAGATTAAATCAAATGAAACTTTGGAGATTTAATGAGACCCAAATGAGCAATCCACGCTCAGGATTAGGGTTTTCATGTTAAAAAAAACTAAAATTCATAGGGATTGCTCATTTGGGTCTCATCAAATTGACTAATTGCAGATTGCAATGAGACTGTTCTTGTTTAGTGAGTGTAGATGAAGACTCATTTGGCACTAATTTGTTATTTAATTATTGTATTGTTCGAACAACTAAACGTCAGTGGGAAAGGAAAAGAGAATAATCATGATTTGCCAAATTTGCAATTATATTTATATTTTTCAATAATTATTTTATCAATTTGTATGTATGAAGGAAGCTGCATAACAAATGCAAAATATATTTTATTATTACAATTACGTTTAATTCTTTTTTTTAATCAAATATGAATTAACATATGTAAAAATCACATTTACTTATTGAAATTTTGATTTAATTATCGGTGGATTTGTTCTTAAATTAATTTCATATAGAATATATATATTGTAGAGTTTAGGTGTAACATCTCTAGTTTTTATAGCATAATATTATCTACTTTGGGCTAAAGTCTACACAGTTTTGTCTTTAAGGATAGCTCATAACACGTTATACTAGATAGAGAGGAGAACTCTACTTATAAAACCATGTATTTTTCACTATTTCAAGTGATGTGAGATTGTACATTCCTATTGATATAAGTTGGTGGACCCTCACATAGGTCATTCTGGCCTTCATAGGGCGGCCTGCTACAATCTCCTTCTCTTGGGGACTCGACAACCTCATCGGTCACACTTCTGGTTGGGCTTTGACTCTAATACTATTTGTAACATCTGCAGTCCTCCTAGTACAATATTGTCTGCTTTTTATCAAACCCTGCATCGTTTTGTCTTGGAGATTAGCACAAAACACATTGCACTAGGTAGGGAGAAGAACCCTACTTATAAAATCTCGCATTTTTTACTCTCCCATATGATGTGAGATTGTGCACTTCCACTAATATAAGTCAAACTCTAACATGGGTCATTCTAACTTTTACAGAGCGGACTGTCATCCTGACTTTCATTGAGTAGGCTACCACAATAGATAATATTTCTATGCATTTAAAATATTACTACCTTAAAATAATAATCTTTTCGTTTTATTTGTTTGCCAAACTTTGTACATAAAATTTTGATTAAAAAAAAATTTGTTTCACAAGCCCATTCAATAATATAATTTTCTTTAAATGCAAAAAGATGATACGAAAGATAATACTTTCTTTATTTTTGGATAACAATCTTACATTTTAATTTTACTTTATGATAAATTATTTAAGTGTTATTTATTTATTAATATAAATCATCAATTATTTTAACTATTGCTAGAAACATCATTACTATCACCCACCCAAAGATTAGACTATTGAAATTATTTGTAAAACAAGGATCTTTAAAATGATCATTCTTACCCTCCCATGACCTAGAGGTCGCCAACCGGCCCTTGGCTCACGGGACGTAGGCCAGCCTTAAATTTTGTTTATAAGACTTCGTCATGTGTTATTAGGGTGATTTCACATGAACAGAATATTCATTAGCGCTGCGATATTTCTCGAAATATCAGATTAAGCCTCACGCTCCACTTGAGCCACATATAAGAGGGACGACCTAGCCCAAACTAGTCTGATGATGACCTTGACATGACGGGCTGCCACATGAATGACAAAAGACAAAAGACGACTTAATTTAAAATGATATAAGATATTGGTAATTCGTGGTTCTCCGTGTACCTTGAGCATTCACTCCACTCTTGGTAATGTGCATTTCATCCTCATCATTCCATTTTAAGATCTTCTTTTTATGGGGTGGATTTGCTTGTTAAACAAATATTAAGCCAATGAATTCTTTAAGTCTAAGTGAGTTGAAGAAATTAATTAAGTTGTGTTAATCCTTTCGTGTTCTCCACTCAAGAGTAATGGCTACAGAAGATTACTATATGTTGTTTTGATGGACGTGTCTATTTTGAACGTATGATACTGTGCATGGTTGCAAAATGGTGGCATATTGTGCATGTTCATTGACAACCCTAGTTTTCTTTATTCAGTGTTCGAATGGTGACAAATAATGGATCATGAGAAATGTATGTGCTCTTTGTAGTTCGTATAACTGCCACAGAGCTACGTCTATTTCTTCTCGTTCTCAACTTGAGAATCATGTTTTTGAAATTCTTCTTTTTTCTGGTTTTCTGCAGAAATTTCTGGCATTTTTGCTTCCCTTTTTTGCCTTTTTCTATGGTGCTTTCTTTCTTTTTATACCTTTTCTTCTCAGATTTGTTTTGATTTGAATGTGGTAGAAACACTTTTTTAGGCTTTAGATAGCATCTAATTCCAAAGTTTATGCGGATTCTTCTGAGAGCTTTGTTAGGACTCAGTACCAAGAGATAAGAACACAATCACGTGAGGGACATTATGTCACGATCTGGAAGCAGATCTACAAAAAATACTAGGAAACGACCTGATCTTTGGAGAAAACCCGATCTTGCAATCCAAAACCTGATTTGACAGTGAAAGACTTAGCATAAAACAAAGTCATAATCCAAACGAAATAGGTCGATGTCCACCAAGTGACCACGAGGATAATAGTGTAATGAATTAAAATATTGTGCAGGAATACAAGCACCCAATATTGTACAAATTCTATACATACCCAAAGGAAAAACTTTTACCAAGGATCGAAAATAAAACACTCAAGTAAAAACAAGGAAATGGGAAGCCTTTCACTCCAATCACTGTTCATGACCGCCTTGATTCTTACTTGGGAATAAAAGGGAGTTGTTTGAGATAAGTGACTAACTCAGTAAAAAACTTATACTATATGTAATGCATGAAAAAAATAATTTTATTATTTCATTCTAAAACTATGAGTGAGATAAGATGTTGTGTATGAGTTTACATTCATCAAATTTTTTTACCGTTTTAAGAAAACTGGCTTCACGAGCCACCGATGAGGCAGTATCAAAACATTCCCGCATACATACGCACCTATATTAAAATAATTTTTTTGTTTTCTATTGAAAATAATCACAATGAAAAAGAGGTCTCTTGTGACACCCCAGATGAAAGGGTGTGCAATCTCACATCTCTCATGGACCTCGGCACGACGATTGCTCACAAGGCACATAAAGAATGACAATGATCCAAATATCCAGTTAGTCACATAAGGAAGAAAGAAGGATTGTCTGAAGACTAGCCAAATGTGAATCGATCGCATAAACAAACATCCTGACCAGGTTGAGAGATTTGAACTTGTTATGAAATAGAACAATAAACGGAAAAAGAAAATACAATGTAAGACGCCAAACTTATGTGAAAAAACCCTGTAGGAAAAAAAATCACGGGCAAAGGATAATATCTCTTTTTGAAAATCAAAATAAAACTGCGAGTTTTGTAACTTTATTTTACATGAATTTATAGAGAAAACATACCTCTAAATTAAATATACAATGCAGGTCCATCGGCCTAGCCTAATAGAATTTGGGTCATACCAAACTCTAAAATAATCCAATGGCGAGTCATCACCGTTTTATTACCCAATCGCGTCGCACAAACAAAATACTTTCATGCAGTAGAAGGCGTACAAGGATAACCTCATGTTGTTTTGACCTCGAAATCATCCAAAACAACAAGAGGTTTATCCACCAATGCACATGTAACGATATAATGAAATATCAT
This sequence comes from Begonia loranthoides, assembly GCA_022433065.1. Taxonomy (NCBI): domain Eukaryota; kingdom Viridiplantae; phylum Streptophyta; class Magnoliopsida; order Cucurbitales; family Begoniaceae; genus Begonia; species Begonia loranthoides. The sequence continues at coordinate 1,298,122 of CM039485.1, forward strand.
CCACAAATAAAGCAAACATGTAAAACTGGCGTGCATATAATATAAAAACAAACGTACTGTTAAACATGACACGCTTCTTTTTGTGTGTGATAGCTTACAAAAATAAAGTTTTGAAAACTATGATGCAATGCAATACATTATAAAATCTCTACCTCGACAAAAACTGCTCTTCTTACCAATGTGCTTCCTTTGGTAAGAAGAGCAGTTTTCGTCGAGGTAGAGATTTTATAATGTATTGCATTGTATCAAAGTTTTCAAAACTCTATTTTTGTAAGCGAGGGACAATAGTGAATGAGTTTCTGACATTTTCTGCAGCAGTCGTGTGAACCCTGTTGTGGACTCAAAGGATCCGCTGCGGACGATCGGCACAGATGCCAAAGGTCTTGCTGTGGATGCCCATGCTCTCGCTGCGAACGACAGACGTAGACGCCCAGGGTCCTACTGCGAAAGACCAGTGCAGACGCCCAGACCCGACTACAAACATCTGGTCCCAAGGCGTTTTTGGGATACAATCGACTATCCCCGCAGTAGACTGGGGACAACATTTCCAACTACCGTCGACAAGAAAAACATGTCATTTTCACCGATTTTCACCACCAATCGATTTAAAACCAAATACGAACTATAGATGGATCCATAAAACACAAACAACCTAGAGATCACAAGTTTCCAACCTCGAATTTGAACCCGACATAAACAAAAATTTAAACAAGAAAACAAGGAATAGTTTAGAATATATATATATTCACACACATAACACAAACAATAGACTTCAGTATAAAATAGACAATATTATACTATTCAATGGAATTTGTAATATCGCAAAATCTCATATGCTACAATTGTGGATAACTTTGAGCCACAAATGATGAACTAATTAAGAATCTTCTGTTTCATTGCTTTAGTTCCCCATCTGTTTCTGTCAGTGTTTCAAGCATTAAAGAAATAAACAATTCAAAAAAATGATATCCATAAAATGCAATGGAAGAAGTGTACAATTTACTGGGATTAATGTTTTTGTTTCTTCCATTAGTGGGAGATACCTAACTCTACTTTAATCTTCCACTTCACCTTTCCACCATCTTAGGCTAAACAAGTCTCTTCCTCCATAAATACCCCATCTTGATGCGTGTGTCCTCCACACTTCTTCAATATCCTAAAAAAAATTCAGTTTTTTTCTGTCTTTAACTACAGCTTTTTGAAAATGGAAAGCAAAACTTCTCCCATTAGTGATCTCGAGGATCAAAAGACGATACAAGATTTCGATTACTCGAAGAGATCGCAATGGCTTCGAGCTGCTGTTTTAGGAGCGAATGATGGGTTAGTTTCGACTGCGTCGTTGATGATGGGAATTGGTGCTGTAAAACAAGACAGCAAAGCCATGATTCTGACCGGTTTCGCTGGTTTGATAGCCGGAGCTTGTAGCATGGCGATAGGAGAGTTTGTGTCTGTTTATTCACAGTTGGATGTAGAGTTAGCTCAAATGAAGAGAGAGAAACAAAAGTGGGAGGTGAGAGAAAAGAATGGAGATGAAGAAAAAGAAGAGAGAAAAGAAGAAAGTTTGCCAAACCCTTTACAGGCAGCTGGAGCATCAGCTTTGGCCTTTTCAGTTGGAGCCATTGTTCCTTTATTGGCTGCTTCGTTTATAACTGAGTATAAGGTGAGATTAGGAGTGGTTGCAGGCGCAGTGACGATGGCTTTGATAGTTTTTGGATGGGCAGGGGCTGTGCTTGGAAAGGCTCCACCGGTTAAGTCTGCTTCTAGGGTTTTGATTGGAGGGTGGCTAGCCATGGCTATAACTTTTGGACTAATCAAGTTGGCTGGTTCAAATGGGCTCTCCTAGGTTTCATGGTTCTTGTTCAAAACTGATGATCTTTGGGGGAAAAGTTGTAACTATTGTCTTAGTTTTCTTCAAAGATTTTAGATCTTGATTTTAATTGAAGATGTTATAATTATGTGAGCATGTACTAAGCTCATAAATACATCCTCTCTCTCTCTCTCTCTCTCTCTCTCTCTCTCTCTCTCTCTCTCCCTCTCCCTCTCTAGCACCCAAAACATGTTTTGTTGATGTTAACCTCTTTGAAGCAGAAGAGAATATTATCCAGAATTAAGAAACTTGTTCAAACGTTGAAGCAGAAGAGATTTCAGTTGTAGCAAGTTCAAAGTTTTGATTTTGTTTTTGGGGTAATTGAAATTCTGATGAAAGTTAATCTTGAGATTTTATAAAGAATATGGAAATTAACAAAACAAACTCTATAGTTTCAGGTTAATGACACATCAAATCTTAAAAAAATTTTGCGGACAATTAAAATCTCAAACTATAGGAAAAGAATTACGTAAACCTTATAGTCACATTTTTCGTCAATATAAAAGTCTATCAATACTAAACAATATCGTTTCTCAACATCAATTGACGTCTCCTAGCATCCACAGATATCCCTTAATGCTAAACGAAGTTGTAAGTAGAGAGACATCGATCTTAAGTCGAAGGACGTCCATTGTGGGACGAGGGACATCTGTCTTAAGTCGAGGGACGTCGGTTGTAGGATAAGGAATGTCTATCTTAAGTCGATGGATGTTTGTTGTAAGACGAGGAACGTCCATTGTGGGACGAGGGATGTCCGTCTTAAGTCGAGGATGGTCTTCCTACTATTTCATCTCAGTCATTAATCTCTAGCTTCGGATGTCCATCTTCTGTATCAGACATCTCTTAATTTAATTCAATAGTCATTTTTTTTCTTACTTTATCATTTTCCATCTGATCGTATGTTATGCCTCATTATCTGCCGACCATCCTATTTCAGTCCAATCTCGCTCTACACCGATTTTCTTCTCCCTTAATCAATATTTTTCCTATTTATTATCCAAATATTCGGCTTATCGCCGATTCTGTTACCCATCATTTGGAATCAAAGCTATTCTAATTTATATTATTTGGTATCAGAGCTAATCCAATTCCCATAAGAGTTCATCACCTCATGTATCAATTTTAGGCGTCCCTCGTCATTGAAGGACGTCCAAGGATCATTCTTGAACATCCGTTTGAGGTTCAGGTGACATCCTTGACATTTTCTAAGCTGAAAACGTGACTTTAGTGTTTGCCTCAGCAATTTATGACAAAAAACGTGACTGCAAGGTTTGCCTTTTTCATATTCCATAGTTCGAGATTTGAGTTGTTCGCAAAAACTTCTTCAAAATTTAGCGTATTGTTAATCATAAACTATAAGTTTTGTTTTGTTAATTTTACTAAAGAACATGTATACAGAATGTAATTCTAACAAGCAAAAACTATTGTTGGCCACTCAGAATGTTTATAGATTTCATCAAATCCAACATGAAAATCTCTTTTTCGTTATTTTAATCAACAGAAAAAAGTTGATTGATTTATAATTAGTTTGATTGATTACACTAACTTTAATTACTCGAATCTGCATTTTCATGGCCAGTGCCAAGTGTTAATTTTACATTTCATTGTCGTTTATGTGGTAGATATATTTTGATATAATATAAATATTTAAAATAATAAATTATATGAATTAATAAATAAAAAAATAAAAAAATTCTGAATTATAAAGCTAGTGTGAGTCAAATATTGAATTAATTTTACTACCAACTAAAATCTTAAAATATGATAAATGAATGAGGCAAAATCTCGGAGTTACATTTTTTTGTTAAAAAACGTCTCTCCACGCAGTTATCTATTCTGAAAATAATGGATATCTGCTCCCTAGGAAAGATGTCTTTGCTATTAATATTTATAAATTAACGGACGTCCTTTCTAAGGAGTAGATGGTTGCTATTTTAGTACAGATGTTTGAGTCTATGTAAATGCGAAGACACAAATATCTGTCATATAAGTATATTCGTCTGTCTTCATGTAAAGGGGTATACATAGATGTCCTTCCTAGGGAGCGGACGTCCTCCAATGCCATATGAAGTCCAAAAATCTGCTTTGGACATCCTGCAATGCCGAGGGACGTTCAAAAGACATTTTTTAATGAAAAATGTGACTGCAATATTTCTTTTATTTATTTTATATAATTTATGGTTTTAATTATTAGTAAAATTAATTTAAAGTGTTAATGTGGAGAATGTGAGAATTCGATAACCTGAATTCTTTTAGACTGGACTTATAAGCTCGCATGACGGGTTTCCTTCAAGGGCAAATAATCAAGACAGCACACAAACGTCAAAAATTACAAGTGAAGACGCTAAACATTGGGGCGTAGGGAAAATTTTATGAACGACACTCCATCGAGGCCAATGCCGGAAAAGTTTGACTATTACAACAACTACACCGGAAATGTGAGCATAAAATGAAATCTCAAAACTTGCCAAATTCAGTAAATCTCAAACCAACAAGCTTCTCTGCTGCATAATTTCTGCTTCCCACTTGTATATTTGCCATATGAGCTGAAAAAGATCAAAAGCTGAACCACAACTTTGTTCTATGAACATATCAAACTATGCTTGGGGGATGCCCTGCCCAATTGCACATCGCTCGAGGCCATCGAGTTATTATGCAGTCTACCAGAGGGGCATGTTGAGGAGGTTCGGGCTTTACTACTTCAATGTTTTTATCGGTCGATTTGGCTACCATGAATTCCTCAGGGGTCCATCTTGGGGGGACTGAAACCTTCAGCTTAGTGAGCCGAGGTCTTTGAACTGGATTTTCAAATCCAGTAGTTGATTGCCTCCCATTCAAATCTGCCTTGGCAATGCCATTAAAATGATAAAGATCAAAGATTTTCTTACCCATCATTCCTGTTGAGTCTTTTAATACCCCCAAGCTCTTGTCCAACTCCAGAATTACCTGCCAGAACTCGCTCCATACGATAAAGCCCGTGCTGCAAAGGTGATCGAATTTCTTGGATTGAAGTTTTAGAGATGTTTCCTCGAGAACTTGATTAAAGCCTTCGACACTGATGAAACCGCCACCTCCGCTTTGATCTTGGCCGTCGAAAGCTTTTCTAATCTGTGATTGTCTTTCTTCTTACTCATTCTCGTCCTGAACAGTGGAATCAAGAGCAAAGAGGACTGTGTAGTGGGATTCACTCCCAACAACCCATATTGGCCATTTTGGGCATTTCAAATTTTGGCCGACCTCACAGAAATTAAGGGATTCTAGCAGAGTAAGGAAGCCAACTTCAACGCTTGTAGATATGCCTCTCAGACACAATCCACCGCCTAAATCCATCCTTCCATCAAATACATTCGGGACTGCCTGCCCGCAGAGCAACAAGTTTACGATTTCCTGTTCCATGAAGTTCATTTATCAAGAAAGTACATTCAGTAGATCCACTAGAGAAGCACAAAAGGGATATCAAATATATACCTGTGAGGCATGTCTAAATGGAGCAGTGACCAGTGGGAGGCTTGGATCATCCCTGTCACCTTGAACCATATCCTATATTAAAAAAATACTTCTAATCACATAAATAACAAACGGATCAACGAATTGCATTTTGAAAATTTCTTTTTGGTGTCGATGTTAGGCTTCATGAATTGGCCGTAGAATTGCATAAAAACAATTTCTTTCTCGGGTTGATGTTGCGCAGATCAGAGAATCAGAGCAAAAACTTACCAGTCCTCGAGAAAGTAAAGCAGAAATCAGGAATAGCAGTGCACCAGTACGACTTTCAAAAAATGGGAGGAGCTCCTGAATCCTCTGAAAGGCAATTGCTTGCGATTTGAATATGTGAACCCTCAGCACTTTCTGCAAAGCAGCCGTTGACCCAACTGAAATACCATCAAGTGCTTTTGCAATGATCTATGAAAAACGTCCATTTTTTTTATGCTAAAGGCAAGATTAGATATTCCAAAAAAGTTCAATTTGATACCAAAGTGATCTAGAGGACAACTTACTTCCTCCTTGATGCTGTTTTCAGATTCCTCACATCCATGGTCTATAACACTCAAAGTTGCAACAGCGACCCTTTCATTATTTCCCCATAAAAACAAAATCTCACCCATGCTTCTGACCAAAGCTCTGTTGAAAGCGGTAATATACAAAACTTAATACCCTTGATTCAAAATTTCCTTGCAAAAATATAAATTTACCTACAAATAAGCAAAAGAGAGATAATAAACGAGAGGAAAACACAACTTGCGGCCATAATTGCACAATAATAGTCAATACCCAACAAATACAGCTCTGATTCACAGTATAATTGTATTAAGAATCAGTTATCAGAACTTGTGCATGGTAAGATGCATGAGAAGCTACAAGGCACATGTACAAGGCACATGAATGGACTTTCAACAACCTTATGCTTGACTGCCCACTTTTAACTACGAATTATGACAATCTACTTAAATAAGAGAAGATTCTAAACATGTAGAGGTATAATATAAAACAAAAAAAAAATACTCAGTAACAAACCTTATGCCTTGACTACTCCATTGCACAAGAATGTCCTTTGAAACTTCAGACCCAAACACCATTGAAAACAACTGGTTCACTTCCTTTGGAGACAGCTCACTCCCCAAATTCACACCTTCCACGCTCAATTCCCTCTCCTTATGCTCCACCTTGGAGGGCCAACGACTTACTGCAGCTACTGAGGTTGTGGCACCCTTAGAAGCAACCATCCGCTTCTCAGCAGCAGCAGCCATAAGTTCCCTCTGCATCCGTCGAGTCTTCACCTCCGACGACTCGTCCGTCGAGTCAGTAGGAACATCCCCTGGCTTGGTACGCTTGGGCTCAGGAAGAGAGTGCTGCTGCATACTCATCCTCAAGGCCATTCGAAAATCTTCATCCTCCTGATCCGCCATGTTCAACACCACATTAATTGTCTAATTTAGTGGCAACCGGAGGGTACTTTACGTCCATATGAAGAAATCAAGAAACGTTCTTTGGCCGTTGGATTTGGTTGTAAAGGCTAGACTTAATTTCATTGTTGTGCATAGTGAGCATTTGTCCTCCTCAACCGGCGTTCAGCCCCGATCCAGCCGGGTTCAATAGGCCTATCTGAAGCCGGGCCAATGGGCCTCCAATGACCCTAGGAGGGATAGAAAAGGTTTTTCTTTTATTTATTGTCATGCATAGTGAGCATCGTCCTCAATCCACGTGCTACGCCAATCCAATCGGGCCAAAAAAAATTTTCAATAGGCCTGTTTGAAGCCAGGCCCATGGGCCTCCGACAACCCTAGGTGGGATGACCAAGGGTTTTTTTTTTAAATTTTATTGTCATGCATAGTGAGCATTCATCGTCCTCAACTGTTATGCTGCCTCGATCCAATTAGGCCCAAAAAAAAAAATTTCAATAAGCCCATTTGAAGTTGGGCCCATGGGCCTCCGATGACCCTCGATGGGATGGCCAAGGGTCTTTTTTTAATTTTATTGTTATGCATAGTGAGCATTCATCATCCTTAACTAGCGTGTTGCCCCGATCCAATTGGGCCAGAAAAGAAAATTTTCAATAGGCTCGTTTGAAGCTGGGCCCATGGGCCTCCAATGACCCTCGGTGGGATGACCATAGGTCTTTTGTTAATTTTATTGTTGTGCATAGTGAGCATTCATCATCCTCAACTGGCCTATCTAGTTAGGCCAGAAAAAAAAATTTTCAATAGGCCCATCCAAAGTTTGGCCCATGGGCCTCCGGCAACCCTCGGTCGGATGGCCAAGGGCCTTTTTAATTTAAAAAAAAATAAAATAACACCACGACATTTTTATTGAATGTTGATTATCGGAGTCCCTTCAATGGATTCGATTATTATTGATGTTTTCTTATAATAATATTTTTTTTTTATGTATAAATAATAACTCTTAAGTTGATAGATGTAAACACATAAACGGTCGACTCTCTCAACATGTTTTACTTTTACTCTCTCGGATTAACTCTCTCCACTCTTTAGTTTTAATCTTTGAAGCGTGGTATCGTGCCAAGTTAGTATCACTTTATAAACATTAAGTGATATTAAATTAGTTTTTGTTGTTTTATTAAATTGAATTTATCTTTTATTTGATATTAATTTGTTATTTGATTGTGAATAGTATAGTTAATGTTAGTGACGATGAAATTAATGTTATGAAATCTATTGGTTCTTTTAATTCTCTTAATTTTAGTATCTATACACAAGCATCATCTAATATTAATCCTCAATATTCGGGTTTTCGGAGAGTACAGTATAAAGAGATATTCTGAAAAAATATAAGAAAAAATATGAAAAAAATATTTTGAAAATTACGGAGGTAGAATATGTTTAACTTCCCATATGTGGACGTCAAAAAATTAAATGGGTTTTCTTTGTTTGACCACTATTGATGAAATATGAAATGTGTGTAATCGTATTATTTCTTTTAGGGTAATTATCAATTTGGTTCCTGAAGTTTTAGAGTTTCTTCAACTAACACTTTAAACTTTAAAATTTCAAATCTGATACCTCAAAGTTTGAGATGTTATCGTCCAATACCCTCACCATTATTAATTCATTAAAATAGGGGTGTGAGATGCATGTAAAGTTGGAGATAGGCTTTTAGTGTAGACGGTAGAGTGCTTTCGGATACGAGAAGTACATTGGCACCGAAGGCGGTTGAAGCACTAATATGCTTGAAAGATTATAAGCTAGTGGATAAGAGGATGCAAGAAAAAAAATGAGATAAGAGGAGATTACGCAAGACGTGGTTAACATCGACATTTGTAGAACAAAGTTTGAAGAGTCTAAAATTACATCATTTATTTTAATTAATAAATTATATATAAATATAATATTATGATTATACTTAAAAATTATATTCATTAAATAATTTAATTAATTAAATAAGTTTTAATATAAACTTTGTAAATACAATTTTCCGAGCTAAAATCCAAAGGAACACGTCAATAACGAAGATGAAATAAGCACGATAGATCATTTAGATTCTTACGAAAATGCCATCAAGAATTGTTATTTTTGGAGAAATTAAAATAAATATTGGAAGTATATTAGCAAAGCCAACACAAGAAGACAACTCCAACTCCGACAAGCTATTCCCACGAAAAAAATAAATAAATAAATAAATAATACGTCCAATTTTGTGATAGGGTATTTGATAGAGCTTATAATCATAACTCCACAGTTCCTCCCGTGGCTAATTTCAACCCATGGAAAATAAAATTAATTAATTTAAAAAAAAAAAAAAGAAAGAAAGAAATACAGTGAGTGTGACAAAGACAACACACTCTTGAAATTGAAATCTATAATATGCCCATGAGAAAATATTAGGGTAGCCATGAATTCAAACTCTATACTTTAAAGTTACATGCAACTAATATTGGATATGTTAAATTATGTTAGTTTAATCTCGGTATTTTTTTAAAATTGTTATCATTTTAAATCTTATATTATAAGTCTCGTTAATTTTATACAAACGGTTAATGGTAACGAAATCTTGGTTACTTCTTTTTTTTTCTCACTCTCAGCACTCTCTCTGACTCTACCTTCTCCAGCGCTGACTCTGTAATATCTGCAAAAAAAAATTTTAAGTAATGGGGGAGAACGTTTTTTGGAAAACTCATCTCCCTGTACTGCAATATAATAGCGGACTAGAAGGGATTCCTTCTGAATCCTCTTTTTCATTGTTCGTGCTTAAACGCCAACTCTCTCTATCTTCTATCTCCATCTCTCTCACGACGAAAGCTTCTCAGTAAGTGAAACTGTTTACGATCATTTTTAGGGAAGAAATTGACTCTGTGATCGAGTACTTAGTCACCTTTGGTAAGCCGCCTCATTCCCTTCTTTATAAATTCAAATTAACGGGATAAGATTCTGAATTGGGGTTGTATTCTTAGGACAAATCAATAACACTGTGTTTTTATACATTTTAAGTACAGAAAATACTACATTTTATCCCTGAATTCATGGTTTGTGTTTTTTTCTTAATTTAATACGCACATGTTTGAATTAGATGGACATACTTGTCTTGCCCGTGGGACACCCAAATTAAGCACCTTCCTGTTTTGTTCTTATCATTTAACGTGACAATTTCCATTAGTTCTTGATCACTATCATTTGTTTATGGCTTGTATCATCATCTTCCTCTCCCAATAGTGCCCATCAATGTCTACTTCTTCCTACTGTCACTGCTTAAAACTCAAAATTAAAAATGGTGTCCGTAAGAATCTTGAGAAACTACCCTTTCCAATGAGGGTTTTTTTATAACATCTAATAAAATTATTTTTGTAAGATAGTAAGACGACCTATTTTTGAGATAAAATATCATGTTTTGACTTAAAATGTCACAGATGTGCGCACCATATTACTCCGTGAAAAATAGTTGATGCATGATAGTAGAAAGTAAATGCTTTTTTTTTTTAAAAAAGGGACATTATAGAACAAGAGGAAATACCCACATTAAATTGAGGATTGTATTGTGGAAACTCTTTTTGTGATGACAAGAATAGCGATAAGCTTATCGATAATAACAGAGTTGGCAATATCATTTAGAAAACGTGCAAGACATCAATATATAGGTAGACTTCTCTCTCTAGACTACCAACACGCATTTAGAAGTAAAACTCAAAGAATAAATGTAGATGAGTCTTGGAACAAAATGAATAGGGTAAAGTAAAATTTAGACTAACGTTTAGGGTCATTTGAAGATTAGACCTTAAACCGTTTTTTAACGAAAAGGAACTTTCACCTTTCAGCTGTTAGCATTTTGGACTTTACTGTCGACTTATCTATTAAATCCAGCACATGATGGCTATTTCATTCTATGATTTCTAATTCGGTTTCGATGTCTATCACATGATCGACAAAGTTGTAAATTGCCAAAGAGAAAATCAAGGGAGTTTAAAATTTAGTTAGAAAATGGCAAGAAAAGTTAGAAATCGAGTTAAAATGTCTCATTAAACGGAAAACGTATTATACATGTAATGACTTTAATAGATAAATTGAGAGTAAGGTCTACATTACTAACAACCGAAAGATAGAGTCTAAATAATTCTAAACGTAGAGCACTTTACTCAAATGAATAATATCTTTTTGGCTATGCAGGATTCCACATGTATAGTTTATGGAGAATGATCGAAATATAACAACGATATAATACGCATTTGAATTTGAAAAGTTTTTCCATCTCCAACATGAAATACATTCGATTCCACGAGCGTAAAGTATGAAAGTGATTCTAATTGGAGATTTTTTCTTTTATTGGAAAGGAGAGAGAATTTGTGCTGAAGCAATAACATAAAATAACAAATCAAATTAGGTTCATCCAAGTTATTGGCAAATGCGACATACATAGTACATGTCCACTAAGTATTGTATAATGATTTTATTTTAATGTCATACAAATGTACAATGGTGGAGGTGCTCTCCTTATGGATTAAAGTAATAGCCATTACTAGAACTTGATTCTCCAACAAATGATCATCTTTTTATTCAATAATCAACTCAAAATCATTGCCTTTCCTAGCTAATAATAATATATATATTGTTTGTGCTCCGCAAATGCTACACTCCACAAAGAATATTCGATTATTGGGTCCTCGAACAATCTATCTTATAAGATAGTCGATCGATTTCCCATGCCGAACCCATAAATTGCGTGTTTTATTATTATTATTTTCGTTCTCTTTTACTGTTATTATTGTCGTATCATTATTATTGTAACATGAGCTAGGGATCTAATGAAATAATTAGTATACTTATGTCAACTTCGCCTTCTGCGCTTTTTAATCGATGAACTCTATTTTTCACTATTTTTTATTGTCGCAAAAGAAACTTTTAATCATTTGAGAAAATGTCGTATCGTTTTAAAATTGTAAAATTAAAGAGGAAAGATATATTTCTAAATCAAGAACATTAAACTTTTTTCGGCCTCATATTACCAAATAATCGACGAATCCCGACAACCATTGGTGCGAAGGTATTTCAATAATTTTAACGGAAAAAAGTGTCAAATGTGCCTTTTTCTTAAGTTGTGTTAGATTTCTTTATTTTCTTAATCTTGTGGGTAAAACCATGATAAAATACTTATATTGGTACCCATTTGTTTCATTGTTTAATTGTTATAAAGTAATTAAACTATTATAATTACGATTCAGTTCTTTTGGGTCGGATCGTTTTCGGTTCTGTCTCAAGTTCTTTGCAGATCGTGACAATTTCACTAAAATTTACTGTCATTTACATTTATTTCATAATTATTCAAGAAAAAAATCAAATAAGTAAATGCATTTCCTTATTTGAAACAGAATCAAATGCTTAGTTTTAGGTTTTTTTTTTTTTAGAAAAAGTTAATTCTTCAAATCCATATATTGATATCTAGACCCACCATGTCTCCAGCATGAATAAAAAGCATGAGATGAGTCACACTCTAGCATTTTTTGTCCGATTCCTTAGATAAAGTAAGCTACATAACAATGGGAACCCGAAAAATCTTGATGTTGAACGAACGAATCCGAGAAGTCAATTTATTTTTGTTGGAACATGTGACTTAGTAATGACCGAATTTTCTTTTGGAGTGATGTTACTTTCCTGTGAAGGTCAAGAAGACACATATGTGGGTCCGGCCGTAGTGGTGCACAATCTCACATCACTTAATATAGTAGAAAATGTATGGTTTGTAAGTAAGGTTTCATAGTACAACGTGTTTTGGGCTAATATCAAAAACAAAAATCGTGCGGATTTCAATACAAAGCAAAAAATTTTGTACTGAGAGCACTGAGGGACGTTACAGTGTCACGTTAAAAATTAGAATCATGAAGTAAAAATAGAAGGTAAATATAATATTACTATTTCTTTTGAGTTAGATCGAATCCATGCTTTAGTATTAAGGTTTGTCAATCACTCTATAAATTCAACCTGAGTCACAAAACAGAAATGTAATTTGATTTTTCGTTAGTAAATTCTCTATCTATGCTCAGGATTTTTTCCGTTAAGGTTCTTTTACGTCAAATCTTGGTATTATAATATTATTGTTCAATTTCAACCTAAGATAAGAAGATGAATTTTATAGAAGAAAATGGAAAAGAGATGAGCACTCAAAATCTTTTAATTTACTTGGATAGCGTCTCTTATCACACAATTTATTTATTTATTATCATAATTATTTGATGATCAGTGACACTTTAAATTTGTTTCGTCTCTATGTATCAATCAAATACCTTGAGTCGAGCAGTCGAATTGTTACATTCTAGAGGAGAACTGAGACAGAATGGGGGGTAACCCATACTAAACTGTCTGATCCTTTAATTTTTTATTTATTTACTTATTTAATTAGTCAGTTGAAGACTTTAGTAAATTAAAAAATAACAAATAAATTTGACCGGGCCTAACGAAATGGGTTATATCAAAGGTCTAATAGTGACATCAAAATAGAGTTATAATATATGTATGAAATAAAAGTGCCAATAATTTCTAAAATTTAATACGAATATTATTACAAATTTTAAATATAGGAATTTAACTTCACAAATCCCTCGAAATAAAATAATGCAATAATAAAGGAAATGTCGGGTCAATCCTGCGACGACAACTGGTGATTGTCCAAATTAATAACTGAATATATGTTGTTAGGGTGAGTCGATTAAACTCAATAGAAGAAGTATTTTATATTCAACAATTAGAATTTTATAAATTAAATCATGGATCATGTCATAATTAAAACTAAGTAAAATCGATTAGTGAGGCAGAATGTGAAAAAGGTCCACTGTAATGTGGTATGTTCTTAAAATAGGCATCACAGAATCTCACTGAAAATGAAGTTACTCACGGCTCCAAGTACACAATGTCATAGGCACATAGAACACGACGTTACTCGGTGATCGCTAAAGCCACAATAATAATGTCGTGATCTGGTTTTGGATTTTGCGTCTAGGGACACAGCACAGTCAACTGCCTCATTACTTTATTTAACACAACAAACACATTCTCCAACGGTCGAATATACGTATATAAAACATGACTCTGTCACGGGTCAGTTAAATGATATGCATGCTCAAAATAAAATCTGTCCAGCAAAAATCTTACATATAATACTATAAAAATGGACAATCATAATGGACTCGTCATTTTATATAAGATCACGTCTCAAAATAATAGTTTGGAAAACAATGCAATGGTGGATATAAATAAAACCTTTACCTCACAATGGCCAACCAATAATCAAAGATCAATCCAAAACGGGAACGTCAAATAATCAGTCGAGTTCAAATTTCAAACCCTGAAATCTAGAAATAATCATTTTACAAAATTAGATCAAATTATCTGGTTTAAATTATAAATTTTAGGCTTAAAAAAATAACTAGAGAAAAATTGAGTCTGCCTCGAGTCACCTAAAAACAATCAGATTAATTGTCTAAAACGTCCTTAAAATCGGGTTTCGAATAAACCAAATAGTGTCAAAAAAACTCATCTCGAGTCACAACAAAAAATTCCTGAGTCGCGATTCAGGAAAATTTTTTTAAATCAACCCAAGAGGGTCGAGCTATGGCTTCAAATTTGCCAAGTCACGGCCTGACATCGTCTTCCCCCATGCCAGCCAACAAAATTTGCCGAATTTCCAAAATTTTCACGATATAAGTCTAAAATCAACAATTCCAAACACCTAATTCATCCTAAATATCAATTTGAAATTTCAATCTCCAAACCAAACAAAAATTTCAAAACTTCAACTATAATTAACTATAAACCAACGATTATCTCACAGAGAAATTCAAAAGTTGCTCTCATAATTTGAACCAACTCCCATTCAACGACTCCTCTTTGCTGTCAAAAATCTCCGATTTTTCTGCAACTGTTTTTCTTCCCTCAAATTTGAGGAGAGTTCTCTTATCTCTGAAATTTTCTTCACACAATAGTGGTGAGAAAAGACATCCTCTTAAAGCCTCCAAGATATTCAAAAAATAAATGTGGTAATTGGTTGTGGGGTTGGAGGTTATACTTCTACGCATTAGTCTCTCTCAACCCCACACTCCCAAACTACCACACGAACTCTCTTTGAAAATTAATGTATTTCTTCAATTATTCATAATATGTTATCTTGTAGTTCGTGACAATTTCATTCCCGTGCTCATGGATAAAGGCATATTCAACATCTTAATACATGCAATTATACATGTGTTCTTAAAAGTGTCTTTTCAAACACGTGTAACCTTGCCCAAAAAACCCGTCAACAAAAAGAAATAATTAAATTTATTTACAAAAAATCTTGAGATATTACTCCACTGTCAAAGATGTGAAAATGGGCAAAACAGGAGAACAAACTCTATATATAGAATAGAAAAATGAAGACGTTGATAAGCGGAAGGTAAAGAAGAGAAAATGACAAAAGCAGTGAGCAGTATCCTCAGGTATGGCGTGGCTATGGAGAACTATAAGCCTTACGCTGCAATGGTTTTGGTCCAGTTAGCTTACGCAGGCATGGCTTTGTTCTCCAAAGCAGCAATTTCCCAAGGGATGAACCCTCATATCTTCGTCTTCTACCGCCAAGCCTTTGCTTCTCTTGCCTTGGCTCCATTCTCTTTCTTCTTTGAAAGGTGGGTTTTTCTTTCTTCTTCTCTGCGATCTGTTCAGTTTCATTCGACTGTTCTTATGTTTTTGGCTGCAGGAAGAGTTCTTCTGCAATTTCCTGCAACTTGTTATGCCAAATCTTCTTGATTTCTTTCTGTGGGTATGTTCAAAAGTCAGCCGTTCTTGATTTTATGAGCTAAAACTCTTTTTTTTTTTAATTTTTTTCTTGAATTATTTGTTTAGGGTGACGCTGAGTTTGAATCTTTACTATGTTGCGATCGGCCAAACTTCTGCAACATTTGCTGCAGCCACCACCAACGCTATTCCGGCCATTACCTTCGTTTTGGCTCTTCTGCTGAGGTAGTTTGCTGAATTTCTGTTAATCTTTTCAAGAAAGTTTATTATTTCTGCACGATTAATCTAATCTTTGGGATTGATTTGTTAGAGTGGAGAGCATTGCCATAAAGAAATTACATGGACTGGCAAAGCTCGTAGGATCAGTTGTGGGACTTTGTGGTGTCTTTGTCTTTGCTTTTCTGAAGGGGCCGCCCATAAAGTTCCCAAAATGGCACCCAGAAATTCAAGACTATTCATCAGCCAAGTCCACATTTCTAGGGTCTCTGCTCATGCTCTCAGCCAACACTGCCTGGTCTTTGTGGCTCATTCTTCAGGTCTCTTTTTCCTTCATTATTTTAGGTTGCTTTTTAAGATGCAACGACTTATCTCAACCGAATATTACAATATTATCAGTTTCAGGTCAAAACACTTAAATTTATACTTTTGAGTTTATCTCAAAAAGTCTTGTATGAGTTGGAGATGAAACATTACTTATATATTCCTCTCTAAAACTACAACGATTAAATATATAATTGTGAACCTATCATTTAATTTTAAATTTTAACGAATCAGGATATCACGATCCCTCTCTTTTGAGAGGCTTAACATCTCCATCGACTACATTTTTGATTGAGCTGATACAATTTTGTAACAGTAACACCATGATCTCTACGTACCAGTACTTATTTTCTGTTTTGAGTTTATAGTGGAGTGACTTTGTTTTTTACTTTAATAAATCTTGTACTAGTTAGAAATAGAATAATATTTGTATAGTGCCCTGGAAGAAGCCAATTGATTGTAGTTTCATCATTTGTTCTTGGTGACCAAAAAGGTTCACAATAGTAGTTCATTTCTCACTATTTTTGTGTCTTTTTGTCTCAGGGTATGATCGTGCAGAAATATCCAGCAAAACTAAGACTGACTACCCTCCAATGCTTGTTTAGCTGCGTACAAGCAGCTGTCTGGGCTGTTTCTGTGGAAAGACGGCCATCGGCTTGGAAGCTCGGGTGGAATCTCAACCTCCTCGCCGTCGCATATTGTGTAAGGCTTCTTCTTCTTCTTCTTCTTCTTCTTCTTCTTCTTCTTCTTCTTCTTCTCTCTCTCTCTCTCTCTCTCTCTCTCTCTCTCTCTCTCTCTTCTCTATT
>CM039485.1:1315130-1425067 GCA_022433065.1 Begonia loranthoides
CACGCTAGCCATCCCTGTCCTTTCTTCTCTCTCTCCCCCCTTAAAATAAAATATTCATCAAACCCACAAATGGATTCGTTTGAAACATACCCTTTGATATTCTCTTTTGAAATAGTTTAATGTATGAAAATGGCAGGGTGTGGTAGTGACTGGAATGACTTACTGGATTCAAGTGTGGTCGATAGAGAAGAAAGGCCCAGTTTTTACAGCCATGTTCACTCCATTAGCACTCATCACGACAGCTCTCTTCTCAGCCATTTTCTGGAAAGAAGCTCTCCACTGGGGAAGGTTCGTTCAGTCATTTCCCCCTCCCCCTCTCTCTAGAGAAAGACATTGACAGCCATTATTGATTGTTTCGCTACAGCTTTGCAGGGGCTATTCTACTGGTTATTGGATTATACAGTGTCCTGTGGGGGAAGAACAAAGAAGGTGGGAAAAGCCAAGCCAGTCAAGAAGCACAGGATAAACCCAACGAGGAAATTGTCTTGGAGAGCATCACACACCATTGATTGATTGATTGGACATAAAAATCATAGCTTTCCATAAAAGCAACTAACTTTAACCCATCAACGCCCACACCACCTCAAGAAAGACAGGCATGATCTCCAAACGAGGAGACAACGTGTACCATAAAATACGAGGATGCCAACTTTGCCAATTCCAAACGTGTGTAAATTTAGTTTATAAGTTGTCATTCAATGTCGGATTATTATAGGCATAGTCTATGATAAGTTTATCTTTTAATCTCATTTTTTTAATTATGTAATTAATATCTTATTTCAAGTATTTTATAATTTATTTTAATTATTATATTAATTAATTAGTAAAATAAGATTAAAATGTAGAATTAAAAGTTAAAATTAGCGTTATCATTTTGCCAATAATAAAAGATTAAGGTTTTTAATTAAAAAAATAAATAAGTAAATAAATATTTATTAAAATAATATGCGGGTGATTCGGGGCTCCGAAATTCCTTTTGACTTAAAACCCGAACCGGTTCGTGGAGAAACCCTCCATTATCTTTCCTTTCGTTAACTGGTTAAGTCGCCTCTCTCTCTCTCTCTGTCTCCGTCAATTTTAGGGTTTTCACGTTTGTTTGTGTGAGTGTCTGTATTGCTATTGCCTTTCCACAGCCCTGTGATGGAAAAATCATTCAGTATTGAGCGGTGGCGGTGGCTCTTTGTTCGTCGGCTGGCTTCTATTCATCACCACTTTCTTCTCCTCTTTCTCCTTCACACATACATGCATACATATACATATATATATATATATATATACACACACACACTCGCTCGGGTGCAGTACACATGCGTGGTGGTGAGTGAAGGCTTCTGTGGACGCCATCCGCTGTAAGCCGTAGATGAATTTTGTTAAAGCTATGAGATCTGAGGGCTTTGTTTTTCATTCCTGAACGGACAACTGGGTAAATTTAGAGCTTTAAAATTCATTACAATTTAGTCTGGAAATCTGACTCCGATGTTTAATTTAAGCAATTCTTCCTATAAACTTATCTTGTACTGCGAAAATGATGACGATTTTGAGCTTCTAAAACATTGATGCTTTCTTGGATGTGTCTGTAGATATTGGATTGATTTCTGTTACTTACAGACTGAAATGGCTACTGGTCATTGTATATATTGTAGATATTGTACTGATTTCGTCTCTTTCCAAAGAATTATTGCTGATAGAACAGAAAAACAACAAAGGACTTGGTGTTTCAACTGGAGCAAGAAACAAGAGTTTCGTAGCTTCCATTTATATGTACCTGGACAATATGGCATTTAGCATTTTAGATCATTTCCAGGTGAGCAAAGGAGGTGTATTTTTTATTTTGTCGAGGTTACAATATTTCCTTCCTAATCATAAATAGTAACGCCCAAAAAATCTGGAAGCTGGCATTTCCCTCCCATGCGAATGTTCTTCTTCCACAGGAACTTGTTGCTCACCAATACTCATGTTTTCATCTCTTGTTACCTGTGGTTCAGTCCCCACTAATCCCTTCAGTTGTTATCATTGTAGCTGCAGAATTGAGCTTGATGACCGGCTCCTCGGACTCATACTCGTACACCAGACACGTCCTCCACTTCCGCCACACATGAGCAAAGCAAAAACGCACAGAAGAAGGCTTGATCCGGCCAAACCGAGTTGATTCACACTTGGTTGGAGATGTGTGAATGCAAAATCCCAGAGCCATTGAAACCCGTAATGTAGATTTTGTTTAAAGCTTATTCAGGTAAAGTATATATAAAGATTATTAGCTTGTCGGATGGATTGAATCATATAGAGGTTTAGTCAAGGCTTAGAATGTTGATTGAGAATTGTTGATCAGATGATTGGATAATTTTCTAGCTGATTAGCACATTTAACACTTATTATTGACTTTTTTACTTGTTTCAAGTGAGTAGGAGTTGTTGCATTTGTTATTTTTCATTAAATTAATTGACGAAAATTGACCATAAAATCGTGTAAAAATAAAATTAAAATTAGAAGGAAAAGTAATTAAACAACTATGAAGTCAATGACAAGTTAATTACTAAATAATTTTTTGCTAACAAATAAAACATTCAACTATGAAAAATGAACGGAACAAATATTGCAGTTAACTTATTGAAAGAAACATTATTGCGTAGACGATACCGAAATATTATTGTTCTGTAATTCTAATTCTTTTTCAGTTTTATGCTGAAATTGTAATAATTGAAGCAGTTTTACTGTGAAAACGATGTTGGGAAGCCCTGGCAAGTTCTTCTGTCAAAAAAATTTCTACGTTTTCAATTTTTCGAATATCTTCTGGTGGTTCACTCTTCTCGTCCAATTCTTATTACCATTTGCTCTTTTGTCTTCTTGATTTGTCGTTGTCGTCCTCTAATCTTTATCACTAATGTCTCACTTTTCACAGTGGAAAGTAATCTTTCTTGAATTCTATTTCAAGAATTCATTGTTCGCAGCAAAAAAAAAAAAATTTAACAGAAAACTTAACATCGATGATTGTTCTGTTCGTTATTCATAATTGAATGATTTATTTGTCAGCAAAAAATATTTAATGGTTATTTTATTAATTTTTGAGAATCTTACACGAGAAATAAGTAAATGAAAAAGACCCACTTTTAAATTAATTTCTGCAATTTTTATTTATTTTTTGACAAATCAGAGCCTAATACAATATTATACTCAACATTTGCAAATAGTTCCATCATTCTAAGAGAACACTGGCCTGCTTGCCTTCTCCCTTCTTCCCCTGCAATGGCTATGGAGTCCCATAACTGAGGAATTCAACTTTCCCTTTCAAATTTAAACCACTTCCAATTCGCATACATGGTCGATTCGTTATCAAACGGCAGAGCATCATCAGTCGAACCTGACTCAGGCTTGTAAACAGGCACAAAAGGTGACAGCTTTTGCCGGTATTTCTTCGCCATAACTTCGGCTTCATCGAATACTCTCTGTCAATACAAAAATGAAGAGGACCCTTTATCCAGAATTTAAGAGTAGGCGTGTCTTTGCATTAAAGTTTTAAACTTTTCATTAAACACTTTTAAACACCCATTTTGAAAAGCTCGCTTTGAGGCTTGAAAAACAGTTTTCTGAATCGAAAGTCCAAAATTAGAGCGAAAGGTTGTGAAAAAACACCTTCTTGTCCGAGACGAACAAGCCTGGTTCACTTTCCAAGTCGGCAATACTGCACAAACCAAAAACAGAAAGTCAAACGCGGATCATGGATTCATTATCAATCTCCAATTTAAGACTGCGAATGACTTCTAGAAAATAACTTTCAAAAACAGTTCACGATGAGATGCAGCAAAATTTCCATGGATGAAAACACCATAATCCAAGTTACCTGAGAGATATTTTATCCGGAAACAATGACTTCACGACCAAAACTTTAACCTTTTCATCAACTGCGAGTAAGTCGTTCACAGAGGTGATTCGGCCTAGAGTTATATTTGAAATATGCAGCAACCCACTGAAAAGTTAAAAAAAAAAGCTGCATATTTCTGAGTTTTGACTGATAAACACAAAAAAAAAAGGTATTACAGTAAATGTTAGTGCTGGGTTAATAAGAAAAAATTGAACTTTCTTGCAATTTATATGAGTTCTATGGTGAGTTATCCAAATTTAATCAAGAAAAATGAACATTCAAACAAAAATGAAAATGTGAATTAATAAAAGAACAAGTTTCACCATCTTTCCTGATTCTCAGGCCAGAAAAAGACAACCATTGATGATATCTTGCTACATAAAAAGCTCAGACTATTTCTTCTCTTCTTTCTTTCTCTTTAATATCCAAACTCGCCATCTTATTATATTTATCGCGTTAATTGTTTGAAGAAAATGCTAAACAAATAAATGTTACGGACCCTTCTTAACTAACTGGAAGCAGAGACGCAAGAGATCATAGAGGAAGAAGAAGGCCAAGACATAATGTGTAACAACATAGTCCAGCTGATGTGGAAGACAGTGTTAGAAGAGAAACACCTCCTATCAAATTCATGTATAACAGGAAAACAAGAAGACAATAATTAAGGGTGTTTTGTAATAATTATTTAAAGGTGTTTTAGTAATATATATTTGTGGTTTAAAGAATATAAGGAATAGGTAGATGGGAGTTCGGTTACCGAAGAAAAAAACTGGGGAAGAAAGGTTGTAGGGAAGGGATTGCAGACGCTTATGTTCTGCTGTGCTGTTGTAATGTTTTCTGGGTGAAATTTAGTGTGGGAAATTGTGGGGTTTGATGTTCTTCAATCTGTTTACTAACTGTAATTATACCAAGATCACAGAGATCACAACAGCCGGCTAGACGATGTCTTGCTAACATGGATTACAGCTAGGATTAGAAGAACGTATAAAAAGACGAATAGTAACACGAAACGGGGTGCAATGTGTGTGAACTTTCATTCTATTACTCACTTCTCTCTCAATCTTCTTCCTTTTGCGTCTAATTCTCTCCGAAACCCTTCTTCTATTATCAATACATACGAATAATCTTCCATCGATATCATCTTCCATTCATCACTAAAACAAAAAAATAGAGGTTTCAGTTTGAGTTTGCAGTCAATTTGAATTTTACTAACCTTCTGTTTGTCTCCCCTATCCTTATTTGGGCTCCATAAGCAAATACTTTTTTCACCGTCCCTTCCAAAAGCGCGCCTTCTCGAAGGTATATCATTTCCTACGATATACAAAAGAAAAAGGGTCCGAACGTAAGGTAAGAAGGAAGCATTCGAAACAAAAGAACAATTAAGAATTTTTTAAGAAACAAATATAGGAGATAAGAATGAGAATAGTCCGAAATTATAAACGAAAACTCACCCAAGCTTCTTTCTCGCTCAATATCAAGTCATTTTTAGCTTCATCAATGCGAGTAATCTTCACATGTATCCGGCGTCCGACCTACATGCTAGAGGTGAATTCTTTATTTCAAGAAAATGATATAGAAAGCATATTATTTCGGGTTCATAAATACATAGTCATTTGCCATACTAGCCAAGGTCTTATTTACCTGACTTGAACATAAATAGTGTTAATCAAACGTTGTTAAGGGTAGTTTTGATTTCATGTACTAATCAAAATCAAAGAAGTTAAATTCTAAACGACTTAATTTAAATTACCCGCAAATTAAATTTGTGCAGATTTCAATAACTATAACTAATTACGACGACATTGGTATGAAACATTTTATTATCATGTCAAATTTTGTATATAACTACAAAACATAATATTTGTATCATTTCTCCTCAATCATTTTGGTCTTTTAAAAACATTGAATTTGTGTAGTCCAAGTTAAACCACTTTATAACATGAAACTTTCTGTAAAATACAAGTTTTTTTTATAAGAAACGATTTGTATTAAACCCGAAAAGTTATAAGAAATTGGGCAGAGAGCTCCATCTGACCAAGAACAATCTATGAAAAACAATTTTCCTCGAACTACAAAGAACCAAACTAAGTACTTGGAACTAAAACTTCACTTAGCAATAAAAACATACGATAGAGCATTTAAATTAGACACATTTTGAGTCTCGTGACATTAAAGTCCAGGCATATATGATATCACAAGAAGTTTAACATACCAACTATAACTAAACAATATATTTTTGAAAATTGAAAACTTTATTTAAGCACACTCAACCTTCAAGATGCCAGGGCGAAAAACTAATCTCTTGGTGGGAAGGGAAAGGAGATCTAAAGAGATGAAATCCGAGAGTTTGAACTCACATTTTCTTTCAACTCAGTGAAGTTGTTCACTCTGTTAGACAATTCGGCTTTAGGAAGAAAGGCCCGCAAACCCTACAAAACAATCATTTCCACCAAAAAACATGATCAAGCCAGTTCGTAGAAATGTGTTTACACAAGAACACAATAGAAATCATCATTGGAAAACAAACCTCAATTCTTGAAAGAAGGCCCCCCGTATTCCACTCGGTAATTCTGACCTCTATAGGTTCATGAAGTCCTTTTAGCTGTCATTAGACAGATAACCATCAGCAATAGGAAATTTACCATATTTATGTTGCGAAAAACAATCAATGTAAGTTCATTAAACGCTTGTGAATGCGTCTTTTCTCCTCTTTCAACCAGACGCTAAGAGTTTACTCTAATATTAGAGGTTTCATCAATGATACCTTACCTTTATTATGGAGGAAAAACCCATGAAGAATATGAATCTAATTTGGAGACCGAGAATTCTAGCTATCTTTTTAACTACTTTGCTTCGTTGAAATGAGATTATTTTCGTGGATACATCTGTAAATAATGATTTATGTGATAGAATTTACTTTTTTATTGTTTAATGGACTTGTAATTTTAATTATTTTAAAAGTTACTCTTTTAATATAGTCTTCTCCACGTTGAAAAAAATTGTTTTCACTAGCTGATACTTATTCAGGTAGAGTTCTCTTCCTTTGACTTCTTGTAATTTTTCATTTCTAATACAAAGTTCTTATAAAAAAGAACAATCATAACCATCAAACAGAGAGTAAAAGCAAGAAAAGAACCTGCCTAACTCTGTGCCAAGCAGTCTTCCGGAAAAGCCGCCTCGTAGAAAGCAAAGGCCGACCACTAAGCGTCCTTCCAAGAACCTCAGCAAATAAAACAGTTCCGTACTCAACGACAGGCCGGCCCAACCCTGCTCTTCCATTAATAGCATCATCATCTTTCACAATTCCTATCTTCCCATTGACCATAAAATCCTCTGCTTCTTTGTTCAAATCACACAACAAATACTCAGTCTCTTTATCATACAAGGGTAGAACCTCCTTTGTCAGCATTGTACCAAGAAAGTCGGCTCCAACATTCACGTCGAGTTTATTTTCATTGCCGGATACAACAACTCCGACCACCATATCTCCAGGTTTCGGCTCATAGTACTCCACGTTTACCTTCTTTCCTTCCTCACTCTCAACATTTGAAACAACTTTTTTGTCACCAAATTCTACCAATTTGCCTTCTTTTTTCGCTTCTTCCTCAGAGTCTTCTCCTTTAAAAAATTTCAAAAAAGGGGCCAAGGCCTCATCTTTAGAGAGTTTTCTAGATTCTTTATCTACTTCTGAAACATGGCCACTAGCTGTATATACTGGTAAAGGCTTATTAAGCAACCCAATCTCTTCACTCTCTTGAATCCTTTCCTCTTTAGGCGACTGGGTACTGGAAAAATCGTCAGACACATTATTTATAGAGCAAAACACCAAGTGATTTGCCCACCCAAATGGAAAATTCTTAGGATTTTTACAGACTTTACGCCACCCAACAGTGGATAACAAATCAAACTGGGAAGTTTCTGGAGCTAAAGATTTGTTTATGCCTAAAAATGATTTCCTCCGAGATGTGTTGGAGGCTGCGATTATTTCATTACCCAAAGAATAAGAGCTCGTAAAACAAAAGGACTTACTGGGTTGAAGATGGACACAGATAAGCATATCTTCTTATCTTGCAAACCTCATAAGTTCTCCTTCCGCGCTTCTCAACACAAGACAGACTCCTTACAAGCTTCGATTTTTATCTCCCTAAAATCAACTCCACTGGTTAAAAAGGGTAACAAGCCGGAAAGTAAAAAGTTGGGCTTTTAAATTAATGGACGATTAAAAATTGAATCTTGAAATATTAAATTTTTTAAGAAAATTAATAAGTGTAATTAATATAATAAATTATTAAAAAAATTAATAAAATAACTAATAATTTTTACTAATAACTTAAAAATTGGGCTATGAGAAATAGATGGAACAAATATTACAGTTACATTTTTCGTTAAAAAATGTTGTTGTTCTGCTGCGCAACGTTGTCTTTTCACTACAGAACATTACATTTCCACTATAAAGTTTTTAAAATTTACTTTCGTCATAGAAATGATTATTTTTTGCAACAGTAAAATTACTTTCTTTTGATAAAAGTGAAACATTTGTGATAAGCACTGAACGACAACGATAGACCAGAAAGAGGAAATAAAATATGGTAATGAGAACTTAACGGGTGAAATTGAGAGGAGGAGTGAGCCGCCGGAAGATGTTAAGAAAACTAAAAAACATGAAAATTATTTTCGCCAACGAGAAGACCATGTGGAGCTTCCCGACATCGTCTTTGCTATAAATTTTCTCCAATATATTGTGATTTTAGCATAAAATTGAAGTAGAATTAAAATAGCAAAGAGTAATCTTTCGACATCGTCTTTGCGGTAATGTTTCTTACAACAAGTTATAGTGATATTTGCGTCATTCATTCCATAGTTTAGTGTTTAAGTTGTTAACAAAAATTATTTAATTGTTGATTTGTCAATGATCTCATAGTATAGTCGTTGTTTTATTAATTTTCAATTATAAATATTTAAAAGAAATTATTAATTAGATAAATTAATATTTGTCACTTAAATTAGTAATAATAAATAATAATAATAGGGAATAAACATATAATTATTTTTAAAGAAATAGATAATTAAGAAAAACTAAGATTTTTTTAGATGTGGATTATTCTTAAAAACATCATAAGATTGTGGTCAACCTTAAAATGATGTTACCAGTTGAATTTCTTCTCTTCAAAACTCAATATATATTTTTCTATATCAATAAAAATTAAAATGTTGAATAGAAATATTTAAAAATATATATATAATTTAAATTATAATATTTGAGATCATTTACAGATTAATCTTCAAACTATTTTTCTGGATAAATTAAACCACCATCTTTAGTTAGCAATAATTTGGTCATTACCATCAATTTATCAGTCAAATTGTAGCAGTCTGCCTTATGAAGGCAATAATGAGGGTTCGATCTATACCAATATAAGAGTGCACAACCTCACATCGTTTGAGAAAGTAGAAAACACATAGTTTATAAATAAAATTATTCTCTCAACTTAGTATAACGTGTTTTTTGCTAACCACAATAATAAAATTGTGCGAGCTTTGCCCCAAAGCAGATAATATTATACTATAAGAACTTTGAATGTTATATAAAATCCAACACGTATATACCACATTTTCCACTTAATTAAGTGTCTCAATTTTGATTTCTAACATTTTTTTACGATTTTTAACTCAATTTCAAACTCTGTCATGCAGTTGAAGGAGTTCGTAATTGTTGGATAAAAGATCCATTAATTAATGTTTAGCTATTAGACAACGATGTTTATTATTCGAAGAGGTTATATTTACTTGAGGATAATTCACAAGTTTTGATTACTTTACTTTGACAAATGATTTAATCATGCTATTTTTAGTTAATGTGATTGAGAAATAATATTGTCATGTTTTGAGTATTTAAAACATGGTTTATATTGACAGTGAGTTTATAAACAAACATACATACAAAACATTATATAAAATTAATAAAATATGTAATATAATTTTATGATTATAATATTAGTTCAACTTAAATCCTAATTTTTTTTGACAATATAAACCTTAAACTTAGCACATCAAATAAATTAAACTTTGCTCGATTTATTTTAGTAATCAAAACGAATTGATATTATAATATTTATATATAATTTTAAATTAAATTTAAAAAATGAAAAAAATAATCAAACAAAATCTGACACAAACCAAGTCTAAACAAATTAAAATCGATCCAAAACTGAGTAAAAAAAAATTAAATCAAAACCAAACTATAAGCAAATTGAGAAAAACTGAAAAATCGATTTGATATTTATTTTGTTCAAAGTGCAAAGTTCAATATTGATTTGATTCAAAAAAAATAAGTTAAAAGTTTAAATGATAAGACCCATGTGGCACCCATCCTGTAAAAGTAAAAATGACCAAAGTGTGAGTTTGGTTCATACCAGTAGAAGTGCATAATCTCACATTGATTGGAATAGTGGAAAATGCATGGTTTTATAAATAAAGTTATTCTCCTTATCTAATACTACGCGTTTTGGGCTAACCCCAATAATAAAACCACGTGGATTTAGACATAAAACGAATAATATTATACTGGGACCACTAGAGACGTTACAACCCTAAAACTCAAAATTTAATTTGAACTTTATATTTATAAAAAAACGATGTAAATATGTTATATCTTGGTCTAATAAATGGTTCTTCACCTCAAAAACAAAAAGATCGGCTTTCATTAAAAGCACGTGTTTCTTCAACATGGCGTGAAATTAAGTCTAAGAATTCCACAATTTACGGTTGCCAAATTGCGAACACTTCTTGATGTCACGTATATATTATAATATATAGTTTTAATGCAATAATATTTAACGATTGAATCTGCAGCTGTCGTGGACGTCTGATGTGATGTCAATGACTTCTGCCCAATTGAAAAATTGGCACACTTGATGGAAACAGAAAAATATTAAATTAATTTTTTATTTATTTAATGGGGAAATTATAAATTAATGGTAATTAAAATATTAAATATGTTAATTATCGTTTTCGTCAAATTTCCACCGGACACGTAACATCTTTTAGTTTTTAATTAGCGATGCATAATCACATTTCTCAGAGCATAATTTGACTTTGATTATTTTAATTACTCATTAACCTTCGTATCTAATTCTCATACTAAACTAATGTGAATCTTCTTACTTTTATTATTATTACTATTATATATATATATATATAGTGTTAAAAATCTAACAATAATTGCAAAAAAAATTATATGAGACACTGAATTCATATTGAAAAATCCTATCGTAAAAAAATCACGGTACTAGTGGTTATACTATGCGGCGCCAACTTATTCTGGCAAGCCTACTCGGGGCAACGGGCCAATCTGCATACGGAAACAACAACAATAACGAATGACGAGTGGGATTACCCATAATAGCCCCACTCAGAATCCGTTAACATTGATACTGGGACTTTGAACGTACTTCCCGAATAAACAAAGAGCATGAGGGCACCACGCCTCCATGCATGTCTCGAGATATTTATGTAACCTAACGTGCATATCGAGCGAGCGTAATCCAACCACAAGATCCTCGATGCCAACTAGCTTCCTCTCGATGCAGTGCCGACCGTGCGCGCATTGCTCTCGATCTCAGGCTGGCCATGTGGAAATATTAGAGTCTATAGCAATACTCACATTCGACCCTCTGAGGCAAAGAAGGTGTACAATACTGATGTTGGATTGACAATCGATACCGTCTATAGAGCTTGGTGAATAAATCTACTATAAAAATTAAAATATAACGGAAATTTTTATAAATTTATAAAAAAAAAAAAAACAATAAATTTACTAGACCCACCACCAATGCTGAAATCGCCTCACCTAACTTTAACATTGTATTTATAGCGTGGAAAGCTCTCTCTTCCTCTCTCCCTCTCTCTCTCTCTATTCCTCTCAAACATTAGGTTTTATTTTATATATATGTATCTTGATCTGTTTTCTCTCTCTCTCTCTCTCTCTCTCTCTGAGTCTTTCTCTGAAACACTGTGAACTCCATAGCTATCTTCTGAGAGCGAGGAGTCGTTGCAATTTCCAGACTTGAGATTCTGCAAAGAAAGACTGATCAAGACAGAGGTACGATCTGAACATATATATATATATATATATTACCATTTTGTTTGTGGAGAAGTAAGTACAGATGAGAGTCGTCTCGTTCAACCATTTGGACTGAATGAAAATTTACGCAGTACAATAAGCATTAGAGTGCTTTTAGCTCTTCCATCATCGTCTTCATTCTCTGGTTCTTCGAAACTCTTAATTTTTTAGTTTTTGTATTGTTTTTGGGGGAAGTCAATGGTCATGGGCATCTCTTCGTTGTGGGATACTGTTCATTCACGAAGATCCTAACAAGTTGTTCTTGTTTTTGTTTTTTTTGGGTAACTAAGTAGTAGAAATTCTCCTACTTTTTATTTCTATATCCACAAAATAAAATAAAATAGGAAAAATGACAAACCAATCATTGTACTTTATTACAAACCAATCATTGTATTTTTTTTTGTTAACAAATTAACTACTGAACTATGAAAAATTTCTACTGCGAACATTGCCGTTTACTTTTTGAAAATCGTAGAGGAAATTGGAAAAGAACAAATACCCATTGAAAAAACGGAAATAACTCGTGATTTTATAAGACAATTTCAGTAGAAAAAAGTTAATAATGAAGAGTAGATTTAGAAGATTTTGGATTTTGTAAAAGAATGGATTTAGAAGATTTCAGATTTTATAATTTAGAAGATTTTGTAAAAGAATATTAATGTTTTCGAATGATTTAGAATTGTTTTATAGTCTATGGGAGAATCACAGTTTGTCTATATTTTTCTACGAAGAAGACAATGATTGACGACGATCGACGCTGATCCGCAGCAGATTATGTAGTAGTCCGCAACGGCTTGACGACGAACTGCGACGCTTTGATGACGAACCGCAATGGCTTGACGACGATTTGCAATTTGTCGTCAAGTCCCTGCGGTTCGTCGTCAAAGCTTTTTAACAACAAACGTAATAGCAATATTAACGGTGACTTTTTTTCCATAGTTTAGTGGTTAATTTGTTAACAAACTAGTATCTGCTACAGAAAGATGACATATTCGGTACGAAATTTTTTTTAAATTTTTAACAAAAAATATGATTGAGAAATTTACCTTCTCCATTTTTTATTAAGATTTTGTTGGTCATTAATCAAATTATCAATAAATAAATAAATAAAAGCAGAAATTACATGCTACGTGGCGCGTGGCCAATGGGCATAGTGTGGCGATATTGATCCATGTAATTATATAATTAATTAAGAAAATAATGTAATCTTTATTGATTTGCTTGATCGTATTATTGAAAAATTAGTCTTAATTAATTATTCTTAATTTTTCATTGGTTGAATTACAGAGTGGGAGGTCTAGTTGGCAACTGCGGTAGTTACTACTCAACTTGAGCTAACTTCTTCTTCTTCTTCATTCTACTTCTTCCTTTTTTGTTCTTAATCTCTAAGCTCTGCAGATGAGGCGCCATTCCAGGCATCAATCGGAGGTACTCTCTCTCTCTCTCTCTGCTTGTGCTCGTGTTTTTTTATTTATTTTCCGTCAGTTAGTTTGGAAAACTGAGGGAATTTTGCAGAGGACATGGGCTGAATTATGCTGTTTGGGTTGCTTATGCCTGCAGCTCTTCTGGCCCAAAGTTGTTTTGCGTAAATGGCTCAATCTCAGTGCCCAAGAGTCAGATTTCAGCGCTGACACCGAGGACGAAGACGATGTTGACTCTGGTTCGGAAACTGAAGGTGATGCACTTACGATTTCTATGATTTTCCGATGTTTTTGGAATTTGGTTTGACGAGGATTCGAATTGGTAATTTTGGAATTTGCTTTGATACTCTGTTGCCCTCTCTTTCTAATTGAGCTCGAGCTTTTTGTATTCTAATCTAATTTGAGTAGCATTTTATTTGGAGAAGATGATCAAAGTGGAAAGAAATCTCGCTTCGCTATGGACAGAAGAGACGATCTTCAGGTTGATGCTAATGGTAATGTTTGAATTTGTACTTTTTTGAAATTAAATTCTATTTCAATGATTAACTCCGATGCTCTGTTGTTGCTTCTACTTTATAGTCTTCTCGTTGTCATTTACATTTTCAAAGCACAACTATCAAAATTAATTTTCTGGGCTTAGGTTTTTAGGAAAATAATATTTCCAGTCTTGACCATTCTGCAGTTAGTATTAACGAAAGGATCATCTAAATTTAGCTTCGTGAAATGGAGATTATGGGGCATTTTGTTCTTTTATTGGATTTTTTTAACAACTTTAGCTGTTTAACGAGTAAGGTTGATCCCTTAATCGTGTTCATTCTTACATATAACATAGTTTTGTCTGCACTGCTCATTCACTGGTACCACAGAAACTAACTTCCCACGTAATTTAATAAGAAGATGCATTTTAAAGTATATATTTTACTGGATTCAACCAGTGCACTTAAACTCTCACAATACTGAGGGACGAACATTTTTCTGATTTTTTGAGGGACGAATATATTAGGTCGCAGTCTAATGTTAACTGGCCTTGAAGGTTCCATTGAATTCATCTTTTCAAGCTAAGAACTTAATTTTACTGCACCAAAATTGTAGCTTTAAATTTATACTCATGGAATTTGATGTTTGGGTTAGACACTCTAAATAGTGAACAAGTATGGTTTGCTCAAGGAATAACGTTCTTGCTTTTCTCCACATTGCCATTTCTTGCATGAATTTTAGGAGTGGTGTTAGTGTCAGCCAATATTTACTCATGTCTAGTCAAGTAACATTTTGAAGTTTCTTTCATTTGCTGGTGTATGCTAAGTAATACTTCCCAATCATACTTCAATAATTTCATGTCTTTTGGCTAGAAATACTGTAGGAAAGAATCATTTTTTGGGTGCCTGTTCATTTTTTGGTTTCGTGGACATACCAATAGATTAGTTTTTTCATGATAACTTTGAGGAAATCAGAAGTTTGAGAAACATTCTGTTTCTCCCCCATATTTTCTTTTTATCCTATTTTCTACTTATCCTCACAGGAAATTTTAATAAGCTTTTTGAAGTTTTTCAATTAATTGGTGCAATCACCAAAATATAATCTATTGACTTCAAAGCTTTTGAACTTCAGATGCACTGCCAAGGTTAAGAAGACGAAAATCAGAAACTTTTAGAGCACAGTACATAAACACAAAAGAACTCAGGTACAATGATCACATGAGTGAATCACAATATTGACGCGTAAAAGTAGTGGTTACTTGTCAATCACATTAGTCTGAAATTTTAATGTGTTTCTTTTCTTTCTATGCTTCTCATAGAATATGTGTTGGAACTTGGAACGTCGGAGGTAAAATTCCATCTGATGAACTAGATATTGACGATTGGCTAGATATCACTGAGCCAGCTGACATCTATGTGCTTGGGTAAGTGCTTTCTTATTTGTCCACTCAGCTATGTTACTTAAGAATTATATATAGTGTACTTATTTTATGTAGTTGTTCAAAAAGAATCCTACATTATTGACGCCTTGTGTTAACAGGCTTCAGGAGATTGTTCCACTGAATGCTGGGAACATACTTGGCGCTGAAGATAGTAGGCCAGTACCAAAGTGGGAAAGCATTTTTCGAGAGACATTAGATAGAGTTAGGCCAAGAACCAAACTTAAAAGCTTAACTGACCCCCCATCTCCGTCAAAGTTTATTCCATTCGATGAAAATCCAGATTTTGAAGAGGATTTTTTGCATGAAAGTGATAGTGATATTGGTGAGGAAGTTCATCCTTTTGATGGAGAAGTTTCTGGATTTGAAGAAGTGAAAGATAAAGCAACCCTGGATCAAACCTTCTGCACTAAGGATGGAGGAAATCCTGACAGTACAAAGATCCCCTTAAGCACTTTGGTATCACAGGATTTACAGAGACCGTGTTCTTCTCCTAAAACGTTGAATAGAATAAATTGCTTTAGGACTGAGGATTGGCCTGAAAATGATGAAGTTTTCACCTCTCAAAAAAATCGAAAATTATCCAGAATGCTTAGTGGGTCAGAAAGAATTGGTTTGTCATGGCCGGAGCGTCCACTAAACTTGCTACCCAGAAATGTTCGAGAGAGACCTGATTCCTTCAAATCTATAAAATCGTTCCAAGCATCAAAATCCTTTGGAACATATAATTCTTTGAAGTCAATTAATGAAGCGCCATCTCAACTGGCTTTGCTTGCAGACATTGACCTTGAATCACTCTTGAAGAAGAAAAGACGTTCATCGTATGTTAGGATCATAAGCAAACAGATGGTTGGTATTTTCCTCTCGATATGGGTCCGCAGGAGCTTGCGTAGACATATCCGAAACCCTAAGGTTTCTACTGTTGGTGTTGGTGTCATGGGTTATATCGGTAACAAGGTCAGTTTCCAAACGTTACTGTTATTTTTGTTTTATTCTTTTCCATTCCCTTTGATGTTGCTTTATCTCTGAATCATTTTATTTCTCTGGCCCTTCACAATCTCTTGAATGAAAAACCTGATCATGCTGGATTCTCTACTATACTATAAAAAGTATAGGAGTAACATTGCATTATTTTGAAGTTACCAGTAAGAATTTGTAACATTATTCTTAATTCCCCAGGGATCGGTCTCAGTTAGCATGTCTATATATCAGACACCATTTTGTTTTATATGCACTCACCTGACAGCAGGTGAAAAAGATGGAGACCAACTTAAAAGAAATGCTGATGTGAATGAAATACATAGGAGAACTCAATTTTATGTACTCTCTGGTGCTGGACTTCCAAAAACAATCCATGATCACGAGTGAGTATACATATCGTGCTCACTCTCTCTCTCTCTCTATATATATATTTAGTTATGTCTTTCTCTTCAATAATTGCATGTTACTCTCTTGCTTTACAACACAGTATTTTTTATGAGTATTTTTTGTAATTATACCTATGTGCAGTGTGAGAAGAAACAAAAAAATATTATGATTTTTGTTTACTCTAACACTGGATTTACATTTTCTATCTTTGGTTTCCATAGATTTTTATACGTCCCTTTTAATTTGCAGGAAAATTATTTGGCTGGGAGATTTGAATTACCGTATTAATATGTCATACGAGAAAACTCAAGAACTTATCTTAAAAAAGGAGTGGTCAAAATTAATTGAGAACGATCAGGTGTTTAGAAATCTTTATATGATGGGTTTCATTTTTTTATTTGTGTCAATATTTCCTGTTTTTCTGATTGTTCTATCAATATGTTAGTCTTTCATTACTCTGTTTGTTCTTTCGTATTTCACATTTCTTCTGATGTACAAATTTGTATGTCTCAGAGTCGACTGAAATTACTAAATTCACTCTCATTCACATATAATTTTGACAGCTCGTAAAAGAATTTAAGAAAGGTCGTGTATTTGATGGATGGTCTGAAGGCACTTTAAATTTTCCACCAACATATAAATATGAAATTAACTCAGAGAACTATATTGGACATGATCCTAAAGCTGGGAGGCGAACACCAGCCTGGTATGCTTCTCTATTTATTGAATTTACGCCAATGCTATTCTTTTTGTCACTTCTTGGTAAACTTCATATCTTCCTGAAAACCCCGATCTGTCTGTTCTCTCTATACTTTATTGTAACAGGAGTTAATCAAAATATTCCCATTTCAATATCTAGACTTATTTTAGAAATTGGCCGCCTAATATTTTACGAATGTGTCAATTGGAGATGTATAGTAGACCTTTGCTTCCTCACGTCTTCCCTATTTATGAATGAATTACAAGTTTCTGATTGAATATTGTCAATTAACATTGATTTATTGCATAAATTTAGAGCTTATTAGACATGCATTTCAGGTGTGACCGTGTCCTCTCGTATGGCAAGGGACTGAAGCTATTGAGCTATAGAAGGACTGAGATTAAATTCTCCGATCACCGACCTGTGACCGCCACCTTCATGGCCGAGGTTGAGGTGATTTGTCCACGGAAGCTACAGCGTGCTCTTACTTTCACTGATGCAGAGATTGAACAAGAAAGTGTCCTTACTGATTTAGATGTTAACCACAGATATTAAAAATCGGCTGCTGGGACTCAGAACAGGTGAGTTCTTATTGAGATATGCGCATAGCAGTTGAAAGTTTTTAATGCATTTCATTATAAAAGGTCCGTTATCTGACAGTAAAGATTTTTTGATTACTGCTAGTATCGTCCGGATATAGTCGACAAATGTCTCTCAATATTCTTCACCTGAGGTTAAAATGCCATACTAGATCGATTTTAAAAGTCAAATCATTATTTTGTTCCTTGTTCTATCTTATAACTCTTTGATGTCAGGGCTTTATTCATTGAAAATATTGATTTTAGCAAGGATAGGAATGTTCAGGGTGTTAGTTAATGATCTTTTGAGCTCTTACAAATGCGTGTTTATGACTTCCAGTCCAGTTTGCTGCATCAATTTTGGACGCCATACCAATGAAAATTTATGATGTTTACAGGATGAACGGGATGGAAGAGTCAGAGCCTAACATTGTCAATTATTTCTGTGTGTATAAAGTAAATAGATTTTCTCTTCTCTTGGTGGGCTGGTACAAGTAATTGGATTTGGAAACAATGTCACACAATTGCTGGGTTGATTGGACCTAAAACTTTGGAAAATGCTGTGTATTTGAGAAATGGGTTGATTTGTTTCCGTAGGACCTGCACTTTTTATACGAGGTTGCTGGATGATTAAAATTAGTTGGAGTATTCCTCGTTTGTAAGATAAGAAAATTAATAAAACAAACCTTGAAATTTATCAGTAGCATGCTAAATCTTGAATAAATTTTGCAGATAATTAAAACCTCGAACCATGAGAAAAGAATGACGCAAATCTCACAATCACATTTTTTGTAAAAAAAACCTTTGAGGCAAACGCTGTATTCATGTTAACGTCAATAACTGCCCAATAGGGTTGTCCTAGGATTAACAACAGACATATTTTAAGAACGAGAGACGTCCAAGGTTGATTCACAATAAGGGGTGTCATTGGGATCATCGTAAGGCCAACGGATGTCCTTGTTGGCTGCTGAATGAAGAGATGAACGTCTTTCAACGAGGATGGACGTCCAAGTTGGGAGAAGAGGCAGGTGCTAGCGGATGAAGGGTCATGCCTGTTAAATCGAGGGACCGATATCTCTCAACGAAGATGGACAGCCAGAACGGAGTTAAATCATCTTCTAAAAACACTAACAAACGTTACGTTGAAGGGGGTCACGTGCAAAACACAAATGTTTTTAAATGAAAGCTAACTCCCTCCATTCCTCGTCTCACAACGAACATCTTTCATTTCACAATTCACGTTCCTCGACTTAAGATGATCATTCTTTTATTTATGACGAACGTCCCTCAACCAATAATTGACGTTCTTTATTTCACAACAGACATCTCTCCACTTATGATATTGTTTAATATTGGTTATTAATAGACGTTAATTGATATTGAGAAATAACGTTATTTAATATAGGAAGTGTTTATATTGCCAGAAAATATAAGAGTAAAATTTCTTTTATACGTGAATCAATCAATTGGACGCTCATATTTGAAGGGTGGGGTCCCTCTATCGCCCAAAAAATATTTAAAAACTAAGCTTGCACCAGCCGGGAATCGAACCCGGGTCTGTACCGTGGCAGGGTACTATTCTACCACTAGACCACTGGTGCTGCACATACTATTTATTTACACGTGTAACCCAGATACATTGCTTTTATATCTGTTGGGCATTATGTTGTAGTAGTTTAATAAAATTAATTAAATACTTGCAAGATAAGGGGTATGTTGGTCATTTCGCAAAGCCCATCACATGCATTCACATTCGCCATCATCGTGCACCATGAGAGGGTCCCACACGGATCCAGGCAAGTGGGGGTTGGGTGAAGATCAATTAAGATATATTCCTCGATTTGCATTGGCCCACGTGGCAGCCATATGGGATTTACTGAACCAGCGGGAAGCAAAAATATCTTAAAGATACCGAGAGCAAGTGGGAAGGCTGCCCGTTGCTTTCGGTCCACAAGTGATGCCAACGCGGCGAATAGAGTACGGAACAACGTAGCGCGGGCAGCAATGTGGGGCAGGGTATGTTTTAGTCGTTATTAAGGAATGTTCTCTTCTAACGTCGTCCCCATTAAACCCCATGTCCCCTCCTCTTACATTCGATGTTTCTACAACTAACCCTATATTGTAATTAAACTCACACTACTAATTACACTTTACCCACTAATTAGATTAAACTCGATAAATACTGCATTTAATAATTAATTATCGACAATGTGAAGCCTGTGAGAATCTCAATATATATTCATGTTATTTTCAAAAAACATGTCATTTGATAAAGTTTCTTCTTTTAAATGCATGTGTCATGCATGCAATGAAATGAATGATGCATGTATATAGATAGATGCTATACGCATTATGCAGGTTGAGATGAATGGATGCATACCCACATCATCTTCGAGCAAAATATCATTGCCACGTTTGCATCAATCCTTAGCTCACAGGCCTGCTAAAGATCTGCCATTTCTCTCTTTGTAACCACAACCTCTGCTGTGATTCAAGAAGACGGTCAAATTTTTGAAAAAGAATCTGGGTTTTGCAGTCACAGTTTATAGAGCAGTTCCCTCGTATGAAAGATCAAAGCTTGCTGAATCCGAAATTTTCTGCGTCTGGTATTGGGTTTGATTTTTCTTTTTGAATCTCTTGATATTTCGTTTCAGTATCAGTGTTTTCGAGTTCTATCGGCTGGTTCTGCTTGAGTTTCTTGGATTTATTTATGTTTCTCCAGTTGGGGAAAGCCAAGGATTATACACAGGAACTGGTTGATTAAACCTTACCCCCATTTTGCTTCTCTGTTGTTTTATATTTTCATGCATTTTTATCTCGAAATTGTTATTTATTTCACCCTTTCTGAACATGAACCAGATTTCATGGTATTTAGTTTAGTTTATGAAAGATTTTCAGAGATTTGGATTTGGAGATTTATGATAAACAAACACTCATGCATTGCAAATTATATTCAGGGACCCTCATTGCCGCTTTCATTTTGGTTTGGCTAATACTTTTTTTTCCAAGCTAATCGATATTGCAAGCCGGTTGGAGATGTTAAATTACAAACTTTTAATTCTTGATTGGTAGCGGTGAAAGTCGAGGCTTGTGGTCTATCTTCTGATGTCGTCTGTTGAGAGTTTGGGTTAAGGGTTTGCTCAGAAGGCAAAGATTGTTTTATTCCATGGCTAGTCCAAAGGAAAGGTGGATAGACCACCTCGAATATTCATCCTTATTCTGGCCTCTTCCCCAAGATGATCAGCAGCGAAAAGTGAGCCAACTTTTGCATTTTGTGCTTGAGTCAGATTTGTTTTGGTTGTTTTTGATAATGAACTAGATCAGAGAGTAAGAATCAAAGTTCTTTTTATCACTTCATCATCATCAATTCATAACGAAAGTTTTACGTTTCTGTGCTGATTAACAGAAGAGGAAGCTATTATGAAGTAATTGAAAACCGACATAATGATCAGAGATGGAATATCTTGTCCAATTGTTTAGAGTATTTTTACTTGGAGGCTTCTTGAGCGGTACTGATGTTTGGTGAAGACTGGATTTCTAAATCCTAAAAGTATTTTTATACAATGATTTTTAGATATATATTTTGATTCTGTTCTTGATTTAAATACCTATTTATCTAACTCAATGATTGAATTCTTGATAGAAGAAGAGGTGTTTCCGCTTGATTATATGTCTCTCAAAACGATGTCATTACTATTGCACACCAAAAGGAACTTGAGACAGATTGGAAAATGACCTGACCCGATAAACAAGCTGAATCACTCAATCCTTTAACTTATTTATTTAACATACAACGGAAGACTTAAATAAGAAAATAAAGTCGGGGTCCAAAATAGAAATGGCTAAAACCATGCTCCAACAGTAACATTAAAGATAGTGTAGAATTATAAGTTCATATAGTAATGTGCCGATAAGAGAAAATTAAAAAAAAAATCTAATTGAAAGTAATACTTTCTAACTAAATCTAACCTCTCAAAAATAAAATAAAAGTAATAAAATCTGCCAAACTCATTTCTGCTATGGCAGTTGAAGATCCTACACGCTAAATCCTAAAAAGAAGGGAAGTCGTATGGGGCGAGTCGACAGAGATGAACTTTATATTCAACAATATAATAAAAAGAATATGTGAACATACTAAGTTAAAACATGTTATGCAGTATCGAATAAAACACAGTAGGATAAGTTCTCAAATGTTACCCAAATATTAGCAAATGTTGCTCAAATGTGGGTCTTGATTTAATTTAAATGAATTAAGGAGAAAAAATAAAACTTACCCCCCTTATTCAGTGGCAAACATTGCAATTACTATTCTTGACAAATATTTGAAATGTGGATGTTTCTACATTTTCTATGTTGTCTTCAGTTATTTTTTCTACCCATTACTGACAAATTTTGTTGCTCAATTCACAGGCTCAAATAACCGCCTACGTCGATTGCTTAGGCCAGTTCATGTCTGAAAGATTTCCAGAGGATATTGCTGAGGTCTGTTCTGTATTTTGTCTATAAATATGGCCATATTTATTGTGCAAAGACAATTTCTTTATTAGTTCAATTATTTAATATTTTTTATATTTAGCAACTCTAAAGAAAGCAGACAATTTTAAGTAGATATTCCTTGTGTGTATTTCGAACAGCTGATTCGCAACCATTATCCGACGAAGGAAAGCCGCCTTTTTGATGATGTTTTAGGTATTACTGTCTTTTCCAGATTACTTTATAACATAATGACGGTCTCTTTTCGAGAAAATGCACTTGGTTGCAAAATATTGATTGCTTTTTTTTATGCACTTTCAGTAACATTTATTCTACATCATCCGGATCATGGGCACTCCATTGTTCTTCCGATCATTTCTTGCATTCTTGATGGCTTGTTGATGTACAATACGACTAGTCCTCCCTTCGCTTCTTTCATATCCTTATTTTGTTCTGGCAAAGAGGTATGTTGTCGCTACCTTAGCAGATTTAGCTTAATTCAACTCATAACATGATAAAATACAATTTAAACCTTATTTCTTCGTATTATTAAGTTAGGTATTTTAACTTGATTTTTACTCTTTATAGCGAAATCTAACCTGATTTCAAACTAGTTGAAACACCTAATTAAATGAAAAACGCAGTTTACATGCACTAGATTTAACGGATAAATTGACGATAATGTTCATTGTTGAAAGCTGGAGGTTTCATTTGTCAAAATAGTTTAAAGTCAAATTTGGAAGTGATCCCAAATTTTATGATTTAAATTGCACTTTACCTTATGTTAATTGTCCTCCATGTCTTTTGAAGTGCACTCTCTATTTGTACAGTTCATGTTCATTTTCCCGTGTTATCTTGTTGTTTGATATATTACATTATTGTTCTGCTTATAGTTTTAAACAAATACAGTAAACATTGAACTATAGTTTGTTTTTTTCACCAGAATGATTATTCTGAACAATGGGCCCTGGCTTGTGGGGAGATTTTGAGAATTTTAACTCATTATAATCGTCCGGTCTCCAAGTTCTTACAGCAAAATAATGAAAGAGAAAAAAGTAGTCAAGGCTGTTCAACAACAAATGGGACTGTTGATGGGGACTCCAGCCAATCACTTATGCAACAAGAGAGACAGCCCATAAGACCATTGTCTCCTTGGATAACGGATATTCTACTTGCTGCCCCGCTTGGTATCAGAAGCGACTACTTTCGCTGGCGAGCTTTATTTTTTTCCTCAGAGTTATATTTACAAGTTACTGGAAACAAAAGAAAACATGATAAACCCTGTTAAAATTAATGGCACTTTCTTCAAAGACTTTCTACTCATATCTAAGAAAATAAATATTCTAAACAGGTGCAGTGGCGTGATGGGAAAATATGCTGCAGGAGAACTTAAACCCCCTTTAACTTGTAAGTTTGCTTTCTATTGGCGATAGTAGAATTATTTCTTTGTGCCATTTTTAATTGTTCATGTGTTCAAGAATGGTTTTGTAATGTCTTCCAGTCCTCTTAGTACAATATTGTCTGTTTTCAGCCGAAGCCAGCACGGTTTTGTTCTTAGGGTTAGCCCAAAACGCGTTGCACTAGATAGAGAGGAAAACCTAACTTATAAATCATGCATTTTCTATTCTTCCAAGCAATATGAGATTGTGCACCCTAACTGTTGTGGGCGGGACCCTCACATGGGTCATTTTGGCCTTCACAGGACGGGCCACTTCATGTTTATTCCCTAAAAAGAAAAAGATACATGTTTATGGCAGGGTAGGAAAAACCAAATATATGAGAGAAGACAATAGCCATATCAGAGAAGTTCTATTTTTCAGCATTTGGCATGGGAGAAATGAGATGGCTTTTAACAACTAAAAGCTTAATGTATGTGTTTTCAATAATAAACTTGTTAGTGAGATTCATTCACAGACGATGATAAAGAAAATACATGGTTTCTTTCTAATGTATAAATTTGGCCCAATGATTGTGGTGTACATTTCTTCTTGTTTCCAAAAAAATCTCATTTTGATTTGTGTTTTACTCTTAGCTTCATCTCGTGGATCTGGAAAGCACCCTCTGCTTGTGCCGTTGACTCCAAGGTGGGCAGTGGCTAATGGTGCGGGTGTCATATTAAGCGTCTGTGACGAGGAAGTTACTAGTTATGAGACTGCTACGTTGACATCAGCTGCTGTACCTGCACTTCTTCTCCCCCCTCCCACTACACCTTTGGATGAGCATCTTGTTGCTGGATTACCAGCTCTCGAGCCATATGCACGATTATTTCATAGGTTACTCTTCTGTCCCCCAAAATTTTTTATTTTTTCGGTATACGACCGTGTGGCAAATCTCCATTGTCTGTATAAATTTTATTTTTTTTCTTTGAGGTCAGGTATTATGCAATTGCAACCCCAAGTGCCACACAAAGACTTCTTCTAGGACTTTTAGAAGCACCACCATCATGGGCGCCAGATGCCCTTGATGCGGCTGTTCAACTGGTTGAACTCCTTCGAGCTGCTGAAGATTATGCATCTGGGCTACGGGTAAGTCTGACTGGTATTTTTTTTATATCATTGTTTTTATTAATTGGTGCAATGTTGTTGTCTTTTTATAATTCCAAATTTTTGTTATTGAATTTGTTTCTAGCTTCCTAGAAACTGGATGCATTTACATTTCTTACGTGCTATTGGGCCTGCAATGTCGATGAGAGCAGGAGTTGCGGCTGATGCTGCCGCAGCATTACTTTTTCGTTTACTTTCCCAGCCGTCTTTGCTTTTTCCACCTTTGAGAGAAGCTGAGGGAGTTGAAGCTCATCATGATACTTTGGGTGATTATATTTCATCACACAGTAAACAGGTACTAAAGTGAGTCTGAAATTGAAGTATTTGTATTCCAAATCTCTCTGATGTCTGTGGGAGATCTAACTTCATTTCTTGGTTTCAACTATCAAATTGAAGCATTCATTGGGAAGGAAATCGCTGCTGATAAATGACACTGCATTTTATTTTTTAGACCCTGAACCTTCTTTTATGAAAATCAAACTAACTAGAGATGGTAATATTTGACAGATTGAAATTCCAGCTGCTGAAGCAACTATTGAAGCCACTGCGCAAGGGATGGCATCCATGCTCTGCGCCCATGGCCCTGAGGTGGAATGGAGAATTTGCACCATTTGGGAAGCAGCTTATGGCCTGATTCCTTTAAGCTCCTCAGCAGTGGATCTTCCTGACATTATCATTGCAACTCCAGTGCAACCGCCCATATTATCATGGAATTTATTCATTCCTCTCCTTAAAGTTCTGGAATATCTTCCTCGTGGCAGTCCATCGGAAGCATGTCTTATGAAGATATTTGTCGCCACCGTTGAAGCTATTTTACGGAGAACTTTTCCTTCCGAGTCTTCCAGAGAAGAGACCAGAAGAATGAAATACCTTTCCAGCATTGGCTTGGCTTCCAAAAACCTTGCAGTGGCTGAGCTTCGAACGATGGTTCATTCTCTCTTTCTAGAATCGCGTGCCTCTGTAGAGCTTGCTTCGCGGCTGCTTTTCATTGTGTTGACTGTCTGTGTTAGTCATGAGGCTCAGTCGAATAGAAACAAAAAGCATAGAGATGAGGAAAGTGATCTGCCAGATCAAAGCAATAAGGACTTTGATAAAGGGTTGGAGATGCATAAAGAAAACAAAAGTAGGAAGATGAAAAGAAAAGGAGCTATAACCACTTTTGAT
Organism: Begonia loranthoides; assembly: GCA_022433065.1. NCBI lineage: Eukaryota > Viridiplantae > Streptophyta > Magnoliopsida > Cucurbitales > Begoniaceae > Begonia > Begonia loranthoides. The sequence goes on from CM039485.1 coordinate 1,341,274, forward strand.
TCTTACGTTCTGGCTGCTGTTTGTGCACTCGCTTGTGAACTTCAGTTGGTTCCTCTGATTTCGCGGGCTAGAGATGGGCAGAATATATCGAAGCCTGTAAGAATAAACGGATCAGCTAATGAATTTGGAAATAGTCTCAACTCTGCCTTGCTCTCTATTCGTAGAATCTTAATCATATTAGAGGCACTTTTCTCGTTGAATCCGTCTTCTGTCGGAACGTCTTGGAGTTGCAGCTCGAATGAGACAGTGGCAGCAGCCATGGTTGCAGCTCATGTTTCTCAACTTTTTCGACGGTCCAAAGCCTGCATGCAGGCACTCTCCATGCTGATGCAATGTACGTGGGACGATGAAATTTTCACTCGGGCCTCGTCGTTATACAGTCTCATCGATATCCACAGCAAAGTCGTTGCCTCAATTGTTGACAAGGTCGAGCCAATAGAAGTACACTTCGCCAATGATCCGATTCCAAAGAGTTCTTTCATCTCTTTGGTGGGTGGAAAACAAAATGTCTCCTTTGAATCGAGTAAAAAACGGGGTTCATATGATATTGGAACTTCTGCCAAGAAAGCATCAAATTCAAACGAAAACATGGGAAATGCTTCTGGTAAAGAAAAAGTGAGCTTCCCATTGGACGCTTCGGATTTGGCAAACTTTCTCATGAAGGACAGGCATATAGGATTCGACTGCAGTGCTCAAGTTCTTTTGAGATCTGTCTTGTCAGAGAAGCAAGATTTGTGTTTCTCTGTTGTTTCCCTTCTGTGGCTTGAATTAATTACAGCACCCGAAACGCAGCCCATCGAGGAAAGCACTTCTGCCCAGCAAGGATGGAGGCAGGTGTGTTTATATGTTTACTCTCTCTTCTTGCAGTTGCCGCCTTTCTTTTCCCGATCCGGCCTCCCCCATTTTATAGTGTTTTTGAATCTGTAAAATTCTTACAGTGGATTCATGAGAAAACAAGTCTCCTTTTTTCTGACCATCTTATTTGAATTATCCAGGTAGTTGATGCGCTATGCAATGTCGTGTCGGCCTCACCGGCCAAGGCAGCCACAGCTGTTGTCCTCCAGGTCTGATTTTTCGTCCAACTCGATTACTTTCTTCAGTCACTTATATGGAATAGTTTCTGTTTTATGGCAGGCTGAGAGGGAATTGCAGCCTTGGATTGCCAGAGACGATGATCAAGGCCAGAAGATGTGGAGAATCAACCAGAGGATCATAAAGTTAATCATCGAATTAATGAGAAGTCACGATACTCTCGAATCATTAGTCATATTAGCAAGTTCATCGGATCTACTTCTACGCGCCACCGACGGGTTGCTCACGCATGGAGAAGCTTGCACTTTGCCGCAGTTGGAGGTATTACTGATTTTTTTCGTAGTCGAATCATATTAATGCAAATCCTCCATATTTCGGTTTTTTCTTTTGTTTTAGTTTTCATTCTCCTACTAAACAAACAGCTGCTGGAGGCGGCTGCCCGAGCGGTTCAGCTAGTGATGGAGCGGGGAGAATCCGGGTCGACCGTGGCAGATGGCCTCGTGAATTTATTAAAGGTAACTTTTTTTTTTTAAAGTAAAATAATAATTTTATTTTAGATTTGTTAGCAAAACGACCCATGATCTAATAAAAAACTTGTTCAATGTCGCCCATTTTTTTGCTTATAATGGTCATTTCTAACATATATTTCTCTTGACTCACCTGATTTCACGCTTAATTTTTCACTCGATTTTGATTACAAATATCAGTTGGACTATCTTCGACTTTTCGAAATCGATTGTAATATTGAGTGCATGGAAAATCAAGGGAATCAAGGTAATCAGTGTATATTAAAATGACCATTACAATCGAAAAACATAAGGCATTTGATGAATTTTATCAAGATATGAGTCGTTTTGTTAATGACTCGAAGTACAAAGAGTTATTTTGCTCAAAAAATAATTTAGGATATCAGTTGTATTTAATTTTTAAGTTCAGAGGTTAAATTGTCTTTTGTCATTGAATCAAACTTATGCACTTGTGTTTGATGAGCGTTGTTCTACCCCGACAGTGTCGTCTCCCCGCCACCATTCGATGCCTCTCTCATCCGAGTGCTCACGTTCAGGCTCTGAGCACTTCTGTTCTACGGGACATTCAGCACACTGTTTCGATCACCCCTCAATCAAAACGAAGGCACGTAAATGGCTTGCACGGGCTGTCTCACCCGTATCTAAAAGCAGGTGTTGTCGACTGGCAGACAGACATCGAAAAGTGCTTAATGTGGGAAGCTCATAGGCGAATTGCGATCGGAATGTCGGTTCAAGCTCTTGATGCAGCCGCTAAGGAATTGGGTTGCTCTATTCAAATATAGAGAAGAAATGGGGGGGTTGTGATTATGTGTTTTAGGCCAAAGCATGCAATTGGTGAGTGTAACCTAGTAAGTTGAATTTTTTTTTTCTAAATTTACTTTGTATTTATATTTTATATTTTTATTTTTAATAAATATTAATCGATGAAATTAATGATACATTAATTGCACTTATTTGTATTTATTACTTCGAAAGAAGAATAAATATAATATTATTTTTTGGCAAATCAACTAAATAATTACTTAATTATATAAGAACAATAATAAGTTAATAATTAAATAATTTTTGTTAACAAATAAAATACTAAATTATAGAAAATAAATAAAATAAATATTACTATTGTGTTTTTCATTAAAAAATATTTTATTTTCACAGCAAAATGTTGTATTTTCATTGCGAAAAGTGATTAATTAGAATAAGAATCAGAAAAATAAGTTATTGAAATATGACTAATAAAATATTATTCTCCGCAGAGGAAATATTACTTTAGGAAATGGAAGTTATATATTTTTGCAGTAGAAAATACACTTTGTGTTACATTCGCTGAATTTTTTGTCATTTTTTAGTGTAGCAAAAAAAAATTTCGGCGACCTTAGTGGTCAACAAATAGTTAATTGAAAATCTTCCACTTTTATACAAAAATCGATTTCGAACAGCTTAACATTTATAAAATTTGTTTTCCATCGAGTTTTCTTAATGAATTGGAAACATGTTTAGCTTGGAGTATATTGATTTTTCAACAATCAGTTAATTGTAAATTTTTCATTTTGATACTAAAATTGATTTCGAACAGAAGAACTGAAAATCTTCAATTTTGAAAAGTCTTATCATTTTTAACGTTTTTTTCAACACGTTAATGACGATGTTTGCATCTTTCATTTCAATAGTTGAGTTTTTTTATGTGTTTGCGAAATTGTTTAATGTTGGATTTGTTATTGATCTTATAATTCTGTGATTGTTTTGTTAATTTATAAAAAAAAGAAATTAAAAATAGTTTTATAAATGGGCTGGGCCGATATCATTAGAATTTGGGCCCATCTACAGATGACCTAAACTGCAATAATTTAAAATGACGACTTGTAACCCTTCCTTTACAAGTGCTGTGCTACTCTTTCCGCCAATTTCCTTCCTCCTACAAACCAGGTCGCGGTTCGAACTCGATTTACTCTAGTTCCAGGAAGCGACTTTTGCCGCGAAAATGAAATATTTTCGACCTATGTTCCATTCGCTCTAATGGTTCTTTGATTTTCTTTGAATCAATTTCAGGTCGCTCTCTGAGCTGGGTTCATTTTCTGGTTGGTTAGTACGAGCGGGGAAGTTGCCAATGGTTTACCTTTCCTGAAGGTGAATGTTAAGATGTTTTAGTGCGAAATCGAAGAGGACGCCGTTTGCTTTCAGTTCTATAGATGTTGGGATGGGTTTCAGTAATCGGCGCTGCCGAAAATCCAATGCCGCACTCTCACAGAGGTCGTGTGGTCTTTTTTCTTCTCTCTGATTATTTCTTTCTTTGTCTTGTTTTATTCCTCTTTCGCTTTTTCTCCTTTGTTTTTTCCTTCGCTTCAAATCTTGGTCTGGGTACTTAGAAATGGTGGGAAAATTTTAGTTTTTGAGAGGACGGTGGAATTTTTTGTTTAGACTTCTGCAGCGCTGATGCTTTACAAGTTAGGATTTCTGAAGCTTTCTTTTTTGTTTTTACGGAAAGATGTTTGATTCCTTTTTCCGGGTGTATGAGGAGAGGTTTGCCGACGACTTTGTTGTTTCAATTTGACATATGTATTGTCGTGGAGATATTATTTTCTAGTTCGATTATGATATTTAATGTCTGAATGAACTGTTTCAATCATAGTAAACTTATTTGGTTTGAGCTGAAATATCCATTTGCTAAGAACAAAAATAAATAAGCAGACAAATACTCAAAGTGGAGAGAAGCAGTCAAAGAGTATTGTACTCCTTGTAGTTCTGTAGTTTGAGCATTTAATATTAGTTGTTTTACAAGTCTGCTTAAGCTTTCTAATAATATTGAACGATTGTTGCTTTGTTGTTTACTGATCCCTATAGATATTTCCTGAATAACTTCATATTTATTTTTCTCATATTTATTATATTTTCAACTTTTTAGCAGTGAACAACCTGTTTCATGCTCGGTCATTATTTGGTTATCATTTTACCAAAACCATTGCATCATACGTACTTTTTCCACAAATAACTCCTACCAAAGTGTATCAGAGTCATGTTTCAGATCGTTTACTTTAGATAACCCTTCTAAAAGAGACTTGAGCTTTGGATCTAGCAACGTTCATTCCATTCTTTTTTCAAGGGGTTTACAACATTGGTTTAAAAATTGGAATGAACTTAGAAGGCACAAGCTGACAGCAAGTACTTTTGCTGGGGCTATTGGGTTTTGGCCTCGCCGAAGGACCCAGCTTTGGTTGGAAAAAATTGGGGCGATTGAGCCATTTTCTGGTAACTTAGCTACCTGTTGGAGTAATATCAAAGAAGAAGAAGCACTTGAAAGATATAAGCTAATAACCGGAAACAGTGTATTGTTTCCAGAGTTTCAAGTCTATGGTGTGAAAGATTTGGAGAATAATTGGTTAGCAGCTTCACCTGATGGTGCAGTTAATAAATTTGTCTTTGGATTACCTTCACGAGGAGTGTTAGAAATTAAGTGTCCATTTTTCAATGGTGATATGAAAAAGGCTTCCCCTTGGTCACGGATTCCTCTTCATTGTATTCCACAGGCTCAAGGTTTGATGGAGATAATGGACAGGGACTGGATGGATTTCTATGTTTGGACTCCTAAAGGGAGCAGTCTGTTCAGATTATACCGAGATTTAGAATATTGGCAAGCCTTGAAAATAGCTCTTTCTGATTTCTGGTGGAACCACGTGCAGCCGGCAAGGGAGATATGTAGTAAGTACTGTGTTACAAATCCTCTCATTGAGTTAAGATCTCTCAGGCCATCACCCAGGCATGATTTATGCAGTTATATAGTTTATGAAAGCAAAAGGATAGTTGATAACTCAAAGTTGCTGGTGCGCGAAATTGATGGGACATTACAAAATTGATACATCTGTAAGATCATGTTTTCGGCATTTCAATTTTTGTGGAATTGACTATCTAAATTGTCAGAGGAGTCGCTAGAATGTTAAACACCTGTCAATCTGGTTAGCAGAAAGAAAATCTGATGTTGATTGTGAGAGGAGGCCAATCGATTGGGAACAGCAGAGCAAAAATCTATCTTGAATATGTACAGCAGAAGGATGGATAACTCTCATAGCAGGTATCAAATACTAAATCTTTTTACTAGTCTTTATTCATCTTTGCCGTCAAAGTATTTTGGATTATTTTCAATTACATTCCTATTTATCTTGTTTGCACGAACAATGGTCCCACTAACATATGCTTTCTGGAAAGGTCTCATAGTCAAAATATGTAGAAGACACAGGAAAACATAGTTGCTCAGTGGTTTATTAGTTGCTGAATCTATTATACAATGAAGACGTGTAGCCTAAAGGTGACTTCTAGATGTTTTTTTTCTCTTTCTATACAGGATTTATTTGTTTTATCACAATTGTGTGAGATTGAATTAGGGTGTTGCACATAAATGATCTATATTTCTTTCTCATTTTGGATAAGATGGTATTTTTTTTACTTGTTAAAACTGAGGTCTTCTCAATCTTTTTCAATATATTTTTATATATTAAATGAGTGATTCAATCTTTATTAATACAATGCATATAGTCCGCACTATTTATTGGATCAGTTTTGTGGGATGATTTGAGTGGTTATGGACTTGAAATCTGTCCAAGATTATTAGCCTAAAAACCTGTAGAGGTGCTCAAGATCAATTCTGCTCTTGATTGTTTGTGTGGGAGATTGGAGATCTTGATACTTGTTTATTTGCTTTTAAACATTTTTTACTGTATGCACCTTGATTTTCTCATGTGAGTGTGATTTAAGTTTGTGACTTTTACGGTTTATAATCTGCATTAAAAAATTGGTTGATAACTTATTTCGGTTCATACCTGAGGACCTAACGATTTTCTTTTGCTATTGGTATTTTATGATCCTCTTACTAATATAAACAAAGAACACTTCTTTGATTGTGAAGAAGAAGCTCTTCACTAATTTTCATGGTTGATTCTAAAATGGATTTAACCATATTAAAAATTCCCTTAGATACATAGTAATTATTTCTAAATTCATAAATTATCCTTTTGCCACTTTTTTTCCTCAAGGCGAGTTTACTCTCTAAAAACGAGGGTATAACTGATATCACTTGGAAATAAGCATTTGTTCTCTCAATTATCTCTCCCCCCACCCAATATTATGTGGCGGTATAGGGGGATTGAATGCTCTGAATTCCATTGCTCTGTCTTTCTCTCCCCATTAACCAATAGGCTCATACCATATTTCATTTCATTTTCATTTGCATACATCAATGCAATATACAGACACTTGTTGAATTACTTTACATGTCCTACAAACATCAACTTTATCATTTAACATTTCATTGTACTTAACGACTAATTATATTATGCGGCTATATAGGGGGATTGAATGCTCTGAATTCCAGAATGCCTATTCCAACATCATCTTTGACCTTCTTCAAGTTTCAGTTTTTCTTCTGAAGTGAACTTGTCTTCACAAGATCTCAAAAGTGAATAGGTAATGCAAATTTATGATTTTTTTTTTGTTTGTCGCCAATTTCCATTATTTATCTGTTTACTTTGAAGTCTTTGGTGGAAATCAGCTCAAATCGATGGGCTTCAATTTGTACTCTTTCAAAATAGTATCCTGTCTTTAAAACTGAAAAAAAAAATGTACATGATTGAACGAACACACGTTTAAAAACTGTGTTGGCTCAAATTATAGGGGAAAAAAGGATAACATCGTGTTTATGTTCTTAAAGATATTTGTTTAAGTTGAATAGTTTTGTAGAGAGAAGGGTAAATACCAGCCTAAGTTAAATGTGCTTCATAAGATTTATACAGAAAAGAAATAAACAATAGAAATTTTGGCCAAATCATGTGTAGAATTATTAGTCTGCAAGTCACCCCATCAGTAGACAATCACCTCCTTAGTTAATCTTAGCAAGTGAAACATCATCTAGTGCTTCCTCATTTACTCAATCAAATGAATGTGTTGAGTTGTGCAACCAATGTACTGTTGCATGCATGATGCATTGGTTACTGTTGATAAGTGATAATAGTTACTGTTGATAATAGTTCATGCATTCTTCATCGCTAGAAAGAATGTACAAATGCAATTACTGTACTTTTGAGAAGTTGAACATTTTCTTGTAGTTTTATCCCTTGTATGTGTTCATTTAGTCATTCATGCAACAATATATTTGCATTTACAGATAAAATGAATATTTTTTATACAATTATAACTTAAGTTGATGTTTTTTAAATAGATTTTTATGCAAATTGTATTAAAATATTGCAGTTTAATGGGTATTAAATATTATTTGATGCAACTGACTTTTGTAAATAGTGCACGAAAGAAAATATCACGGTTTTATTTCTATTTCACTTTCACTCGGCGCAGTCAGCTTCTACTAGGAAAGTTGGTGGAGCTTGCCTCTAACTTCCCCTGGTCTTAGTAAAATGTTGTCTATTTTGAGTTAAAGTTTACACGTTTTTGTTCTTGGAGTTAATCCAAATTACGTTGTACTTGGTAAAAAAGAGAATTCTACTTATAAATTATGTATTTTTTATTCTCTCAAGCAACGTGAGATTGTGCATCACTATTAATGTAAGTTGGATCCTCACATAGGTCATTTTGGTCTTTACAGGATGTGGGGCAGCTACATTGCCTCTCTTCATCCTCCTCTACAATTGGTGCTTCAAATTTGTTCAAGTGTTTGAATGGTTGCTTAGATCGCAGCATTTGTAGGAACCCTGATTTGATTTGGTTATGGGAATTGAGTTTTGAGTCTGGGAGAATCAGGTTTGGTCTACTCACTGGGAGCTTCTTTTGAGCACCTGGAAAGAAATCCAATCTTGGACTCTGCCTTGTTGTAATTTTGTAGTGTAGTTTAAAGTAAAATAAAACATTATTTTATGTATTTTTCTCTACACATCACATCACATTTTATTGATTTGAGGGCCTTTCTTTTATATTTGTTTAAATGTTTTTATTTTATGTATTTTCTTGACTTAATAAAATTAATTAAAATGTTACTTAATGATCACGTGTTCTTTTGTAATTTCAATTACATTATTTTCTTCTTTTTAATAATAATAATTGTTAGAAAGTAAATATAATTTTATTTTGTAACGTAATAAATATTGATTGATATAATTAATAATTATTTTTAATTATTTATATTAATTAATATATAATAGGTCAAAAAAATAAATAAATATAAATTATATAAAAATTAAAGGAAAAGGTAGTTTATCAATTTTGTTTAATTAATTTAAAATTAATAATAATAAAAAAGGAGGTCGCAATCATGCGCCATGGAAGATTCTGTCACTTTCTTCGCTTAAATAATTCCTGCTTCGGCCGAGTATAAACTCCATTCCACCTTTACCTTCTTCTTCTTCTTCTTCTTCTTCTACTACTTCTTCCTCATACTCCTCCCTTCTCTCCATCAACGTCACGACGGATCTCTCTTTCTCTTCCTTCTTCTCGGTGCTTGCGGACTCTCTTTCAGGTAGCTTCTCTTCTCTCTTGCTTTGATCTCTTCTACTCTATGTTCTCCCTTTGCGAGTTCTACATGTTGCAGAATGCAAGTTCTGTTTGCTTACTGGCTGTGTTTTTGGATAGGTCGGTTTTTAATTTTTCGGAAATTTTTTCCATCGTAAGTTCAATAGTGAGAATCTATTTCTGCCTTTTGTTATCTTCTTCTGAAACAAGATTCGAGTTACTGATTTTGATTCTCTCTTTGTTTGATCTCATATCCTGTTTATTACGAAGAAACTGGAGGAAGCAAAATGATGGTGAAAATTGTCGAATTCTACACTTCGGAAGCATGTGAAGCTTAGTTTGATTAGAGCTTAGTTGGTCTCTGTGTTTTTAGATTTATGGGGTTTTAGTTTATCTGAAATCTTCTATCGAAGTTTCAAAGAATCTATTTTCCACTTTTTTTCTCTTCGGAAACAACCGGCAAATTAGAGTATTCGCGCGTGATTGCTAACAATCACTTCAGCTGTTTTGAAATGCTTGTTTTTCTACATCTGTCTCATAGAAGCAAAAAAAAACCCTGAAATTATTTCTCCTTTCTCTTCAAATTGTCATTTTGTCCACTCGCTGAGCTATTCTATCTAATCTTTGTAAAGTTTATCATGTTTTTGTAGATTTTACAACTCTAAAACAAAATTCAGATAGAGCAATTGTTGTTGAGATGATAACTGTTTAAAGCCAACTAAAAATGCTTATAATGGTTATAACACTATGAAGAAAGTTGTTGTTCAGAGTTTTATTCCCTGCCTGGCTTGATAAATGGTGCATTCATTTGTGAATGAAAACTGAGATCTTTTCACAACGGTGGTTGGTGGGGGGAAGGATTGTATTTTAGACTCTTTGAACTTCTGGAAGATTTTCCAGGAAGCTTGTCGACTTCCCATTTGATTGGTATAAGATCCATTAGGAAATTTGTTGGATTTTTTTTATCTACCTTCTTACGGGAAGAGTAGATTTTTTTTGTTTCAAACTTACGCTAGCTGAACTTGACAATAAAGGACAGCGCACCTGCTGATAATATCACTGGAAAATTGTAATTTCGACTGCTTCTCTTGGTTGCTTGTCATTTTATTATTCTATTTCTGATTATGGGTTAAAATAGATGAAGTATAGGTGCTTCTGGTTGTTCTGAGAGGATGGGATCTATAAAAATATTATTCTCGCGTGCCCAGATGAACTAAAACTCATGTTATTGGCAGTCGAAGGAGGAGGGTTCTTCTCTTCTTCAGCTTCTGGATATAGCACGGGTATAGCCCTTCTTCTCTTGGGTAAGAAGAACAAAGACGAACACATGAGAGTTTCACCGTGGAATCAGTACCAGTTGGTGGACGAAGAACCCAACCCTGACCTTCAGCTGGCTTCAACGAAGAACCAGATTTCCAGGGGGTGCGCCTCCTTTGTCTGCTTTGGTCGCACTTCCGCCGGGCTTAACCCACCAGCAACTCTCAAAGTGGGTCCAAGCCGGCAGCAGGATACTTTACCAGGAAATCTTGTTTCAGATAAAGGCAAAGAACGTATTTCTGAGCTAGATGATGTTAATTCTGTAAGAAAGATCGCTCTTAAAAGTAGCTTGAAGAAGCCATTGAATGGTACAACTTTTTCTGTTAATGCGGATGTTCATGAAGCATATGCGGAAAAGGACATTCATATATCTGGCCATACGGAAAGAAGGAAAATACAGTGGATAGATGCTTGTGGGAGTGACCTCGTTGAAGTCAGGGAGTTTGAACCCAGGCATGTTATCTTTCTTATTATTATTTTATTTCAAAACTTCTGGAGAAGTGCTATTTCTGTTGTCAAAGTTCCTCTCTTTTTTGGATGTCTTTTTCAAACGCAGTATTATTTTCTTTTTTAAAAAAAGAATTATAGGAATATAGGAAACACCCTGAATTCTTTTAGGTGGTTAGGATCCCTTGCATCCCAGATTAACGGATCACTGCGATCTGCTCTCTTGCTCTCTCGCCCCTTGTCCCTCCCTGCCCTTCCTCCCTCTCCCTCCCTCTCTTTGTGCGCATGCAATTGTGAAAAACTTCTTCTTTGGTTCAGCCCGACGTGAGTATATAAAAATTTTTTATCTAGTATTCTAGTTTTATCATAGTTAGTTCTCATAATTTCACCGTGAATTCCATTTAAAAAAATCTTCCAAAACAGAAAAAATAGGCTTAAATTACGGCCATTTTGGTCGAGATGAGCTAACTTCTTGTAATTGCTCATAATGAATTAAAAATTTGGTGCCATAAAAGTAGCTGTGTTTGGCTAGTCTTTGAGATCCTGGAGCTATAAAATTGAATTCTGATTTATGATGTTGATCCTTGGAAGTGAACTGAACTCAACTTGCTATTACATATGATATCCCGACTAAGACTCCCCCTGACTTAGACTGCAAACAAGGATCGTTATAAAGCATTTTTCTCTGTAGTCTTTGTAAGTTTGTGTACTAGCAATACATAGAGGTGGAGAAAGTGTTTTGATATCACTCTTTTGTCCATTTTATGGCGTAAGTTGTTGGATGTTAGCTGCATTTTCTTCTCACTTTTCTGTCTGTTGCTTGAACCGTTAATTTGTCAATGTAGCATTTGATCCCGTTATAATATTTGCAGACTTCTCTACCGTCTCTTTCAAATTTGTTGGTCTGGTTTTATGTTTCTTCTATTCTTCTCTTACATTTTAGAATTTCTAACCTCATATATCTGAGATTGAACTTTTTATCCCGATGGCAGCGAAAAAGATGGATCAGATGACGAATTCGATAATGGCAATGAAAGAAGTTGCAAGTGCAAAGTCATGTAATTTGGCATTTATCCAGTTACCCAGAGGCTTAAATTCATTATAATCGTCGAGGCAAGGTAAATTACTGCTCATCAATTGTTCGAGTCCTTCACTCATCAAATTTTTGGCGGCTATGCCATTGGAATGCAACCAAATCAAGGTATGGCGATTCAGTTTCATTGGTAGCTATCTTCTCAGGTTGATCTTTTGTGTAGAGTAGAGTATGTTGCAGTGGATTTCGGAGGTCACTTTGCTTTGCCTTCCCTTTTACATTGTTCATCATTCTTGTTATCGTGTAATGTTACTTTTATTCAATGTTCTGTTTCTCCCTGTACATGAACGTTTCTTTTTTGAATTTAAAAAAAATTGTGAAATTGAAGTTCATTTTTGGAATTAACCCATGATTCTGTTAAACAAGAAAGAGCATAACCATTATATGTAAGTCTTGTTTGCTGCATAATTCATACTGGTCAAGAGAATTTTGCTCCATTGAAGCTCTAGGCATCGTCCAGGTGCTCTCTGAACCCTTACTCTCTTGTGGAAGACTAATAGTAATGGGGAATCCCTTCCCATCTTCTGCTGATCTCCATGCTTACCTTTTAGGTTGAGAATCAAGCGCTAAACGAAAAAGAAAAAACTGTAGAAACTAGGATACTAAGATTTACGTGAAAAACTCTTACCGTAAAAAACCATGATCATATGAGAAATTTACTATCAGAAAATCAAGGTACAATAAGTTTTGCAACTAAACATCACTATATAGATAAAATAAAAAACTCTAATATTGGATAGGGGTCCAAACTAGTCCAATTAAAATTTAGGTCACACTGAACTCTAACAATCTCTACCTTGACATGAATTTCACATGAGAGATCCAATGAGTTTTGTGACTCAAGCATCAATATATAGAGAAAATAGAAAATTATAATATTAGATACGGGACCAACCCGATCTAATTGCTTATATGAAAAAAGGGTATGGTATTTTGTTGAATTAAATCAATCTTACCCTTTTTTTGTGTAACAATTATGACTGGTCAAACTCCATCCCAAGTAATATTATTGATAGAGACAAATAACAAATAGTAATTGTGGTAGTTAATTATGAGTGTCAAATTTATATTAAGGTGGCACAATTGAAATAATTCATAAATATAGTTCATTAACATAATACAATTTGTTTTTAGGTCAAATTCAAAAACACAATTATGCGGGTTTCAGTAAAAAAAAAAAAAAAGGACAATATTGGGTTAATGAGACCAAGACTCCAAGAATAGTACCAAGTTCAAAAAATCTAATTGAATGTAAAGTTAATAGGGACGTTAAACCAAATGAGAAAGATCGTGGCAGTCTGCCTGTTAGTTCAATGACGGCTCAAGATTCAATTAATCATGAGGACTCAACCCATATTAAGAAATGTCGACAATCTTACATAGTTTGGAAAATGTGAACGTGAATAATTTATACATAGAGTTATATTTTTCACTTAGTATAATGTGTTTTTAAGTAGAATAATATTAATTTTACCTTCTAATCACTGATTAATTAATATAATAACTAAAATAAATAATAAATAGTTAAAATAAAGCATTAATGATACCATTATAGAGATTATTTTGTTGTAGATAGACAATTGTACAAGTTTGAACATAGGATTTAGGAATTGAAATCAAAGTGAGAAAATTATGGTGTTGGTGAAATTATTAATTATATAGTTTTATCCTTTTTTTAAAATTATTTAAATCAGACTTAATGAACATCAATCCTTTCTTGGTTGGCAAGAACTTTCCCTCATTTTCTACAACTACCAAAACCATCAGTTTGGTCTTTTAATGGCTTCCATAAAATGTTTGGTAAAGATGGTGTTTTTATGGCTGGATGAACCCTAAACTGCATTAAATTTCAAAACTTTAAACTACTAAATGAAGAAAAAAACATTTTTGTAGATGTAAAATTAAACTGTTTATTTATTAACGATGAAATGTAGATTGAACATTAGGAGTGTTTAGTCTTGTGTGTACGGATGCACGAAAATCAGCTGGAAGAAGGAACAGTCAGCCATTAGAGCTCTGAGTAGCTCTCCGAATCTTCTAGTTCTTCAACTATTGTCTCATGGATTACCAGGTCAGTGTTGTCGGAGTTTCTGACTGAGCAGTTTGCCCTGATCTCCCCTGCCCTTCCGGTCAACACGCTCAACTGGCCCATCTTCATCATCGAATCAATTAACTTCTCGAAGAACAGTTCCTGATCTTCGGCGAAGCTTGTGACGATGTCTCTCGTTTCGCTGTTGAAGTATAGATCCTGATCGGAGGTGAAGAGCCCTTGACGATTGACTAGATCGACGTAGTATTTGTTGTCGAAGTGGTTGGGAGTTCGGACGTCGAGGAAGGTGGAGCTGTTGGTGGTGGGGGTGGGGCAGATGGTTTTGAGATCGGCGGCAAAATCTTCGTCCATGGTTGGATCTTGGGTCGGGTAGAGGCGATCAGTGAAAGCTGGGCAGTGGCCGATTCCGATGGTGTGGCCTCCGGAGAGGGCGACAACGTCGGTGGCGTCGAAGCCTTTGGAGGAGAGGCTGGAGAGAAGGGCGCTGGCGTTACTGGACGGAGGAGGGAGATTAGCTAGGGTTGTTTCTCTCGTGGCGAAGTTCAGTCCATCTCTTCTTCCCAACGGTACTTCATAGTGAGGTCCTCCAGACTAAAATGAAGAAAATTCATTATTATCGTCTACAAAACATCAATGGGTTTCATTTCTTCAGGAATATACTTGCTTTGTTTGCAGAAATCAAATTCAACTGTGTTTCTTCTTCCTCAAAAAAGAAAGAGAAGGTTACGTACCAGATCAATGGAGTCACGAGCTGCAAGAGCAAGAATATCAGCGCAGGAGACGGTTCTTCCACACTCTTTATGGACAATCTCCCTCAGGTCATTGATGATCTCAAAAGCTCGTTTTCTCAGACTCAGGTTCGGAGGTGCATTCTGCTCTCCCGGTCCACACGTCGACCCGTCGAGAAGAACTGACCCGTCACAACCCTGTTAACATTTTTCCTCCCCCATAAGTTAACAACGATCAAGGTTTGATATTTTAATCATTGACCCAAAAAGAAAGTGATAAGAATACCTGAACAAAGCAGTCGTGGAAATGGAGGCGGAGCAACCCGGCAGCTTGGCCGATGTCGCCGCGGAAGATCTTCTTGAGCTCTTTTCGGACGAGGGACTCGAGGCTAGGGCAGGTAGACTTGTAGAAGTTCCATTTGAGGCCGCGGACGAGAGGGACAGAAGACCTGCTATCAGCAAAGGAAACACAGGCTGAGAGCAAGAGAAGGGAAGAAATGAAGAGCAGAGAAGAAGAAGCTTTAGACATGGTCGTTGTCGTCGATGATATCGCAGTAGCAATTGCTGTTAACAAACAACCTAGGAAACCCTGATTTTATAGGCCTAAACAAAGTCAAGTCTTGCAAGATAAGGTACCCTTTATTGACCAAATAAAAACACAATATAAATATAACTCATGGGAATGCATTCACACTAAGTTGTTTTCATTAATTGAAATGGGCAATTAATTATGTCATTCTTCCCCTAAATATTTTTTATTAATAAATAAAATACTCATCATTGTTTCATTTTTATGTTATAGGACGTGTTTTTCTGCAACCAAAAATAAATCATTAATAATTTAAAAAAGATTACCTTTTTGGGACAGAAAGTAAATTATTTAAATAGAACTCAGAAAAATAGAATTAAAATTATAGAGCATATATGGTGATGAAAATTAGACGACGACGACAGACCAAGAAGAGTAAAGAGAAGATGGTGACTAGAAGACCATGACGGAGCTTCCTAGCAAGGAATCAGATTTCTGGGAGGATTTATAATGGGACGCTCTCGATTTTTTTTTGTTCAATATTTATGAGTTTTTGGCATCGTCTTTGCTATAAAATTGCTTCAATTATTGCAGTTTTAACATAAAACTGAAGTAGAATTAGAATTGCAGAGTAGATTCATCACAACTATTTTTCTAAAATTTAACATTTATTTCAACAAGTTAACGACGATATTTGCGTTATTCATTTTATTCATTTATCATAGTTGAACATTTTATTTGTTAGTAAAAATTGTTTAGTGGTTGACTTGTCATTCATTCCATACTTCAATGATTGTTTTGTTAATTTCTCCGAAATAAAATATTATGTTATGTGACAAAAATACCCTTTTGAGTGTTTGTCGTGATATCCACGTCCACTAGAGGGTATGACTTTTCCAATGCCTAAGTTCTTGGGTCCTAAGCTTCTTTTCTTGTCCAAATTGATGTTCTTTCTCCACTTGTTAATCCAAAAACATATATTTTAGATTTTGCTGACACATTTAAATATATTTCTTAGAATATATTGAAATGGACGGTCAAGGAAAATAACTAGAAACAGTTTTTGAGATTTGAAGAACAGTTTTTGGAGATAATATCATGCAAAAAATATATTATTTAGATTAACAAGTGGAGAAAGAACACCAATTTGGACAAGAAAAGAAACTTCGGAGCCAACAACTTGGGAGATTGGAAGAGTCATACCCTGTGCTGGATGTGTGCATCACGACGAACAGTCAAAAGGGTATTTATGTCATGTAGAAGAATATTTCATTTTGTTGTGGGAGTATATAATAATTAGTATTTAAATTCCAAAAATGTCACGCTCTGCCTACTCCCTTGACTCGACCTTAAACATTCAAATAAAAGAGGCTAATCTTTATCCACTTTTTTCAACCTCAGTAATTACATAATTTGTTTTATTTAGAAGCAACTTGGGAATCCAATCCTTCGTGCTTAAGTTGTTTTTATATTTCATATTTTATTTTATTTTATTTTAAAAAAAGTAATAAAGTTTAAATAAAGTAACGCGCTTCATTTGAAATTAAGACCCCCAGCCATAATATTTCTTCTTTCCACGAAATTTCTTCCTTTTGTTTTTGGCTTTTTGTCACCCTTCAAATCAAAAATAAAGGTGGAGAATTTAATATGCCATTCCCACCTGCTGATTAGTACCACGAATCAAACTTTAAATTAATTTAAATTTTAAATGTCTAGAAAGTCCGGAGCCCAGGACATCCGTACCTTAAATATAATTATTAAAGTAAGGATATATGCAAGTGGGTGCGTGTGTTCGAAACACGTAGTTCAGGATTTTATTTATTAACCAAATTAATTTAAAGTTTGAGTTGATAATTTAAAAAAAAAAAATTGGTTAATTGGCTTTGAAAGAGTCTGTCCAGTTAACATTTGACACGTGGAAACTTGGTAGTCAGTGAAATAATCACTCCGATCCGACCAGGGAGCATCGTGGATACAAACCCAAGTTCCAACGAGTAGATGAAGAGACATATTTGAATTTCTAAATCAGTTTGTCAAGAACTGGACTCCATTGTCATTACCTCCCTCAATCGCATTGGCAGCGCCAGCGCCAGCGCCACTGGTCCTGGAAGCAGCTGGAGGGGTACAGGCAATGTTCCGAATGATTGTTGCATAAAGATCAAATTCCGCCTTCAGCTTCGAACAGCTCGCTTGAATCCACTTCTCCGCAACGCTAGTTGCCACACTGTCTTGGCTATCCCTTTCGTATTCCTCAATGGCAGGCCGTATTTCATCATACAACGCATCGAGTTCGGAGGTCGCCTCGTTTTTCACTTCCTGTGCAGAAATCAAAAGGAATGACTTGGGTCGAAGAGTAACCCAACAGAGGAAGGCCATTACAGAGCCATCTTGCGCAATGTCAAAACTCTAAGTCACACGAGAACTATACTCTGATTAATTTTCATAATTGACTCAAACCACAAGTTAATCTCAATGGAAGGTTCTTCAGAAGTGAACTTGGACAAGAATTAATTACTTATTAGCAAGACAAGCATGCTCTACACAAGTTACTTTACGCCTAAAGCTAACATAATCCAACTCCATTATAGAATTTGTAAGCTTCATTTGTCAGAGAATTGAAACCCCAGATTAACAGGCACAATAAAACCCATTTAGAAAGATAATATACCTCGTAAGTTAAAATTTCTTCTTGCGCTGCCTTTGATCCTAACAGCAGAGCAGCCGCTTTCGCGTCCACCGGCTTTTGTATCAACTGTTTCAATCTACCATTAGACAACTGTTTGGACCTTTTTTTTGGAACTGGCCTTGGCCCAATCTGATAGTTCCGGCATGCAGTATTGCTTCGTATGCGGGAGATCATTGCATTCTGCTGTGGGTAAGCCTGCTGAGTATCCTGTGAATGTGGCTTCATCTCCTCGTTTACTTCAGTTTTTACTTCATTCATACCTATACCCTCCAAAGCAGAATCAAATGGGCTAATAGCAATAGTGGAATGGGACTGCTGATCGGTTCCCATACCATCATCTAACATCAAGGGGTTCTCATTATTCATATAAGCATTATACTCAAAATCCATGCAATTTACAAGGAGCTTAGGCTCATCCTCAGCAGAATCATAAAGTGGAATTTTTTCAACGGAGTACCTGCAAGTAAATACTGATTTAAAGTAACTACTTAACAGACCAGAAGTTAATAACTAATCATGACAGTTTTTATTTGCCTGTGTTAGCATAGACAGAAACCAATGCAATCCCACGATTTTACCCCTCAAAATTTATATTTATGTATTTTCAGTACAATAAGCTTACAACTTACATGTAGTTAACAAACCTAATTAAAGTCCTGACATCCAAGATATAGTGACCAAGCAGAAAAGGATCAAGCCATCAATAGTTTATCAAAATAGAAAGTTCTTTACCTTTGATCATCATCTTCCCACAGGTAAGTATCCTCCTGTCAAAGAATCAAAAGGCATAATGAAAGAACAAATTTAAATGTATAGAAAGAAAATATGAAATGCCAATGGCGAAACAAAAGCAAGAATCAGACAGGCAATGTTGAAAGGCTAAAACAAAGAATATTTTATGAAAGCTATAACTAGGTAAATTTCACCAATAACTATCCGCAACTATGATCATTCATATTCCACTGCTGATTGATTAGCAAACTTTCCAAATAACCAATCATTTTTATCGAAGATACAAAAAATTTGATATCTACCACACCTACTGCAATTTCCTAAAACAAAGATTATTTCTTAATAGTTCAGAAACATGATAGAGTCTAGATTACCAAAGAATAAAAAAAGGGAGAATACTCCATTAGGGAGGCTCGTACTCTCCTAACTTTTCCTACCAAATTCTTCCTTTTCTAATTCTACATTCTCTCCCCCTTTTATTTCCCTCCTCTCTTAGGTCCCCAGCCATGTAGGCAAACAGATACTATCCCACTTCCGCTCCACACTCCCCACCCCATTTCCCTTACCCAAAGATATTCCCTTCAAAGCATGTTTCTACAAAATACAGATTACTAATGCCACAAACAAAAGAAGTCCAATGATGTTCTTTTAAACTAAACTATTATCCTTTGTAGCAAACTTCTTTAATTTTTTTAGGGGGGGTCAAAGGAATTATATTTATTGGAAAACGAAATGTGTTTTGAACCCATGATCTATTATATAGGCATCAAATAACCAATATGCCCAATGAAACGAATTCCAGAAGCAAAATTATGACACTACAGAGATCAGTTTGCCGACTAAATAGAAAACAACTTAGGAAGTGAACCACAAAAAGACAATTTCATGAAATCCACATGCTTTGAAAGTAAAACGTAGATTTCTAAACTTACGCCACTTATTCATAAGTTCAAGCATCAAGCACAAACTTTTCCACAAACCTGAAATCCACGAGATTTTGCTCCAAGGAATCCAGAACAACTAGTTGCACCACATAGGCAGCGGACCTTAGTACCACCATACCACTCAAAATTATAGTCATATGCCAATTCAGTTCCCATAGATATGTCTTCCTTTGCAAATATGCCAACCCTTATTTCACCTAATACATTCCATTTCCTTGTCTCACAATTCGGGTTACTGCAAACTTAAAAAGCACAACAATCAATGTCAATTCTGGGCAATTGAAGTTTCTTAAAAAATCAATGACAATTTTGGAACCTCTAACTCTATAAGAGTTAACAGAAAGCACCAATACAAAATAACATGATTGGACAAACTGATGAACAAGTACGTCACTATAATTTTTAGTCATTGATGACCAGTATAAAACAGCTCACCATGAATGGTTTATAAACCTTGCGAAGCTTCCCTTTTTTGTGGCATCAATGGACTCGGATGCATTGAGAGAAATAATGAAAGCATCCTTAAGGCCTGCATCAACAAATACAAAACAGTGAACCTAGTTTTCATAATGAACGACAAACATGATAAATAAAACTCCACCTTGATTTTCATAAGCTTGTGATCTTCTTTTGGCTTCCTTCCATGATATGACTTCCCCACAATATTCAATTATAAATTGGCCAGCCTGCATTGAATGAAAAAAAAAGAGCGAGATGTAATAATCATAAGGTGAACAATTATTTATTTTTTGGTTATACATTCAATTCACGCCTAAGAGATAAAATGCTAAGAAACTTAATTCACTGATAAGCTTCTCTACTACAATTATGAAAAGAAGTAGCCAACTGAGTAGCTTTAGAAGATCACTTTGTTCTACATGATCCACTCCCATTTTGTAGAGCACCCAAAAGAATTGGTAATAAGAGAGGGTCATTAAGGATTCCATGCACAAACAAACATGTGCAGGGACACAGCATGTCCATATGCTCACTGACACATGCACTGAAATGAATACACAGGAGATATCTTGGGCAATATTTTTCGTACTGGTTATTTAATTCCTAAATACACACAAACACACCTTAAAATTTTAAATTTAAATTTCTTGCCTCAACAATTAGTGTATACAAAAGAGGTGAAAACTGAAAAGATTGACCATACAAACATGAATGGACTTTTGGAAGGCCAAAAACGACATTAGCACTCATAAAATTTCTTCTTCGAAGAGATTCATTAAAGTTCACAGAATGGTCTGTGATATTTATAAGATTGAGCCTTCAACGGCTTTGCTTTCCGGCAGACATCAAATTTTTTAATACTAATTAACAATATATTCCACTAAACACTTTCACATAAAATAAATAAATAACAAAGTACTCCATTAAACAAATAAATTGATAATAAAAGAACAAATGTATAAGTAAATACAAAAAAAAAAAAAGCCATGCTGCATAGAACAAATTACCATTATGTTTTCATCTGCTATAAGACCCCGTCCACGGCCTTCTGTTTTGAACAACTTTGTTTTCGCATATTCACATTTCTGAAATCGCTGTTAATATATAGAAATGAAAAAGGAAAAAATAAGACTTCAATAATGAGGTAGAAAATTTCACAGCTGACGATTTTTCTAAGGAGGTTGTAAAGACATTTTGATTAAAAGTTATAGTTGACAAATGAGAATGCACTTTGCAGAAGCTGAATCCAGTTACCGAAGAAATATACATATATTTATGTAATAATTGGGAAGTCCAACCATTTTTTCCGTGGCATCAGAAAAGGATAAATGTCATAATTTATTTGGATTGGAATTTAAAATAGTACCACAAATTTTAAATTATTTTCATTACCAATTTCATTTAAAATGCTCGTGAAAGAGATTCCACAGTCCTATGAAAATTTAAAATATTATTATGTAATTTATACAGTCACAATCAATATTATTTTACAAAGCTTTTTTCTGTAGATATTCCCTTCAGCAAACTTGATATCAACAATCATTTAATCAACTCATTTTCAATGTAAAGAACAAGAAGTGGTTGTTAACATTAGCATCCAAAGATCAAACAAGTTGATTGAACTTTGTAAGGGACAAGGTTCACAACTATTATTATGCTCATTATGTGCACAAAACTAGAAAAAAAATTTCAGAAAAGAAAATACGTGACATGAGCTTCAGTATCTTGTGCTCTATACGTGTATGTGTGTGACTATTCGAGAATATCAATAGACACAATTATCCAAAGAGAAAGAGAGGGGCAAAAGATAGAAAGACTGTATTTTATTCACTGTTCAAATGAAACATGCAGTGACATTACATCACTAAAGATGTATTTTACCTGATTCTTGCAATAAATACCACAAGGACAATAGCCAGGCGTACACTCAGTGCTGGTAAGGAAATTCAAGCATCTTTCTCCGCATGCACCATCAAGATCATTGGCATCATATTTGCATTCACATATAACAACATCCTCCTCCTTCTGCTTCTTGTGTCTTGGGGAATATTATTATTAATACATAAAAGCATACCATAGTTATTACACATAATATTGTCAACAGGTAAACATTCTAAAACAATCGGGAACAATAAAGTTCAAGAAGGTACAGTGGGGGAACATTTTCAAGAAGATTAGAGAACATGTGCGGAGGAGTAAAGATGTTCACCTCCGATACAAGAATTCATTTTGTTTAATATCACAGTAATCTGGCAGACCTTCATTATCAAGACCCTTCAAACACAACAATGTCATTATCACTTGTACAAAAAATTTCCTTCTATAAATAAAGGAAACACCATCCATGAACAGAAAACAGCAAAAGAATACAACCATTAGGCAGCCAATTGATGGAACTATAAGCGTTGAACCATTTAAACAACCAAAAATAATTAGAGATAAACACTGATGACACCAATAAACTAAAACAAATAAATAAATAAATAATACTTGCAGACCCATGGCAAGATGAACGCCTACCGATATGAACATAGTTGAAAACTATGAATCTATATTGTAAAGATTTCGGTCTACATAGGGTGTAGGAGCTGAATAACCCCCTTTTATCTTTTCGGATTGTCATTAACGTAGAATCAAATTTGTCCCCGCTAAATGGAATTCACGTCAAATCGACAATTCCAATTCCACAGCCCAATCAATCATTGCATACAAGCTAACTAGTGAAAAAATTGCACAATGAACCCGCCAAAACTGAAAAGTCGGTTCTGCTAAACGAAACTATGATGCAGCAAAAAAAGTAGAAGCTAGTAAAATCGAACCAGTTAAAGAAAAATGACGCGTTTCAATGAGCAAATCATCAGCGAGTAATTAATAAGGAGAAACTGTACGCACTCTAGAATCGAAACTGAGCATGTTAGGGATTTGGAGAAGTCCTCGATCCCGCGCAGAGAGGAGACGTGAAAACAAAAAATTAACCATCAACAGAAGTATGGTTTAACTATTTTAATCCTGGGAAATTGACAGAACAACCCCTCAACTATAATATCAATGACAAGTCAACCACTAAAAAATTTTTGCTAATAAATAAAACACTCAACTACGAAAAATAAACTACGCATTCATCGCCGTTAACAGCGAACTTACTTTGAAAATGAAAGAGTAGGAAGATTTCACTTAAAAATGTCTTCTAACTCGTCGTTCACTACATGAATTTCTTTGATTGTTGCGATTAATCACATCGTTAATTTCATTTAAATTCAGGGTTCTGTCTAGTAGATTCGATGGATTTGTGATTGACACTCGTTTCACTATCACTTTAAGAGTTTTTGTTTGTTTATAGGCTTCTTCCAGTGCAAACATGGTTATTCTGAAGTCATTGGAGTTCGAATAATGTACATGAACGATATCGTCTAATTACTTACAGGAATTAATGGTTTGGCGTCTTACCTCTTCGAAAAGTCGTATTTCTTTTGCAAAAAATAGTCTTTCTTTTGAGGAAAACAATCTTTATTGATTATTTCAACGACTCACTCTTCATAACGGAAATATAACGTTTCATTGCGGAAAACAACATTTTTTAATTGAAAACTTAACCGCGATGTTTGGTCTGTTCTTTTCTTATAGTTAATTGTTTTATTTGTTAACAAAAATTGTTTAGTAGTTATCTTGTCATTGATTTCATATTTTAGTAGTTGTTTTGTTCATTTTTCTTTTATATTTAATTTTTTAAATTATATTTAATTTTAAAAAATTAACCACACAAACTTTGAACTATTATGTGAACGAAAAGTTAAATATTAAAATAATTTCGTGAACAACTAAAATATTAAACTATGAGAAATAAAGAAAACAAATATTATTATCACATTTTTTGTTAAATTTAAATTTTTAAAAATAATATACCAAGTATTCACTGTAAAAAAAATTCTACAATAGAAACATGTATCTGCTGCCGAAGGCTAGTTTGCGCAGCATAAAGAGTATTTTTTGCAACAGATATTTATCTTCCGCTGTATAATCTTAGTTTCTTCTGCACAACCCGAGAGTTGAACATTACCTTAACCTGAAGCACAATATCAACATCAATCTCAAGTATGACAAATATCTCAATTAGTATATTTTCAACTTATATCAAATTGGTTATTCTCACCTGTCTTATGGACTAAATCAACGGCCGATAGGTATGAAGCGATTATTATTGTATTTAGAAAAATATATTTAATATATTGACTGATATTGGAATAAAAGACACATTTCCGTTGAAGAAGCTAAGATTTCGCAGCAAAAGACAAATATCTACTGCAAAAATTACCCTATTCGCAACGGATACTTGTTTTATTTTTAGCATCGAAAACGTGTCTTCCGTTGTAGGAAGAAAGTCATATACTATAGTTACTTCATATACGGATCCGCTGTAGAAAGATGATCTATCCACTGTGGAAAAAACTTTTAAGTTTTAACGGAAAATATGACATCAAGGTTTGTCTTATTCATTTATCATAATTCGATATTTTAGTTGTTCACGAAAGTACTAAGATTTGATTTGTCGTTGATTCAATAGTTTAAGATTTGTTTTATTAATTATACTTAATTAAATTTAACAAAAAATATGGTTCAAGTTTAATTTTTATAATAATATTTTTATTATGATATATTAAAAAATTTAGGTTAAGAAATATTTACTAGATAATCATGGGTAAATTTGATATTACTAAACATCTTTAATAGTTATGATTAACTCTACCATTAAAATAACTGGCTGTGACAAAAAATTATTATTGTTACTTGATAAATTCATCTAAGAAAAATAATTTTTATTAATTTTTACAAGAAAAAAATAATATGCTCGCAATAATTTTATATACTATTATAGAAAAATGATTAATATATAAAATGAACTTTAATAAACGAAAAAATAGAAGAAAAAAATTATATACATGATCTTATGAAAAATAAATGCAAATTAACAAAAACAAACATTAAACTATAGGATCAGTGAGAAAACAAACTCTAAATAGTTTTTGTTAATAAATAAAATACTGAACTATGAAAAATAAACGAGACAAACATTATGGTCACGTTTTCTGTTAGAAATTTAAATTTCTTAGACTTGGTAGAATTCATTAGAGGAGGAGATAGTGAGAGTTAGGGTTAGGGTTAGGGTTCGGAGTTCACTCAGAAATAGCTTTAACTTATATGCTCTATATGGGATAGAATGTGAAGTTATATACTAAGGTTAAACAAGTTCAATCATCGTACATATTTTCTTTAGCAGAAGATCTGTTTTTATTGATAAAACTAAGATTCTATAACAGGAGACAATGATCTACTATGGAAATTATCCTTTCCGCTGCAGAAAGCATGTCATTGACTATAACTACTTTATGTACGAGTCTATTGTAAAAAGACGATCTATTCGATGTAAAAAAAAATAATTTTTAACTAGAAAACATGATGATAATGTTTGTCTCGTTCATTTTTCATAATTCAGTATTTTATTTATTCGCTAAAATTGTTTAGTATTTGTCTTGCCACCGATTCTATAGTTTAGTGTTTTTTTGGTTAATTATACAAAAATAAAATAGAGGTAAATATATTTTGATATATCTTATATATTGAAATTATAATTAGATAAAATTATAATGGAGAGATAAGGTTGATCGTTCATTCAATAATAAATTAAAATATTTAATGATATGCATAATAATGTCTGAGTTAATTTTTAGAATAAATTAGATAATTATTATACATGTGATAATGTGTTGAAATGTATTAAAATAACCACCTATTGTATTTATTGTTCCCACTATGTTTTATGATATTTTAAATTAAAAACAAATATTGAATATAATGAGTTTTGTTTAATTAATTTAATATAGTTAATTAAATTTTAAAATTGTAAATAAATAAAAAAACAAAGTGTAATTAATAAAAAAATTTATGAACTATAAAAGAATTTTAAACTAATTTTGCTAATAAATAAAACTTTAAACTATAAAAAATGGACGAAACAAAATTCGTAATCACGTTTTTCATTAAAAAAAAATATTTTTTAGACATTCATCAGCATTAGCGGACATTCAAGGTTGATACTTAGACATCATATGACATTGGAGGACGTCCAAAACTGATTATTGGGCCTCATTGTAGGATCGATATGCGCCTATAGAGGGAGGGGTGAATTTAGGCGTTCTAATTTTTTTTTTCGTGCGATATTCGATTTTATAAACCCTAAGTGATTTAATGCATATAAAAAAATAAATAATGCATGAAAGTAAAGAATAAGGGTTAAAGAGTGCAAACGATGTTTTTCACGAGGCTCGGCAAATCCTGCCTACATCCGCGCTTCAAGTTTCCAACTTGGAGATCATTTACTCATTAACCTCCCCGGTTAGTATTGATTGACTTCACGGGTGTCAATCAAATATTTACAATTGACTCTTTTTTTGGGCGTCACCCTTTTCTTTTTCACTATTTTGGAGTGTCACCCTTTACTTGACTAATTCGTAGGGCGTCACTATTTTCGTTAGAGTACAAGATTTAGAAACGAAAATTACAAAGCTTCATAACTTCCCAAATAGAAAACTCAAGTTTGGGAGTATGGAGAGTTAGGTTACACGCTCAAATATTGATTTGGAATTGAGTCTCAAATTTGGCAGGATTTCGCCTCAATTCTCGGTTCGTTAGAATGAGTCTCGAAGTGTTTTATATTTATAGACACTGGAAATTCGGTCGACCAAATCCTTTTTGGTTGACCACACCTGACCGTTAAAAACTAGTCGTTGTGTGTTCTGCACATTTTCAGTCGATCATTTTCGTCTTCCTTGACAGCTTACTCGACCGAAAACCCAAGGTGCTCTCTGTGTTGTTTTTTAGTCGATCTCTTCAGCCGCACCGTCAACCGTTTAGTCGTCCGAATACTCTCGAGCACTTTGTGTTGCATTTTGGTCGATCTCGTCGACCACTCCCTCCTCTGCTTGCTCGACCAAAAGTTTCCAGAGTAATCTGTATTGAATTTTTGTCATTGTCTTCGTCGCTTTGTCGATCGCATCTTAGACCGAAAACCTTCGGGGTAATCTGTATACAATTTTTGTTGGTCCACTCGACTGCTACCTCGATCGATTCCTTCGTAGGCTGTTTTTGGTTGACCAAATATCCGATTTACTCAACCTCTTGCTTCCCATTTGCTATCCTTAATATTTTCAAATCCCAAAATAATATCTATTAACTACATAAACTTAAATAAACATGTTAGCATAACTTAATTCTCATATTGAGGGTATTTCCAAATAATATAAATATAAATAAAATGATTATTCAATTAAGAAACAAATACTAATAAACAACTTATAATTTCAATCAATACCATCATTATCAAAATAAATAAACCTAACTACACTTAGGCTAACACTCATATGGCGTTGGACATCTTTGTTATTAACATTCACAAATTAATAGACGTTCTTCTTAGGGATAAGACATCTACCTCTATGTAAATGCAAATATATGGACGTCTTTTCTATTAACAATCACAGATTAACGGACGTTCTTCTTAGAGAACGGACATCTGCATTTATGTAAATGTAAAAACACAAACATTCTTCTTATTGACGTTCACAGATTAACGGACGTCTTTCATAAGAAGCAGACGTCTGTCATTTTAGTATAGACATTCACATCCGTCTGAATGTGAAGACACAAATGTTCATCATATAAGTACGGTTGTTTGTCTTCATGTAAATGGGTACAAACGAACGTTCTTCCTATCAATGGACATCCATCTCGGGGAGAGGACTTCCTCCAACGCCATATATCCAATGATTAGTATTGGAGTCATCTAACACTGAGGGACGTGCAAGAATCGACTTTGGAAGTCCTCCAACGTTAAGAAAAGTCTAAGAATCAGCTTTGGATGTCCTTCAACACCAAGAGACGTTTGAGAGACATTTTTTAATGAAAAATGTGACTGTATAATTTATCTCATTCATTTTTCATGATCTAAGTTTATATAGGCACTTACCTCATATTTTAGGTTTTTTTTGGTTAATGAACCCAAACTAACTAATGTATTTATTTATTTATTTAAAAGATTTTTCCTTGACATAACAGTCAACAGTGCCACCGCCATTGCGATGTGGAGAAAAACGAAAGAAAAAGCCACCATTAGGCTGTAGCCACTTCCAAAATCCAAACTCGCAAACCGCCTTCTTTCTGATGACCCATCCCTCTCTCTCTCTCTCTCTCTTGAGGGTCTGACCTTGTCACTATAATAACTTGTGGCAAAGCTTCAAAAACCCCTTTCTCTGACCTTGAATCACCCCTCGGTCCGTATCTAATTTGCGCGCAATTTCACTTCGTTTTTCTTTTTTTTTTTGTTTATGGGTTCGTCTGAATGTGACTGAATGAATGCCCAGAAGCTCCGAATCCTCAACTCTG
Source organism: Begonia loranthoides (assembly GCA_022433065.1). Lineage (NCBI taxonomy): Eukaryota > Viridiplantae > Streptophyta > Magnoliopsida > Cucurbitales > Begoniaceae > Begonia > Begonia loranthoides. The sequence continues at coordinate 1,369,697 of CM039485.1, forward strand.
TTCCTGCGAAAGTGAAGTAAGAAGATTTGGACATTCTCTATAATGGCTATGCGCGTGTACCAAGTCTGGAAGGGAAGTAATGTGAGCTTCTTTCTGAATCGTTATCTCAATTTTATCTCTGAACTTGGTTGACCTCTGGGTACTTCTCTGATTTGTTAGTTTATCACTGGGAATGATTTGATTCAGTCGTTTGTCTGCTAAACTCTTAGTTTGTTTCCCAATTTTGTACTTTAGGGTATGATACTTTAATTGTTTGTTTGGTACTGGGAAAATGGAAAATTGCCTTGAAAATGCAACTTTCGAGTTCATCTTTGTGGGTTTTCCAACAGAAAGACTCGATACTTAAAGTTCCAATGGAGCTTACAGTTTGATATTTGGTATCGCATCGATAGAGATACTTAAAGCTTAGAGTTTTAATCTTTTACATTTGTTGGTGCTTGACTGTGATAGATGGAGGGTTAGAATTGTTTATTTAAGATGATTTATGAGTTTGATCTGGATTGATAGTATTTCGTTCAATTTGGAGTTTTGGTTAATAGCGATGTTAATTAAATTATTGGCTACTGAAATATATTAATTGAACCAGTTAAATTTGTTTGTATATAAGCATTTAGTGCTTCATTCTTTAGTTATACAGCTACTTGGGTTGATAATCTTCCACTGAAAACTTTTTAATCTGCTATGATTGTGCTTCCCTGACTTTCATATTACATGGTCATTTTGCTTCTGACGACATGTGATTTTACCCTCTCCCCCTTCTCTCTCTCTCTCTCTCTCTCTCTCTCTCTCTCTCTCCCTCTCTCCCTCTCTTGCTCACTCAGGCATCGATTCTTAATTTAAGATATATTTACTTTGCAGAAATTTATCCTTGGTGGGAGACTGATATTTGGGCCTGATACAAGGTCATTGTTTGTCACGTTGTTTCTGATCATTGTTCCAGTTATTATATTTTGTGTATTTGTTGCAAGACATCTCCGACACAAATTTGAATCACAGAATGCAGGTTATGCAATTCTCGGGGTTGCAATTGTGTTTACTATTTATGTAAGTGTTCTTTATTTCTGGCGGTTGCAATTGTGTTTACTATCTATGTTAGCGCCTTAAGTTCAAAATGCAATTGACAGTGGCATAACATAATTAAGAATAAGAGTCTTAGTGATTATAGAATGAAAAGAAATAAGTACTAAAATGGTATAGCTCAAAAAAACCAGATGAAGTTCTGTGCAATCTTGTAAGAAGTGAAGATGATGACTTGTTTTGACTCACTGGTAAGGTATTTGTGATACCTACAGTAATATATTAACAATATGATAACGCGAGATGGATGTATATAGACTATATCTTGCATGAAAAAATGTAAAATCTATATCTTCAAAGCATTTGTATTGCACAAAAAATGGAAATTTAAAAATTAATTATACGAAGCCGACAAAACTGTCCTAGTTATACGTTCAATGCTAGCCTGAAGGATGTTGTTGTTAGAAGATAAAAGGAAACTTTGTTAAAATTTGATCAAGAAATCATATGCCCCTTGTAGTGGCTTAATAATCATTGTTTTACCCAAAAAAAATCGAATGCTTAATTTTTTTAATTGATTTGTTGTAGGTGTTGTTGCTTCTTTTTCTTTCATCGGCACGGGACCCAGGAATTATTCCACGGAATTCACATCCACCAGAGGAAGTATTTCGTTATGAGTCTTCTATTTCAGCCGATGTTGGAGGAAGACAGACACCAAGCCTTCAATTTCCTCGTACAAAAGATGTGATAGTCAATGGCCTTCCTGTCAGAGTAAAGTATTGCGATACATGCATGCTATATCGTCCTCCGCGCTGCTCTCACTGCTCCATTTGCAATAATTGCGTTGAGCGTTTTGATCACCACTGCCCTTGGGTGGGTCAATGCATTGGACTGGTATGGATAATATATAGTTTGTGTCTTAGATATGAGCAATTTCCTTTATATTATCTTTAGCTCTTTTTTGTTTTCGATCTCACTTAATCAAATTCTGACCGACCTTTTACATATGCAGCGGAATTATCGATTCTTCTTTATGTTTGTTTCTTCTTCAGCCCTTCTTTGCATCTACGTTTTTGCATTGTCTGCCTATTACATCAAGGTTTTGATGGTTGATAATAAGAGCACGGTTTGGAAGGCAATGAAAGAATCTCTAGCATCTGTGATATTGATGGCCTACTGTTTTATCTCTCTATGGTTTGTGGGTGGGCTCACCGGCTTCCATTTGTACCTAATCGGAAAAAACCAGGTTCGGATCTCTTTTGTTCATTGGTAGTATTATAGCATGGATAATCTTTATTAGTTGTTTAGGAAAGGAGAATAAAGATTGGTCGATTTTCGGTCTTCGATGTTTTTTCAACTCTGTTTTTTACTAGTTTGACACTGGATTAATTTTTTTCTATTTATGGTCGGTAAAATTTGATTTTGCGTGTAAAATGTTGACGGCAGCAGATTTGGCTGCTGTGATTCTTACTTTGGCTGCTCTTAATACTTTCTTGGTTTGAGTGGTTCAACTTTTTAAGTTTGATATTGGAGTGATCTTCTGTTCAAACTGCATGGTGTCTTAAATGTTGGTAGTGCTAAATAAGAGGTTTCTCTTCAGACCACCTACGAAAACTTCCGTAACAAAGGGAACAGCAGGATCAATGTATACAATCTGGGTTGTGTAAACAATTTCTGGGAGGTTTTCTGCACAAAAATAAAGCCCTCAAAGAACAATTTCCGAGCTTTCGTTCAAGACGAAGTACAAAGAGCTACTGGTCCACCTCCTGTGTCTGGTAATGTTGGACCTGAGTCCGATGATCTGGGTGGCGATCAGAGGTCGAAAGTCGCAGATGATCTTGAGATTGGCGAAGACTTGTTGAAGATCTCGCAGAGACGTAACATCGAAGAACTCGATGGGGACATTCGAAGTAGAGGAAGCAACGGCCGTCCCCAAAATACCTCAGAGCCAGATTCTGTTCTCGGCTCTGATCATCGAGCCCCCACCATTCGATCCGACACAAGACATTCAAGCTGGGGCAGGAGAAGCGGGAGCTGGGAAATCGCTCAGGAGGTTCTGGCAAACTCGAACGTCACCGAAAGCAGAAGCTACGCATCGTCGGCAAGGCAATGATTCGATAGATTTACGAAATGGCTTTGAGGGAGTAGAATTGGCTCCCCCATCTTGCCTGTAAAACTTCATATTTGTTTCTTTTGGGTGTGCTCCTATCTTCTTGGAAAGTATAGAATGGTGTGTTTTGTAGTTGTTTGAGATGGTAGAGATCCTCTTCTTCTCTCTTTTTATATTTTTACTGTAAAAGTTTCTGCTATTGTGAATTCTATTCTTTAGGCTGCCTTTTTTCTGTGAATCTACTTGACTCTTGATCTTGATCACCCTTCAACCCTTTGATATTTTTCGAAGATTCCGTTAATAACGAATAAAATATTAAAATATTACGGATTTATAAGCTTTGGATTAATGTATTGCTTCGAGTTATGATATGGTTAATTAAATTAATTAGTTTTAAAAAACGTAGCCAATTAGAGGTCAATTTAGTTGTTGTAATTTTTTAGTAATCATTATTACTAATTAATTACTAAAAAATTACCCCTGAACTATGAGAAATCGTCACCGCAAGACGCAAATATCATCGTGGTTTAACAATTTAACCTTTGAACTATGATAACGAACCACTGCAATTTAACAATTTAACCTTTGAACTATGATGAGGAACTGATGCGGTTTAACAATTTAGCCCTTGAATTATGAAGATTTGTCATGTTTTAACAAATTAGCCCTTGAATTATGAAGATTTGCTGCGGTTTAACAATTTAACCTTTGAACGAAAAATGTATATGTATCAGCGGTATGTACTTGTCAATTTTTCATAATTCAGTAGTTAATTTGTTAGGGAAAAAATGTTAATAGTTGACTTATCATTGATTATAAAAGATGATGGTTGATTTGACATTTTTCCTTAATTTTTAAAAATTGTTTTATGAAATTTAATTATTTGATAAATTATATTATTTAATTATGTAAAAATATATTATAATTGAGAGAAAAAAAAATATAAGAAATGTGAAAAAATTAACATTTAAATATTATTATTTAAAAATATAAAAAATTATATTTTTCAACTCGTCAAAATTACTATAAAATTTTTTTAGCATATAAAAAAAATTCCAAACCAAGTCTAAGTAAACTATAATAACGGATTAGTCGATAAGTAAGTAAGATTAACATTATTCTTAAGTTAATCAAAAAAGTTGGGCAGAAATCTATGTTCTTATAAAAAGTGTTGAAAAATCTACGTTCTTCTCCACTGAACACGAACGATGTGTCGAAACATTAAAAAAAAACACATGCAACAGAAGCACGTGTCCAAACACGTCCTTATCTAAGTAAGACACGTATTGCCACGTGGATGCTCTACTGACTCTCATAATTAGATTACTAATCAATGTTTGTTCTTTTTTCGTTGCAGATTCATGCCTAACATTATTAATTTAATATTTTTTTAAAGGTAATTATTAATATTAAACTCTTAACTTTTAATTCACATTCTAAATTTTTATTTTTATTATTCAACGTCTTTAAAATTTGAGGCAATAACAATAAATATTCTTACCGTTAGAAGATCCATTAAATAATAAAGATTAAAATCAGAAATTACCCTTTTTGCAATAGATTTCTTGATTACAACTACTTCATTTACGAGCATATTGCGAAAAAATGATCTATCCATCGTGAAATTTTTTTTACCTCAAAACATATATTTTTTTTCATATTCAATACTTGCACAGTCTAGGATACTGCTTTGTTGTCGAAATGCAGATATTTAATTTCACAAGGACACGCGGTCGAGAAAGCATTGATATTCGCTATTTAACAAAACGCCAAACGGTGAAAGTGTTTATTGCTAATGTCTCAAATTTGAGGTTTTAGATAACAAAAATAAAAGTTCAAAATAACAGTTAAAGATAATTACCACTAGTATTACCATTATCAGAGAAAATTACCCATTCCGCAATAGATTATTTCATTACAGCTACTTCATGTATGAGTCCGTTACGGAAAGACGATTTATCCGTTGCGAATTTTTTTTTACCTCAAAACACATATTTTCCCATCTTCCATATCAACATAGTATAGGGCATTATTTTGTTGTCAAAATGCGAATATTTAATTTCAGAAGTACACGTGGTGTCAGAATCATTGATATCTGTCATTTAACAGACCCTCTAACAGTGAGAGTGTCCGTTGCTAACGTCTCAAATTTTGAGATTTTAGATAACAACAATAAAAGTTCTAAGTGTCAGTTAAATGTACTCATAATTCAATATTAATATTAATAATTATTCTATCATTAATTAAAAATTTACACCAAAATATTCAATCATAGTGTGAGATTAAATTATAAAGGTGACATTATTTCGGAACATATTATAAAATTGAATCATTGGGTTAAAGCGTTCATATTATAAACCACACGCATGACATGCAAAAAAATAGAAATAAAAATAAGGAGTACGTGAAATCAAATCAGAAAAAGTTGTATAATTCTGAAAATTGTTAAAGAAAGTAATAATTGTGTAGATGTGTTATCGGGAAGTGGAAGGATCATGGCCGGAACCCGACCAAGAAGGAGCCGGGAAATTACCAGAGCTACCTTGAGTTTGATTTTCCGGGGGGCGGAAAAAGCTTTGTTGATGAGGAGCAGTAGAAGGAGGACGTGATGAAGAAGCAGGAATATGGGAGGAAGATGAACCAGATGAAGAAGAAGAAGATAAAAATGATGATTTATAAGAAGCCAACTGAGAATCGTAAAGTATTTGCTCGAGTGAACCACTGTATTCACCATGGAAATTGCCGGAGTTTTGAAGTAGCTGAGAATATTCCATGTAGTCTCTGAAGCTACTGTCGGAAAAGCTATGATGCGGCTGAGTCTGAAAAAATGTCGGCCGGAAAGACTGCGTCATTGCAGGAGAAACGATGTGGGTTTGGGCGGAGGCGGTGGAAATAGGAGGAGGAGGCACAGAGAGCATTTGGAGAGGCGGGAAAATTCGGATATTTTCCGGGAAATTGAGTTTAGCCTTGTTACCTCTGAATCTCAGAGCAGCTTCATCGTAGGCACAGGCGGCGGCCTCGGCGGTGTCGAAGGTGCCGAGCCAGACTCTGGCGGCCTTCTGGGGGTCTCGGATTTCCGCCGCCCATTTTCCCCACGGCCTCTGCCTCACTCCTCTGTATCGTTTTCTTCTCTCTCCACCCTGTTCTTCGATTTGCACTGTTTGATCGTTTGATGGTATTGAACTCGATGCCGCCATGGAAGTGCTGATCAGAATATTTGAAGCTTGATCCTCAGCTATTGTTGAGAAAAAAACATGTAATTAGTAAAATTTCCAGGCTTGAAGATATTTTGTAAAGTTTAATTCTATATTTTTAATTAATTTTATGCAATCTTTGTCACGTAATTCCCGTACGATATAGTATACGTTAAAACGCAACAGACAAAGGTTTACATTAGAAAAATTACCAGCGGAAGACGATGACTGTCTCTGTAAGCCTCTTGAATCAGCAATTCCTCCATGAAAATGAATACTTGGAGGAATCTGAACGAATGGAGTCGACGTTTCTGCTTCACGCCCTCGTTTTTGTCCAGCCCATTGGCCATAACCAGAAGAGTAAAGTCCTCCTCCCAAAGAAGAAGAAGAAGAAGAAGAACTCAACGACTGAAAGCCTTCGTGATAAGCTAGTCCAAAGCTCGACGAAGCAGCCCCACCAAAGCTGCCCCCCCGGCCTGAAACTACATGGGTAAGCGCAGACACCATAGCCGACATCTCTCTCGCCTGAGCTTCCCTCACCAACATTGGTTCGGACACGCCGGTGAGGTTAACCTCACCGTCAAAGTATCGATCTTCATCATCCCCGACACCCTCTTCAGTCGGAAACCTTCCAAACTCGCCGGAGCCTCTCTGATTCGCCACTTTTGACAACAATATGAAAAATCTCAATTAAGTTCGAAAAGGAAGCACGACCCAGAGAGTATTTTAACGATTCGCGAAAACCCTTTCAACCATTTGACAAGAGAATAGAAAGTGGTTCTCAATTTTAACACATGCAGCCGCCATTAGAGCAGTAGATGTAGAAAGCTCTATGGATAAAGATTTTTATCATATCACCTTCGCCTCTTTTTCTTCGTGGTTGGAGATCTTTAAGTTTAAAGAATCTCTGGCATTCTCTGCACTCGAATTCTCAGATTTTGATGCAACGTCCAATGATTTTGACTCATTCATCTGAAAGAATAGGAACTAAAAAAAAGTAAAATCTTGCATGGAATATTGTCGGTCTGCATTCTAGAGAGCTCATCTTTGAATTGTTCTTCGCCGACTTCGCCGACTCAAAAACCATGAAAGTTGCAGTAAATTTAAAGGATGTGATTGTTTACTTTAGCTAGGCCAGATCAAATTGACAAAACGGGCCTGAAACAATCAATTTGAGAGAGAGAGAGAGAGAGAGAGAGAGAGACAGGTGGAAGAATCATGAACATCTAGTGAGAACTGAGAAGTTTTTTTGTTTTGTTTAAAAAGTTTCATCTTTTGTTTTTTGATTAGGAAGTATGAACATAAACTGAAGCAAAAGGAAGGATAAAGTTGGAGAGATTGGAGGGTTACATTTATTATAAAGTTTGGAGAATAATTGGCTCTATTATTATCTAAATTATGAACATTAAAAGCTAAATTATTATTAAATATTATTTTTTATATAGAAATAGGAAAGGATATGAATGCAATGCACCTGCAAACCACTTCATTTCTTTATATTTTATTTTATAAAAACTAATGAGAATCTAAAAAAAAAAATGTTAAAACTCTCAACTTTACTTTGATACCAATGGTTGAGAATCGAACGCGAAACTGAAAAAAAAAACCACGTAGAAACAGAAACACTAAGATTTACGTGGAAATCCCTTACGGGAAAAAACTACGGGCAAATAATAAATTCACTAATATTAGGTACAGACCCGATCCGACCCAACTAGAATTCGGGTCCCACCATACTCGAACAAAAAAAAACTTTTTACCCAAAAGTTAGTTAGGTTGGAAGCAAACTTGATAGAATTTTTCAAATACAATTGTCACAAATATATTACTTTTATAATATAAAGTTTGAAGGGAGGTATTATTGTCGTTTATTGAACAATTATAATTATATTAATTCTTAATTTTTTTTTATATAATTATAAAGGTTTTTACTAGTTTATGGATTTAAAGAACACCACGGATCACATTTTTATATCAATACAAGTGTTTATCCGAGTAAATAATTTATTACAAAGTTTAAAATAATTATTATTATTATTATTAGGTACAACAAATTTGGATTTGAATGGAACAGTGACAGTCAAAGAAGAAGAAATACAATAATAAATAATAATTTCATGCTCTTTTTCTAAAACTAGTAACTTTGTGACGTCAAAGTATGTATATTTGGTCATGGTCCTTGTGCTATGAAAGAATAAGTCTCCTTTTGAAGTTGATTTTAGAAGATAAAATCATATATGATGAGCATTTATAAAGTTGGAGAGCAAAAAGTTAACATAAAATAGTATTTTTAACATAAAGAAATATGGAAATATTTGTTCAAAACTATGTCTCCGGCTGTTTTTTTTTTTAATAAATTGTAATGTGGAGTCCTCAGTCCTCTTGATAAAATATTATTCATTTTAGGTTGAAACTTGCACGATTTTATTCTTGGAGTTAGTCAAAAACGCGTTGTATTAGGTAGAAAAGGGAATTCTATTTATAAACAATTTAATTTTCACTCTATCAAGCGATATAGGATTGTGCACTACCATTGGTATGCGTTGCGCCCTCACAATCAACAGAATTTTGGGTCGTCTTTGTTTTCACGTGATGGACTGCTACAACCTCCCCCCTCCCCCCTTTTTCTTTGGAGGCGTGACGTTCTTGTTGGCCACACTTCCAATTGAGAGTTGGCTCTGATAACATTTATGGAGTCCCCAGTTTTTCCAGTACAATATTGTTTGTTTTGCGTCGAAACCCGTCCAATCATGTCCTTGGAGTTAACCTATAAGAATGACAAAGAATTCATTAAATGAAGTGAAAAAAATAGTTTCTGTTGCGGAAAGACAACTTTCCGCAGCAGAACAAATACATTTTTTAGTGGTTGAGTTGTTATTGATCTCATAGTTCATTAGTTGTTTTGTTAATTTTCTTTTTATTTATTTAAGACTCCTATCTAAAACAAATGGATTAAGTGTATGCCATTGTCAAATAAAATATACTTTTCCCCACCAAACCACGAGTGGGTTCTTGGCAACTACTCAAAATCTTCTCTTTTTCACATCACTTTCAAATCAACAAAGCATTAAAAAAATATTCCAAAAAACACAATATTTTAAACTATAAAATAAAAATAAAGTGAAGAATGAGATAAAACACGTGGGAGAAAGAGAGGTTGGTAGAGTTGGATTAACGAAGTTGATAACTACAACTAGGAAGAACCCATAATAGTCTTATTCTATTAATTAGTGTGTTTAATTAACAAAATAATGCAAATCAATTTAATCCTATTGCCTATTTTTTAATCTAATCACTTTTTTAGGTGAGAGAGTGATCAAGTAGTAGTAGTTGTAGTAGGCAATAATTTAAATAATTGTTGATGAGTTTTTAACTCATAAATGCTTCTTTCTTTCTTTCTCTTTTAACGTCTCTTGGTGCTCTCAGTACAATATTATTTGCTGAAACTCGCACAATTTTATTCTTGAAATTAGCCCAAAATGCGCTGTACTGGGTTGAGAAGAGAACTCTACTTATAAACTATGCATTTTCTACTCTCCTAAACGATATAAGATTATGCCCCCTGATATAAGCAAGATCTACACATGAACCTTTCCTTGCCTTCACAGGACGAACTACCACATCTTCACTGTCTAAAACTTTGTTTTTTGAAGTAGAATCCCAACTTCGGAGTATTCTACTCTCCTGCAATTTTCAGGGTTCATCAAGCAATTGCTATTTCCCGATCAAAGCTGAGAGCGGAAGAAGAATCCTCAAAAGGGAGTGTTCACTTGTAATAAATTAAGCAGAAAAAGCTGCTTGAGTTCTGAAATGACAAATACAACAGAGTTGGCAAAGATTAGCCAGCAATGAAAAGGACATTTACAAGAAGTACGAGGAAATTAAAGCCAAGAAAAGGGTGATGGGTTTTCCCTCTACCCTTTTCTTCACTCTGCAAAACTGAGCCACCTACACAATCTCACTTTCAGCACCTACAAAATGATTGGTACAAAAACATGTGGAGAGAGAGAGAGAGAGAGAAAGAGAGAAAGAGAGAGAGAGTAGACAGAGTTAACATAGAGTGGACAGACCAGTTTTAAATAAGGCAAAACCCACCATTAGAGCTCCACATCAAATATCCTTTCCAATCACCTCGTTTTAAGTCCTAAACAGAGGACATTAGATTCCCTGCAATTGGGAAAAGGAAATCCGCATAATAGAGCCGCCAATTGAGGTGGCGTGCTTGCAAACAAGGGCTTCAGTGGCCTGCTCTTCAGTTTCAAACATGACCAGGGCCTGATTCTTTCCATTCATCTCAAATAGCTTGGTGTTGACAATGGTGCCATGCTCCTCAAGGAGGTTCACAATCTCCTCATCAGTGACTTCTTGGGGGAGGGAGGAAATATGGATCATCTTTGTTGGGGAACAGCAGTACCTGTAGTTCTTTGCAGCATTTCGATTGAAGCGGTTTAGATTTGAATTTACATACTCACGAGTATCGGCTCCTTGAGTAATATTTGGAAATTTTGAGAAGTTGACTTCCAGTAGCTTTCCGAACAACAAGGCTCCCTACAAACGAAATTTCACCCAAAAAAAGATACCCTAAATCACAAGGATGGTACACAAGACAAGCAAAATATGAAATGGCCCCCATCTAAAGAACATACGAAAAATGCGAATGCGTAAGTCTGCCGTTACTCCCTCAAAACTCTTATATTCTAGTTGAAAAAAGCATGACCACCAAAATGAAAATAGATCGTCCAAGTTTGTCATATCAAGTTTTTTGAAAGAGGTATCATCCAAATTGACTCAATATGCTTGCATCCTTGACACACATTAGATAGGTTGAAGTGAACCTAACCTTTAAGAAGTGAACTGCTAATTCAGCCTGGAACCCATCTCCCATCTGAACCAGTGCATGATCTGGTTTATTTCGGAGGAGTTTAATTCTCACAATGTTGCCATATATGGAGAATAAGTTGAAGAGCTTATCCTCATCTATTCTCTGAACAAAGTTCCAAATGTCAGCATGAGAACTAGAAGTTGCTCAAGTGCAACTGTGATAAAATACAGGAGACTTACATCAGGATCAAAATTTGAGATAAGAATTGTACACCTGTCATTTGTCCCGCTTACACCAGGAGGTAAAATTCCTCCAAAGGCAGCTGTTATTGCTGCTGCATTGGCCATCTAGGCATCAAAGAAGTAAATATAAGGACAACAATAATGACATCTTCGAAAAAATGGAAATGCAAATTTGGACCAATAATAGATTTGAGACCCGACCATTGATAAATATGGAGAAATTATGAATGATCAATCAAGAGTTGGCAGAGTCTATGAAACATACCAACCACTTTTAAATCAAATTAAGTATATGTATCAATTTGTACCATGCAAACACAACCGACACCGAGAATAACAAGTGGCAATAATCGGCCAAATTGAAACATCGTAAAATACTCAACATAAGAGAAAGAATCACAACAAGATAAGGAAAGGAACAACCCATTTATGCTTCTGCATTTCAATACATAAAACAAAAGAAAAGAATGTCCTCTGCTAGAAATCTCAACGGCTCAAATTAATTTTGACGGCTCAACCACAACACCCACCTGTGAAAAACCTAATGGAACAGAAAATGATATCAGTACCAGACGATTGAAAAGGAGATAATGAAAATAATATCAAATAAATCAATTATCAAAATGAGGTTGCCCTATTAAGCACCTGGTGATTGAATGCCATACATTCCTCCTGCATCACCATACCCAGGCTGCGCAGCATGGAAAAGGAAAACAGAAAGTAGAGAAGCTTAAAGTGGCAGGAAAAAATACAACATCAGATTACCTAACAAAAGGTAATTGAACATACCTGGGAGGATCTGCCTCTTTGTTCAGAGGGTAAGTTTGGGTTTGTAAAATCCCTGCACATATAATATAGAAATCAAATTCAGGACAATGGATTAAGCCAAAACATTAAAGTGATATTAGACTGATAGTACATCAAGCACAAACCTAGATCGTTCATTGTTGAAATTTACTTGTAACTCATCAAGACTGCATTAGATCATAAGGGTCGATAATTAGTTTTCCAACAAAAACCAATATAAATCCAGAGCAAATTCACAGAACCTACTTTGAGAATTGAATGTCCAGTTGACAGCAACCATCGTAGATATTACGCCCCTAGAAAATGATAACAATGAATATCGAAAAACAAAACCTTCAGTTCAAAGTGCGCGAAGGAATAAAAGACCACAATACCTGCAGCGCAGTTCTGGAGGAGACAGCACTTTGACGTGATTGATACTGAATGAGGGCCTGAAAACCTGCGTTGCACATAGAACATTCAGCCACAATCCTGAGGAATTATTTTCACAACTCGAAAGCAGATAGAGCCATGTATGCTGAAATAGTGATATCCTTCTTTTGTAAGTTTACAAAATCATATAAATAATGAAAAATCATTGTGAATGTATTTCGAAGATTTAATCCTTGACAACGTCTACAAGAGAGACCAAGAGAATGAACGAAAGAACCTTCTCAATATGATAACAAAAGTTCAAGCAAGCTAACTAATCACACGAGATTTAAAACAGAGAGAGAGAAAGGGAATGAGTAAGAAAGCGAGAGCAATAGAGAGAGAACTCAAAGAAGCTGACCAGCTGACTTCTGAAATGTGACTATCTTTTCCACAAATCCATGAGGGAAAAACACTTGATGAAGCACGTCCACAGTTATTGGATATAGCATATGATGGATTGTGACTAAGAGAATACGATTTGGCTGTGCATCCAATCAGTTCCAAACAGCAGACCAGCACCGCGATAGATGTGAGAGGAAAAAATACATTGAGAAGAATAAAGAGGGGAGAGAGAAAGAACCGATTCAAAATAAATACTTTCCAAGAAAAAGAAAGATGATGAAAAGAACACCAGAAATGAGATATAAAAAAGATGTTCGACAAAAAAAAGAAAAAATACAAATTCAGAACTTAGTTTGAAAATTCAGATGTAAAATCAGCACCATAAAATTCTTTAATGCTTGCAACAAACCTAACAATCTAACACGCAAAGTTCTAAAAATAATAAGCTGCACAATACAGAAAGCATTAACAAAATTCTATTTATGATAAAGATTCAATGGAGAATCAGAACCCAGGATTTGAAAAAAGACAAAATATCATTAAACATTCTTCGGAATTAGTTGCATAACAATATCACAAGTTTAAAAAAGTAGATAATTCTTATTGTAACCTTTAAGCTTCTTCCTTGAAGGAGGAACATGCTCAAAAAAATTCACACAAAACAAAAAAAAGTCTATCATTTTCCGATCCCATGGTTGCTTAGAAAGATAAACTCTAGTGGCACAGAAAGATAAAAAATAATGACGCTACCAACTGCTAACATAATTTCTTCTAATATTACTTTGCCAGTTTATATCAATGAAAAGATACATGTCAAAGAAGTCCACAAAAGGGAAAATTACATTTGTAAGAGGCCTCCTTTGAAGAAATAAAGAAGTGAAAAAAAGATGAATAATTTCCTCTATTAATTTTAGCAAAATTAGAGATGTCGATCAAAGAGTTGAATGTTATACTTGTCTCATCTTTAGCACACATTAAACACCACAAATTCAATCTTATTTTTCTATTAGTAAGTCATGGCACGACAACAACCTCGTCTACTCGTCCTTGAGTATTTTGCTCCATTGTAGTAAGTTCTTGATGAGATGAGAATTGAACATAAACATTCCTTCCCCTGACAGAACACAAACAATATCAAAAGCATAAATAAAACACCGCATGTTACATTTAAAAAGCCAAAAGTATGCTGCTTGAGTCCAGTGCAATGAAATGAAAGCTTCATAAAAAGTTACATCTAAAGACCTTATTGTCGGTTGAACATTTGCATAATATTGTAAAGCATTGACTGCAGAAGGAATATCTTGCATTTGGATGAGAGCCTGCGAGTAAAGGAGACCTCCTCTTTCAGACTTAAGTTCAACTTGATTCCAATTAAAAGCAGGCAAATTAATAGATTAGTAAAACCTGATTTTTTGCACGAAGCATTACAAGCTTAGTTATGACACCAAATGGCTGGAACAGTTGAAGCAGATCGTTCTGGTTAACAAAATATAAAACATGAAAAGTATAAATTGAGAGAGATGAAGAAAAATATCTGATCCAAACTCATAAAGTTGAAAAAATTAACCACAAGAAAATCAAAAACACATAATCAGATTTTTTTTTTGTAATTCACAGCTACTTGGCTCTACATTGACACCAAGAACATGAAAGAATGCTAGCAAGCTATTTTCCAAATTAATTCTCTCAAGTCATATGTTTATCTATCATTCCATTAAGGCAGATACAACCACATGAACAATTTACATGAAAGGTTCACCATTTCAAAATGTTCAAGTCAAACAACTGAATTTATTTTTTATAATAGCATCTGCTTATTAGTTGTCTAACCAACATATATATTGCATATGGAGGCCCAGAGTTTCTTTGTGTAATACACAAATTGATTGAACAATCTATTAATAGTAAACTAACGAGCAAACACTTTTTCTTAGTAAAAATGTGTTCTTCTGAGTCAAACTATACAACAAAATATCAATTTCTTGAAAAATTGGAAGCATATGTTTTAGTGCGGGTGGCCTAAATGTTATATGCAAGGAGTCACTAATGTTTTCACGTTTTCAGATGATCATCATGTAGTATGCATCAACAGGTAGGACCAATTGCCACTCTCATCCTCGCCCAGAGTTAAGCCAACAATTTCTCAACTTATCAAAAAGTCACACGGTGTTGCGCTTGTTTCACATGAAAAAAAGTAAAATTTTTCTTCATTTGAATATTAGTCACGCTCTAAATAGTGCAGCATTATTGGTTGACTTAATCACTATTCTTAAATAATATTAAGATTAATCAAGAAGTATAATAAACAGCTTCCATTGTCATCTAATATGCATTCAAATCTCATGATAACAAACAAAACAAACTTATCAAAATGCCAAACACCTCCAGTCTATCAAAATACAGAAAAATTTTCAAGAATGTGGTCACTGTCAACATCCCAAATACAATAATGAAAACTTCATAGTGCATATCTACAAAAGTACATAAAGCTTTAGAGAGATAGAGGGATATTGGATTTACGTCAGAGATTTCATGGCCCACATTTCGAACGTGGATCACTTTAGAGGGTTCTGTCATTACAAACTTCCCTGTAAAATAGTTGATAAACAAATGAATATTTTTACACCTTAATAGAAGGAACTCATCATACAATGTCCCACATAAAATGCCAATGAACACGTTTTTTTTTTCTAGAAAGGTTTGTGAATAGTAATAACTTTAGACAACCACGATAATAATAAGAATCACTCAGAAATGACCTCCCCTTCCTAACTTTGGAAAAGTCACATTCATAAAACTCCAAAGGCACGAATATACGATTAACTGACGAATGCTTATCCAAACTATTGAAGTCATAGTCAGAAAATGTAGAACAAAAAAAACAAAACAACATACAAAATTGAGGCTCCAAATCAGATTATCACAAACATGATTATTGTAACAACAAAAGGAGAACATTTGCAAATGCCCAAGACAAAACTAGGAGAACAATATTCAGCAGGTGAAACCGTAAAAGTCAATCTGACAATTGATAAACCACAAAGGAATATAATTTAAGATCAAAGCTCATTCACAGGTAGGAAGAACACTGAAATCCCTAATTTTCCCTTAGTTATACAAAGTCCAATCCAGATAAGAAACAGAGAAAGACATAGAAAAATTACAGTAAAGAGGTAAGGAGGCTTGCCTTTGAGAGAGAGGGAGAGAGAGCTGGTGGGAATCAAAGGAACGAAAGATCAGATCGTCGTCTTTGTGGAGGGAAGTGAAGGTCTTTGCTGTATGTACGAAGAACTACTGAATCTATCGTACACCCTAACTGCCCTTTAATCCAGTCAGCTAACTAGGGCACCTGTTCGGTCGGCGGGCACTAATTGTGGACGAAGATACCCTTTAACAACGTGGAAACCTTGAAACGTCGTCGTTCTAGTTTGACCAAATCCATACAAGCATTTGGAGGAACTGAATTTACATTTACGCCCTTGTATCCGATCATATAATATCCATCATCTTCTTCCTCCACCAGAATCTTATCAGTCAAGCGTTTACATGCATTTACAGAAGAGAAAGAGAGAGCATTAACGTAATAATTAAGGTTATAAAGTAATTAATGTTCATAATTAGATTATCAGAAAGCTTCTCAAATTCCTCCATCATTACAAATTCCTCAAGAACATAACGTATAAATCGAAAATTAAATGCAGTACTTTGTTCTTACTCTATATAAACTCTAGCTCGCAATCCGAAGAAAACCCATAAATATTATATGATCTCTTCTTCGTTTGTTTATTATCTCGGTAAAATGGTTCCCACTTTGAAGCTTTTGGCTATGGCTCTTCTCCTGGCTCTGACCATTCCTTCCGTTGCCAACTCCAAACCCTTGAACACTCGACTAAACCTCGCTGCCAGGCTGAAAATGGCGGAAAATCAACCCTCCAACTGTTGGGAATCTCTGTTCCACCTCCAGTCTTGCACCGGAGAGATCATCATGTTCTTCCTCAACGGAGAGACGTTGTTGGGTCCAACTTGCTGCGAAGCCATCGCCATTATTCAACATGACTGCTGGCCGGATTTGATGGGATCGCTGGGCTTCACACCCGAAGAAGGCGACATACTCGACGAGTACTGCGAGGAAACCGATCGAACAATTCTTCCCACTCCACCGCCACCGCCAACAGACGAGCCTACTGTGGTAGTCAACAATCGAAAGCTTGGTCCTTGAACAATTTACAATCAGAAGTCTGTTTGGTCGTCATGAAATAATCAATTGGAGTTTTTAATATGTTTTAATTATGATTTCGAGGTTTCATTTAAGTTCTGTTAGAATCAGAGTCTGTCAGTCGTGGAAATGATTTAGCATTATCTAATCAAAACTAATTTGTTGCCTTTACTTCTTCTGTTCGTCTTTATTTGTTCTCGCCATTAGCAGAAGCCTTCAAAAGAAAATAGCAAGGAAACAGAAGAAAATATATACAGAACCTCCTCATAAAATGGTACAAAACTTGATATCGCTGACTTCGTCCATGGAATTCATGAAATGGGGAACCATCAGCAGCTGCTTATATTGTTCTTCTTCAAGACGCTGTTTTTTTAGACAGTTTAACTGTAAATCCATCAGCAGAAGCAAATATAGGTTAATATATATATATAGGGTCTCCACCTATTCAAGCAGTACTCTTAATTCAAGCAGCCACTGTGCTAAATGATTTAGCAAAACTGCATTATTTGTGGGTGTGTTTATGAGAAAGAGACAGAGAGTTTAGTGTTCAGTCTTTTTGAGTTGGTTTGATTAAACAAATATCCAGGTCTTTTGCTGATGTTTTTTTAGCTGTCAGACTAAAAATGACCCCTTTCCTATAAATATCGGTTTAGTATTTTACTTTTTAAGATTACACTGCAATTTATTGAAAAAGACATGAGATTATAATTTAATGTAAAATATAAATGCAACTTTATATGATCTAAAAGACGCACAAAAAAGATGTTTTTCTTAAAAAAAATCATTTTTTTTTCTTTCTGGTATACGGCAAGCCTACGTCCCCACGCTCATCTAGCATCTGAGGGAGGTAGAGAGATGGATATGGCGGTGAAAGGTGTAATTTTTGACGAGTCGGTGCTCCTACTGGATTCAGATGACAGCGAAAAACCCCCTTCATTTCGACCAGGAGCTGAATCTCTGCTTCGTAAGCTCCGCCATTGCGTTGTTCGTACGGTGCGCTACCTTCTCTCTTATCTTTTTCATCTTCGTTTCAGAACTCAGTCCATGTCTGATAACATACGATAATGGTATTTTTTGCATCGTTATGAATAAAAATGGCATCTTTGGGCTTGCTATTCTATCATTGTAATCCAAAGAAATTTGTTAATCTTTTGATTTTCCATCACTTTCGCTCTTCCATTTCTTTTTTTCTTCTTCTTGTTTTTCGTGCTTGCCTTAGCTGCAGCACTTTAGTACTTTTCTTCTCTTGACCCCGAAATTCGGCTTTGCAGGGAATTTCTTGTGGATCGAGTCTTTCACCTGGCAAGGTAGGTTCTTCAAGCTCCTTTCGTCAATTCATTGATGGGATAGTTTTACACGGTACTATGCCGACTGCATGACACATAATTTTCTAGTTTTCTCGCACTTGATTATCTCACACTCTGGCTTTCCAGTTTTAGCATGTTTTTTCTTTATTTTCACCCAAAAACTTCAAAGTTTGTGGGATAAAATTACCTCAAGAGATGATTTTGTCCGCCCAGAAGATTGATTCTCAAATGCATTATTTAACCTTACTATTAATTAGTGTCAAAACACTTGGTTTGAATAAACAGCCAAGCAATTACTGTCTGCATTAAACGTGTGGTTGTGTTTTTCGCTATTCAGGTCGCAATTCAAATGTTTGGTCGCATGCATGTTTATACGATTATAATCTCATTGTTGTTGACTCGTAATAGGTTGATATTCTTAGAAGGACATCAATGTTGTACTCGATTGATTACTTCACTATGGATGAATCTTCATCAAATGATGCTATACACGAGATTTCACTAGCTTGGGATGACATGGGAGACAGCATTATGTTTGTAGTTTCCGACACCCGCATGGTTGCATTTTTAAACTTAATCAATTTTGGTTGGCCGGTCGTCTTTTTGAGTGAGTATAACCATATTGTTTCCTATGTTATAAGCTATTTTCTTTTGGGATAGATATTAAACTGACTGATATGGCTTGTTTTTCATTCATAACTAAGACTATGTGATAATTCTGCCTCAGACAACCGACCTTCAGGCTCATTTTAAATGAATCTATTTTGTTGGCTGGTTGTCTTTATGCTCGTTTTATATGAATCTACTTCATATTTTTCAAGTTACCATTCCAAATAGATTGTTATCTCGATTTGTTTAAAGATTCAAACAACCTCCTTTCATGTCCATAGTTAACAAAAATATGTTAATTGGCCACATTCAGTTTAGCCCAAAATACTCATAATTCAAGTGCCGCTGGTTTACCTAAGTTCCTCCTAGACCCAAAAATATGTTGATATCTAGATTTTGGAGATTCTTAGATTAAAAATCAAACTCTCTGGGTGAATGGAAGAGGCCATATTTACTTAAAAGCTCCACACCATTATGTCTCCATATTTGTTCATTTCAAAATGCTCGGCGAGTAAACTTGTCTGAAAAATTGCAGACCATCATCAAAGTATGACCTCTATATTTATTGGATTCTCGAGTCTTTTAGAGGAAACACTAGATCCTTAAAAAAGCATAGATAAATTCGTACGTGTTCTTTTTTGGGAATGTGTCGGATTGTCCCCTATGTGTCCGCCTGTGTTCGGATTTTTTTTCAAAAAAATTGAGATAGGAGATGTATTATGAAAATTGAAAATTAAGACATCCCCATATTGCTCCCATTTTGTTGTTTTTGTTTCTTAGACTTGCACTCTACCCACCTCAGGATTGCCCATTCGGTCACTGATCATTAGTTAGATTCCAGTGTATTCAAACTAGATTGTGCAATATATTAATATCTCCCAGCTATATTTTTTTTACTGATGTTGAAAATCTGGAGAGTAAAATTTTAATATAATCAATTATTATTTCCTTGTCATCCAATTTTTCCTTTATAATTTTCCCTCGTTGAAATGCTTATGTTTATGGTGATATTCGTCTGTAAGTGATTGTTCTCTCACAGGTATGTCGAACAGCATCCGGGGTCCTCGTTTTCTTAAGGTCTCGTTTTGGTTTTGTTTGATTTATCTTTTGCATTATTCGGAAAGATTTGGAGGATGGCAATAAGAATCTTTTTTCATCGCCGCCTTAATTCGTTCATGTTGTGATTCATTAAATTACGGCATATGATTAAAATCAAGTTTTGGGATTGGAATATTTGCTGATAATGAAGAGATGGAGAGATAACTTATAATTGAAAAATGAAATGTGTAGGTTGATAAATTTGACGAGTCTGATTTGGCACGAAGGCTCTCCGCTGCAAAGCTCTCTCTTCCATGCATAGTTAAACCTCAAGTTGCATGTGGGATGGCTGATGCTCATAGCATGGTACTTTTTTCAAGTTTAGTCACTATTTTTTTGTTGTAAGAAACATAAAGCATTGAAAGAATACATTTATAATAAGAGAGGGGAAGAACATTCTCAAGAAAAAAAAAGAGAGAAAAACACTTAATTCAAAGTAATTTCTATGCAATTTGAATGAACATCACTGAAAGAATAAATTCTAAAAAACTTCAAAACAATAGTCTCACTTAGTTTCAGTGAAACTAATATGATTCCAAAAATCAATAATTGGCTTTTAGTCCTAGAACATAATAGTCTTTTGGTGAAGTCAGGTAGTCCAAAAAATTGACGATACACCTAGTTTGAGGATAAGATTATGCTTCGTAGATCTTTCTTTCTTACTAAAAATCTCAGTGAGGAAACTCTGAATATCGAAATGAACTGTCCGACACAACTACACAATAGCTTCCATAGTTGTTTCTGAAGCCTAAGTTGGTCTGGTTTTCATATTTGGATCTGATATAATATGAGGTCTGTTTTGTTCATTTTAGTGCTGAAAATCTATGAGAATGTCGTCTTATAAAAGATAGATCGTTTTCTTGATTCTTGTTGGTGGATCCAATAATGTCTAACATCATTTTCAAATGCCATCGCTCGGTGTGATTCTGGGTTGCCATGTTTTGGGTACAGACAAGCCGGCTGCAGATGAATGTCAATTATTAGACGAAGAACATTAATTTTAATTTAAAAGTTTAAGTTTTTCGGATTAGTAGTAATGACAATTTTTAGAATTCCAATTGGATTTTCTAATTTATATGAAAACCATGTTGATATAACAGGCAATTGTCTTTAATGTTGAAGACTTTAAAGATTTAGCTGTTCCTCTCCCCGCCATTTTGCAGGTCA
Organism: Begonia loranthoides; assembly: GCA_022433065.1. Taxonomy (NCBI): domain Eukaryota; kingdom Viridiplantae; phylum Streptophyta; class Magnoliopsida; order Cucurbitales; family Begoniaceae; genus Begonia; species Begonia loranthoides. Next base: position 1,391,042 of record CM039485.1, read on the forward strand.
GCTCAATTTATCTTTTATTACGACGGGAACTCTTTCTACTTTTACAACTCAATGTATCCCGCTTTTGATTTGTCAAAGACATGCAGTGAACTTTATGAATCTGAAGTTGTCACATTACTTATAATTATCTTCTGGAGCTTCTCTTCGTTCTTCGTTCTTCGTTCTTCGTTCAAGTCGGTTTACCGACGTACATATTCGTAAAAGTGCAGGAGTATGTGGATCATTCATCAACTCTCTTCAAATTTTATGTCTTGGGCGACAAAGTTTTTCATGCTGTAACCTTGTAAAGCATTATGAAATTTTAAAACTATGAAAATCTTGTAAAACTATGAAAATCTCTTCAAAACACCCAGCGTTGGACGTGCTGAATTCAGAACGCCGGAGCGGGTCGTTCTGGCGTTCGAACGCTGGCTCCTAGTTTTTTAACGACAAACGTCTATGTGATGTTGGATTTGTCATTTTAACATACGTGAGGGGTTAACTTGTTAAAAAAATATCATAGTGGTTGACTTATCATTGACCTCAAACCACGATGGTTGATTTGTCATTTACCCATAATTAAAATATCGAATTATGATATTTTCTCAAATTTGTTGTGGAAATGATGTTTTCTCGAATCTCGAATATGTTGTGGAAATGATATTTTCTGCAGTAAAAACGAGTCATCTGTAGCGAAAGGTTAGTTTGTGCATCGAAAAAGATATTTTCTAGAGTAAATACTTATCTTTCACTATGAATTTTAAATTTTTTCAACACAACTCGAGGGTGAAGCTTGACCCTAACCTAAAACATAAACTTAACTTCAAGTACTATCAGTATGTCAAATTTTCTATTTTTAACTTTATACTAGATTATTTCTACTTACCAATCTTTAGGATTAAGTCGTTGAACGATAAGTATGAAGTTGATATTAAAAATTCTTTCATTATTATTGTATCTAAAAAAATATATTTTGATATATTAACTGATATGAAAATAAAAAACACTTTTTCACTGAAGAATATAATATTTCACAGCAAAAGACAAATATCTACTACAAAAATATTTTTTCTGCATCAGATACTTATCTTCCGCTGAGGAAAGCATTCTTGGAATAGACACAATTCCACTGCAAAAGTAATAGTTTCCTTCTGTTGCAAAAGTAATAGTTTTCGGAAACGATAGTTCTGTTGCTGATCTACATCATGTACGGTCCATTGCGGAAAAATGACATATCTACTATGGAAAAAAAATTCAATTTAACGAAAATATGACAGCAAGATTTTCATTTCTCATCGTTCGAGATTTTATATGTTCGCAAAATTACTTTAAAGTTTGATTTGTCGATTATCAAATAGTTAAAAGTTTATTTTGTTAATTATCCTAAATTATTTTATGAATCTAATTCTGTAGATCTTGGAAAATTTAAATACACGAAGCCGCATCCAATCCAATCCAAATAATTACAACCAAGATAAGTAACAGAAGTATATAGACCACTGTTACAGTGCAGTTCAAACACCCTCCAAAGAAAAAGACAGGAAGACGAAGACGAAGACGAAGACGAAGACGACGACGACGAACACCAACTCCCCATCAGATTGACATCGTTATTTAGGATATTTTGCCAACTGAACAAATACAGAGAGAGGGAGAGCAGATAATTAATTAGAAAAAATGATGACGCTTCTTTCCTTCAGCCTCATCTTCTTCATCTTCAGCCTCTTTCCTTTCATGCCGCTCGTGGAAGGCAAACCCTCCAGCCCCAACGGCGGCAGCCCCCGCTATTTCCTCCTCCAGTTGGTGACGGTGGGCATTTTCTGGGTCCTTCCCTTCCTCGTGCCTCTCATACTGAAACACACAATAATTTAATTAATTAACTAATCAATGGGTATAAAAATCAAGGTACGTACTTTGAGTTTTCTGGTTTGATAATTTCTTTTTAATGATTCCACAAGCAGTTTAGTAACTTTGATGTCACTCCAGCGATGAAAATTTTAAGAGATTTTACTGTAGAGACCACCATTAAAAGATGATAAAAGACAGAAGAAGAAGAAGAGAGTTTACCAAGGCGAAAGCACCGGCAGCAGCAGCGCCGGCCTCGCCGAGCTCTTCCTCGCGCTTGTGGTGCTTTTCCTCCTTCCTGTAATCCACTTCCGGGTCATTTTCAGTCTCGTCGTAGGACCCGTATTGGTTGTCGTAAGATCCGCCAGCTGGGGGGACGTCGTCGTAGTTAGCGTATGTCTTGTCGTAAGATCCGCCACCGCCAGTTGGGGGAACGTCGTCGTAGGACCCCGATTGATTATCGTACGACCCGGGTGATGGATCGTCGTAGGACCCGTATGGCTTGTCGTAAGTTCCGCCGGCTGGGGGGTCGTCGTAGGAGGAATCTGGCTGTTGGTAAGAGGTGTCGGAGTAGGTAGTGTCGGAATAAGTGGTGTCAACCGGGGTGTCGTCCTCCTTCTTGCGGTGGTGGAAGAAGCTGGACATGGTGGCGATGCTGCGTTGTATGGAAAATGCAGATTAAAGAAAATGGAAATGAGTGTGAGATTTCTCGAGGAATCATTCCAGGATTTATAGGACATGGGCTCGGGGCACTAATTATTATAATAATTATCATTAAAATACTTTATTATAAAAAAATGTGACAAAAATAATTTCTACCACTTGTTCACTAATTTATTTAATTTTAAGAAAATAATACATTTATTTTCTTCCTTAATTATGAAATTAAGATAAATTATAAATAATTAAAATAAAATAAAAAATCGAGTTAACAATATTGAACGGGTAGGATTCTGAGGGTTCTTGGATATTATCTTCCTTCGAAATTAATGGTCGTAGATTTTATTTGTCGTTGTGGGTCGATGTCGGAAGGAGACACATAAAAATATCAAGTTTTAAATGACAATATAACGTATTATTTCTACTAATGTATGTGAACATTATTTTGTGTATTGTACATGTGATTGGCCAAAATAATGCAATCTAAAGGCATAAATGAGACCAAAAGAGTTCGTCATTTTCCCTCGAATGTCCTCGTCAACTTTTCTCGCTACATCAAAGTCTAAATCCTTACGGATAGGGCGTCACGTATGAAAGCATTTTTGATAATTATGAAACTTTTAATCTAGACTCTTAAACATACCATGATATGTTACTTTTTTATCAGTTCGATTCGGGGGTGATATGAAAATCGACGATCTGATATCAGATGATGCAAAAACGAAACAATGGGCATGAGTGCAAGCGACCTCGAATGAAGGGAGGACGGTCGGGTTGCAAAAGGTTAGATGTAGTGGGCTTCCAAAGTTCAGGGCAAACGCCTAAAAATGAATGATGGGAAAAGTGTCTCAGAAGTGAGATTCGGGATTGAAAGGCGGACGACCAAAGAGAAATTAAATTGAGAGTGAACGACTGCAAAGGTTGAGCTAATGACTCGAAGTCGAAAGGATACTGCTTGATAGGGGTGTGCAAACTGAACCGTAACCGAAGAACCAAACAGAAACCAATCAATTCGGATCAGTTTGGTTCGGTTTTGCATACCAAAAAACCGAGGTTCGGTTCTTTTTTTGTGAGAACCGAGTGTTTTGGTTTCTCAAAACCAAAAACAGAAACCGAACCGCATAAATAAGTTTATAAGGCTTTTTTTGGGAGTTCCATGTTCAGTCATTCATGCCTCCGCCTCTAAAGTGATCTCAGCTCCAAAAGACCTAATACCTAATTTCTGGACAAAACTTTGTTTTGAATAGAGAAGAGAAAAAATAATTTCAGTGTTATTAATTGTGTTTTTTTTTTTATACAATTTTATTATAATATTTGAAAAAAAAATTAAAAGAGAAAAATCCGAAATCGAACTGAAACCGGAACCGAGATTTTGGTTCAGTTCCGGTTCGGTTTTGATTTTTCCTACAACTGGTTTCGGTTTTGTAATTGCAAAACCGAAACTGACTGGTTCGATTTGATTTCACATCAAAACCGAACCGAACTGAATCATGCACACCCCTACTGCTTGAATAGGAAGATTGAAGCCACCAAACTCGAAACCAACGAAGAAAATACAGCGAAATAACAGATAAGTGGTAGAATAATAAAGAAACAACACAGAAACGATATAATCTTGAAAGAAAATACGAACAACCAATTCAAAAGTTAATTTTTTTCTTCTAATTTAAAAGGTGAAATAGAGACTTACTATTAATCCTGCTCGAAGAGAATAGACAAAACTTCAACTATTATAAAAAAACTATAAAATAATTTAAATAATCCACGACTAGGGTTAAGTTACCTTACCCTAAGTCAAAATCTCAAAATACTCCATAAATATAACCCAAACTCGACTAGGACATATTTTAGTCAAGTGTTACGTAATTAAAAATCACGACACTTAACGACAAAAACTTATTGAATTTAAATATTAAAATGCGTAGAAATAAAATGTAAGCTGGATTGGAGCCGAATGCTAGGGCCATGGCACATCGGGAGGAAATGATGTATTGTTGTGTATAAGGTGGCAAATGATGAATTATTGTGTTAGTGAAAAATGTATAATTTCTACCTATAAGTAGACATGTAAAAATATAGATAAATACATTGACATTATAATATAAGTAGCCAGTAGTAGTAGGTGTGACAATTTTAAAAAAGGACTCGAAATTTATTACATTTTAAATTGCAATAAATCGTAGAAAATTAAAAAAAAAAGTAAATAATTGAAAAAAGAAGAAGAACAAGAAGAAAGCTCAGAGTGTCCGTGATGAGGATATGGATAAATGTGGGCCAATCTTCATCCATTGTTTCATTTTGAGCTCCCCTGATTTGTCGGCAAAAAAATAAAAATAAAAATAATTTTTTTTATTATTTTATAAAAAATAATAATTAGCAATATTAATTTTATTTTTATTATTTAATACCTCAACCCGTTACCAATAGATATTTTTATCGTCAAATAATCTATTAAATGACAGATATTATCTACAAAAATTTTTCTTTTTCGTTGTAAAAAATATTATTTCTACAACAGAATACATGTTTTCACTGTAAAAAAAAAATTCTTAAAATAAAATTTATTTTTTGTTGTAGAAAATTATTTCCACGGTAAAAAATATTATTTCTTAATGTTATTCTTTGTACATACCCCTAATAATTAGAGTATTTATTATTAACTACTTCAATTTTAAAGGGTTAAATAATAGAAATAAAATTTTAATGTATAAATTAAAAAGAATTCATAATTCAAGTTAATATTAATAATATTTTAATTGAAAATTATCATTTTTGGAAGATATTTTACCATATTATTTTTTGAAGTTTATTATTATTAATTATCTAATACACGTGTAAACGGAACTAGCGAATATTCTGCGACCATGTCGGCAAAAAAAAAAAAAAAAAATGTTTATTGGCTGTATTTTGGGTAGTGGATAGGATAATTACTCTCTTTTGTCATTTTCTGAATTGAGGTATTAGTTATTTCCATTATTAAATTAACACATTAAATTATGTTATTGATAAGAATTTAAAATATCAAATTAATTTGAAGCAAAATTAATTGATTTTTTTAATACTCATGTGAATAACTTACACAAAATACATAATTTATAAATAAAAATATTATTATTATATGGTACAATATATTTAAGTTAATTCAAAAAATATGAGCATAATTTAATTCAAATTAAATAATATTATATTAGAAGTATTGAAAATTTTAAATTTAGAAAATTATATCAAATTTAATTGAAGCTAATCTTTTCGAATTATCGTTTAGAAATACAAACTTGATTTAATTAATTAATTAATTAACTTAAATTCGGGGACACTAATAAAAGATTCTTTTTAAGTTAATTATTGGATCTTTAAATGTGGGGTCCATGGCCACGTGGTGATGACTAGAGCCAATCAATTTATTTGATGGGATGAAACTCGCCTGGGTCCCACCTGTCGACACTTATTTTCTTCCTTGTAGTTAAATGGTGGGACCTCGGCGTACACATGATTGCCCAACTGAAATCTAACGGTCAACAAGCATCACATTAGTTTGATTAGTTAGTGTGTCCAATAAATTCTTATTGACCAAATCCACGTGGTAACTCGTGATTGGTGTTCAGTGTAGTTGTTCCATCGTATTAGAATTTGAAGGGGAGAAAATCGGAGGAACTATTTCATTATTCAGTCAACACTTTATCTATTGAGAAAAGTGATGCCTTGTTCTTGCATTACAAGAGTAAAAAATAAATTGCTCAACTACTGCAGCGAGGGACGTCCACCAGCTGATACCAAAGACGTTCGTCTTCATCCATTGTTGATGATGACGACGAACGTTTGTTGTTAATGATAGATGTCTCGTATTAATAAGAATTTCTGCTAACAATTGAACGAAGGACATTTGATTGCCTTTGCAACTATGATGAACTTCCACTTATCATAATAGGTTCCCTCAAGATGAACAATGTAAATTAACCATTTACATCTTGTAAATGAGTTCATCAAATAAACCACGTTGAACAAGTTCTGTAAGAAGAAACATGTAATTTTTTTTATGTGATTTTGTTGAACTTGTTGACGAATAATATGATAATCAATCTCAATATGTTTTGTGCATTCATTAACACATGATTAACAGCAATGTGTAAAGCAAACTAGTAGTTACAAAATAAAAGAGCAGGTTGAGAAGAAACAATCCAAAAATCAACAAGAAGAGCCTGAAGCCAATATAATTTTACAAGTAACCTGAGTCATAACTCTATATTTAGCATCGGCTAATGATTTACAGACAATGTGTTGTTTCTTCGATTTTCATGAAATTAAAAAATTCCCAAAAAAAACACACAAAAGCTTGTAATTGGACTGTCTAGAATCACTAAAAGCTTATAACTAAAGTCAAATTTAAAATATCAAATTAAATTATTTTAATGTAGACCAATTATATTTTAATTTGAATAATTAAATAAAATTGTCAACTATAGACTTAACGAGAAGATAATCTTAAACTAATTTGAATAGTAAAATAAAATTTTACACTACAAATTATAAAAAATATATATATAAGATAAATATTACTTGAATATCTAAGTTGTCATCAGGTTGCCGTAGACGTCTACAGCAACCAGAGGATGGTCGTGCCAACCCGCAAATGTACTAGTGGATGTCTAAATTTTAATTAATAGACATTTGCGCTAATCCTCAAAAATATTTGTGGGCATTTGCACTTTAATTAGTAGACTTCAGCACCAACCCACGAATATATCCTCAAGTTGTCGTGGTTGTCTGCTAATTAAACTGCACACATCTGTGGTAGATAGTACAAACATCAAAAACATATTTTTTTAATAAAAAAAATATAATTACAATGTTTAATAATTTATTCGACAGTAAAATCAATTTAAAGTTTGACTTGTTACTGATTCTAGCCTAATTTTTTTTAAATACCCTTTTAAGTATTTACCCTTCTAAATTAAAGGGATTAAAATGCTATTTATTCCATATTCAATTATTGGAATGTAATTTACATGAAATAAAAAAACACTTATTTTCATTCATTGTTCCAATAATTTGAGACGATGGAGTAAGAGACATGAATCATTCAAATCTTTGACTGGTCCATGGAGTTCCTCCACTTCCACTTCCACTTCCAACTTTAATGATCTGCATAGCCACCAGCATGTCTTAGAGAGAGAGAGAGAGAGAGAGAGAGATGGCAGAGGAAAACAAAGTGGTATTGTATGGAATGTGGGCTAGTCCTTTTGTGAAGAGGGTGGAAATTGCACTGAAAATCAAAGGGATCGCCTTTGAGTATGTGGAAGAGGATTTTAGCAACAAAAGCCCGTCGCTTCTCCAATACAACCCTGTTTATAAGAAAGTTCCTGTTTTCGTTCACAACGGAAAACCCATTGCTGAATCGGTTGTAATTCTCGAATACGTCGATGAAACTTGGAAGAACCGTCCTTCGCTATTGCCTCAAGATCCCTACAAAAGAGCTCAAATCCGATTCTGGGTTTCCTTTCTGGAGAAACAGGTATGAAAATATTTACCATTTCTTGACAAATTTTCATCTGGGTTTGTTTAGATCGATCAAATTTGAATTGGGTTTCTCCTCCAGACTTCTGTAATCTGCGTTTACCTGGGTTTGTTTCGATCTCTCCACTTTCTCGAGTTGATTTTTGTGCACTCCAGGTGTTCGATAGAATGACGATAACAGTAAAAACAGAAGGAGAAGAACAGGCGGAAGCTGTAAAGGAAGCAATGGCGCTGTTTAAGATTTTCGAAGGTGGGTTGAAGGAATTGCTTGCAGACAACACTCCATTTGTAAATGGAAACGAATTAGGGATCTTGGAGCTTGTAATGGTGTCTCTGTTTGGGCCTTACAAGGCTCAAGAACAAGCCCTTGGATTCAAGGTGATTGACCAAGAAAAAATTCCAGTCATCTTCTGTTGGTTGAATGCCATAATGGAACACCCAATTGTGAAAGAAGCTTCTCTTCCTCATGAAAAAGTTGTGGCCTATATCCAGGCTATCAGACACAGGCTGCTGAAATCCACTGCAGCTTGAGCTTTGTATTTTCTCCTCTTTCATGGGCTCTTCCACGACTCTTTTGACATTTAATTCCAATGAATCCCAATATATCCCCATCCAAAACATTTGGAGTATCTCTATTGTTGACATGAGTCGAACTAATAATTTTGTCTGCTCCTTTGGATCATATTTACTCACTCTTGCATTATATTGATTAATCATTGCAAATATAAATCTCTAATAAAGCAAATATAATTTCCAAAATCATACCATTAAGCCCTGATACCAAAATGATATAAAAATATACCAAATAACTCGAAAATAAAACAAAGGGGCACAAGTGCTGGCAACCTCGAACAAAGGGAGGAGGACCAAATTGCTAAAGACTATTGGTAGTGGGCTTCCAAAGTTCATGGCGAATGACCAGAAATGGACAACTGGGAAGAATGAGTTAGTGACTGAAAGCAGCCAGTTGACATGTAAAAATATAGATAAATACATTGATATTATAATATAAGTAGCCAATATCACAGACCTCCTAATCGTGAGAATATTTACTGTAAAAAAATATCATTTTATAAGGTTGATATTTATTATATAACAGACCTCCTAATCGTAAGAATATTTATTAATGATAACTCTAATTTTAAAGGGTTAGATAATAAAATAAAAATTTAATGCATGAGTTATTATTAATAATATTCTAATTAAAAATGATCATTTTTGGAAGATATTTAACACCCGTGAAAACAGAACTAGCGAATATTCTGCGTCCATGTCGGCCAAAAAAAAAAAAATTTATTTGCTGTATTTTAGGTGGTGGATCGGATAATTACTCTCTTTTGTCATTTTCTGAATTGAGGTATTAATTAATTCCATTATTAAATTAACACATTAAATTATGTTATTTATAAGAATTTAAAATATCAAATTAATTTGAAGCAAAATTAATTGATTTTTTTTAATACTCATGTGAATAACTTAAACAAAATACATAATTTATAAATAAAATTATTATTATTATATGGTACAATATATTTAAGTTAATTCAAAAAAATATAATTGTGCATAATCTAATTCAAATTATATAATATTATATTAGAAGTATTGAAAATTTTAAAATTATATCAAATTTAATATTTAGAAATACAAACTTGATTTAATTAATTAATTAATTAACTTAAATTCGGGATTCTTAAGTTAATTATTGGATCTTTAAATGTGGGGTCTATGGCCACGTGGTGATGATTAGAGCCAATCAATTTATTTGATGGGATGAAACTCTCGTGGGTCCCACCTGTCGACACTTATTTTCCTTGTGGACGTGGTTAAATGGTGGGACTTCGGCGTACACGATGATTGCCCAACTGAAATCTAACGGTCAACAAGCATCACCTTAGTTTTGATTAGTTAGTGCGTCCAATAAATTCTTATTGACCAAATCCACGTGGTAACTCGTGATTGGTTTTCAGTGTATTTGTTCCATCCTATTAGACTTTGAAAGGGGGAAAATTGGAGGAACTATCTCATTATTCAGATAAACCCTTTATCTATTGAGAAAAGTGCTGCCTTGTTCTTGCATTACAAGAGTAAAAAATAAATTGCTCAACTGATCCACCGAGGGACGTCCACCAGCTGATACGAAAGACGTTCGTCTTCATTCATTGTTGATGATGATGGACGTCCGTTGTTAATGACGAATGTCCCGTATTGATAAAAATTTTTTGCTAACAACTGAATGAAGGACATATGATTGCCTTTGCAACTATGATGAACTTCCACTTATCGTAATAGGTCCCCTCAAGATGAACAATATAAATTATTCATTTCCATCTTGCAAATGAGTTCATGAAATAAACCACGTTGAACAAGTTTTGTAAGAATGTTAGCTAGTTGATATTTGGCAGAAATATGTAATATTTTAATGTGATTTTGTTGAACTTGTTGACGAACAATATGATAATCAATTTCAATATGTTTTGTGCGCTCATTAACACATGATTAACAACAATGTGTAAAGCAAACTGGTGTTCGCAAAAAAAAAAAAAGAGCAGGTTGAGAAGGAACAATCAAAAAATCAGCAAGAAAGAGCTCAAAACCAAATAATTTTACAAGTAACTTGAGCCATAACTCTATATTCAGCATTGACTAATGATTTAGAGACAATGTGTTGTTTCTTCGATTTCCATGAAATTAAAGAATTCTCAAGAAAAACACAGAAGCCCATAATTGTAGTTGTATATTCAAGGCAAGTCTTCCCTAGTCAAAATCACTAAAAGCTTTTAACTGAAGTAGAATTTAAATATCAAATTAAATTATTTTAATGTGGACCAATTATATTTTAATTTGAATAATTAAAGAAAACCGTCAACTATAGAATTAATCTTAAACTAATTTGAGTAATAAAATAAAATTTTGCTCTATAAACTATAAAAAAAATATAAGATAAACATTACTTGAATATCTATGTTGTCATCAGGTTGGCGTAGACGTCTGCAGCAACCTGTAGATGTTTGTGCCGACCAGTAAATGTACTAGTGGATGTCTGCATTTTAATTAGTAAACGTTCGCGCCAATCCTCGAAAATATTTGTGGGCATCTGTACTTTAATTAGTAGACTTCAGCACCAACCCATGAAATATACTCAAGTTGTCGTGGTTGTCTGCTAATTAAACTGCACGCATCTGTTGTAGTAGACAGTGCAAACATCCAAAATATATTTTTTTAATAAAAAATATAATTATAATATTTAATAATTTATTTAATAATAAAATTAATTTAAATTTTGACTTGTCGTTGATTCGAGCGTAAATTTTTTAAAGTACCTTTTCAAGTATTTACCCTTCTAAATTAAAGGGATTAAAATGCTATTTATTCCATTTTCAATTATTGGAATGTAATTTACATGAAATAAAAAAACATGTATTTTCATTCCAATAATTTGAAAATAAAAGACTTTGACACGTATTGTTTTTAAAACACTAAAATTTATTTTTTAATTTAATTTTTTTATTCAATGAATTTTTAAATAATTGCAGGAATTTCAAAAATAATTTTCAAATAATAAATGCTTTTTCAAGGTGATTTGTGGCGACTCTTGAGTCAAAACTGCAAGTCATTGCTCGAATTGAATATGATTTCTTTGACTGTTAGAAACAGAATATGCCATTGGTTAAGACATGTTTGGTTTGAATTTTATTTTAAAAACTGTTTTTGAACTCCCATGGTAGTTCGCAAAATAACACTCTTCTTCTTTACTTTATTTTTTTTTTGTTTAAACAAAAATATTTATTTATTTTTATTTCATAAGTACCCTCAAAATCATATATATATATATATAATTGATGACAATTGATTATTAAAATAGTACAACAAAGGGTATTTAACAAAAACAAAACTATAAATTAGAGATAAGTGACAAATGAAATTTTAAATTAATTTTGCAATAATAAAATTTTGAATTATGAAAATGAAAAAAATGGATGTCTCCGTCATCCCACGAACGTATGCACTTTAATTAGCAGGTGTCTGCACTTTTGCAGGTTGGTGACTACGTTGGAGATTGGAGGAAACATCTAGTAATTCAAGCATGAACGAAACTATTTAGCGTAAGCGTTCACTAATTAAAGTGCAGACGTTTGCGAGATTGGCGCAGACAACGCACATCTGGAACACATTTTTTTAACAAAAAACATGACTGCAAAATTTACCTTTTTCATTTATGATAGTTCGAAACTTTATTTGTTAATAAAATTAGTTTAATATTTAATTTGTCACTAATCTTATTGTTAATGATTTTTTTGTTAATTATCCGATAATAAATTTGAAACAATTATACACAATAAAAAATATATTGAATCCGGTAAATAACCCGAAATTTTACTCATAAATGACGTAATTGGCTCAAATTTTAAACACATCCTGAAAAACATAAATCAAAAAATCATTTCTTGGAGATCAATTTTACACAAGAATCCAATCAAGAACACAATAGTGTTAAACAAGCTCTGAATGAACTTCATCCTGGAAAATAAATTATGCTCAGATCAAAAGATTATTTGATCTCGAATCAATTGAATGAGACACCAAACCAAAATTATATAAAGAAAGAACATGAATGAATTGAATTGAATTGAATATACATCGCGATATATATGATACTCTATAACATACGAAGGAGCTACGAGTTCGAGTCGCAGAGATGGCAGCACCACTTTTCGATTTGGGTGAAGACCCATTGGAAAAGATCTGGACTTTCTTCCTCCGCGGAAGATATGATCGGGATTGGAATCTCGGTAGGCAAATGACGATGAAATGCATCAACTGCGGCTGCAACGCCGTCCTCGTTCTCCAATAGCTTTGCCAATTCCATTGCTCGGGATTTTACCTGATGCGATCGAACCAAAGAATAATAAACATTTTAGACGACCAAATTGATCTCAACCCAAACGCTTCAAATTGGCTTTTAACCAAAAATTGATATTCAATTGGTTGATTGCCTTAAGATGGTGGAAATTGCAAAAATTAACTGGAATGTGAAAGGTACCCAAGATTTGGTAATTACAGATGAAAAATGAGGATCACGACTTGAATTTAGAGTACCTCCGGCTGAAGCATGAATCTTATAGAAACCGATAGACTCTCAACGCTAAGTTGAGATATCGGCACCGGTTCAGGTCCCAACCCTTTTTGGTGTACTCTATCACCCCAGAAAAATTGATCTCCAAAGAATGGCACTACAGTTGTTGGGCACTGAAATTCAAAAATTACCACAAATATACATTAAAATTGAGAAAGAAATGGGATTGCAGGGTAAAATGCTCTATCGATATTCCCCGACGAATAACATATTTTCGTTTTTTCTAAGAAATATTTAACAAAACCGTGAATGTAGACTCAATCAAGCAATTGAAAGATTTTAAAGAGCAACTACAAATATTCAAGAAAACATTATAGTAGTATTATTACCCCAGCCTTCAGTCCGGTAGCTGTCGTTCCGGCACCACCATGGTGAACCTGCATTAATTTATCATCGTTTTACTCCACTGCGGTATCAAAATAAAAAAACTAGATCCTAGCCATGAATATATTGCTATGTTATTAATACAATCATCTAGATCTATATTCCTACCACAGCAGAACATTGAGGAAACAACCAATCATGTGGGTAGTCTTCTAATAGGAAGACATTTTCAGGAACTTCAGGTACTGCAAGAAAAATGAAAATGAAGATAAAAAATGAGACCAAAGTATTCTACTTCAAAGTATTTTTGAAGAAACTGACATTGAACAAACAATGAAAGGTTTATTGTCTACATAAAGTAGAAATACAATCAAATTTTATGTACTAAAGAATCATGTGGAAGAAAATTCACAAGCTAAATAATGTGCAAACTATGCTAAATATCAAGACTTCCTGAGTAATCAAAATTGTAATATAAAAGTAGTCACAATCAAGAAGCTCATTTTAACAAAATGATAATAAGCATTAAATGACCAATAAATTTTTATGGACATGAGCATCGTAACATCCCCAATTTTTTTAGTATAATATTGTCTATTTTATGACAAAACCCGCACAATTTTATTCTTAGAGTTAACCCAATACGCATTGTACTAGATAGGGAGAAAACTCATATTAATAAACTATGCATTTTGTACTCTCTCAGGCAATGTAGAATTGTACATCCTCACTGGTATAGGTCGGACTTACACCTGGATCATCCTTGCCTTGGTGGACAACAACAAGCATTTTTTCATTTGAGTTTATCACAAGGAAGATCCATCTCTTGTCAAGTCATTCTCTAAACTTCCTTCAACAAACCAAGTTTTTAAGCAAAAAATAGACTGGCTACCTAAGTTGATAAAATATTATACTATTTCATATTTAATGAAAATTAGATCCTCTCTAATTGAAACTACCAAAATACCCATCAATTGGATCAACATATTTATTTACTCATAAAAACATCAATTATTCATTGGAGTAGAATTCATTAAAATTTGAAAATGACACTAGCTAGTGAAGATTTTCCTTTAACATTGGTAGCAGACAGTGTGCAAGAGAAATTAAAATAATGTTATTTAAAGAAAAGATTATGCTTACCATTGCCAAGATTTCCCCAACCTGGGTCTATTATACCTCTTTGTCCAGTATCCTTTAATGCCTCCAATATGATATCTGTTGTCTTCTTGGGATCATCAAGCGGCTTTTCAAGGAAAAGAAAAGGAAAAAACAACAGCGAGCATGAATAAGATTCAACTACACATATATGATTCTTTGCATAAAATAAGAGTATTAAAAACTCTAACAATAATGAAAGAGTACAGCTTAATGCATATTTTAATATTACAATCCGGCAATCATTATTCATTTTATGATAAATCATAAATAGTTAATATAAATCACTTACTCTAATGAATGAATGAAATCACTTATACTAATAAATAAATAACATGCAAATGACATGTTAGATTAAAAGAATTTTCTTATATGCATCTAGCAATAGTGAAAAGAAAATTTTCTCAAATGCCAATTACAAACTTCTAGTTCAGCAAGATCATCATACCATGCTGCCAAAACCTATATATATGGGCTTTGGTCCTCTTTCAATCCACTCAACAAACTCTTTTTGAGGTCGAAACTTCGATCCAAGGTTCAAGAAACAATACCCAGCAACATCAACTAAAGGACCCCAATCTGCAGATTTGATAAGTAGCTTTAACTCTTCAAACAGCTATCTATGCATAATACATAATTGTTTTAGTTCCAATCAAAAACAAGGATTGAAGTGGTAAAAGGCATAGTTCACGAAGTTATCAAATGGAAATTAATCCAATATCTCCTTTTTTTTTGTTTACAAAGAGCGTAGATGCTAGTAACTTCTAGTTTTACTTCCTTACAATTTTAAGGTGCTGAGCAACCTTATAAAAGAAATGGATGAAAAAGTGACAACTGTATTTATAATAAGCAAAGAAATCCCATATAGTCACATAAAATTACTACAAAACATTACATGATAGAGCACCTGCTTATTCAGACATGTTCGGTGTATATTGCTTCATTCATAGGATAGTTACTTCATATTAGAAAAAGTAATTAATATCTGGTTTTATAATTCGACTGATAGAAAATAATTGCTTCTGAATATAATAGGTGTCATACCACTTGGCTTTGGTACAATGTGGGGACTCCACATGTAGCCTGTTGGTAAATGAGCTATTGATCCATGATACATACTGAAGTATGCAATAGGAGCAAGCTTTAACTTCTTTCTGAAGTCATTAATGTATGCCCTTATAGTCCACCATATCAGTAAATCCACAGCAATGTAAGAAAGCTGAAACATGTAACAACAGGCAGTCAGCAAAGAAAAAAAATACCAAAGAACCAAGATGTGGTAATAAAAAGTGGGTTTTATCCTTAATGCATACCCAATAACCAGCACTTTGAGAGACTCGCGCCAACGGATGAGAAAATTCATATGTCGGACTGCACATTGATGATAAATGTAAGTTACTTGTGATGCATAACAAAAAACCAGCCTGAGATGATGAGTATGTTCAACAGGATGAAGTTGTCTTCTTCCTTAATTATCCATTTTCGGCAACATAATACTTAATCCACTTTCTTGGTCGTACTACATTCAAAAATTTTATTAAGGTACAAATATTTCATGATTTGCAGGTGTCAAGGTCGAATTTACGGGTAAAGAATGCCAAAATTTCTATTGCTTATAAGAAACTTTGAATGATGTGGGTGTAGGTTTTTTGAACAAATACGCCACAAATAATATAATTTAGTAACATCAAAGAATTTCAAGTTGCAAACTTTAAGGAGCTTCACAATCTTCTGGTTGATGAACAATCGTAAACTGTAGTCCCACTATATCAGACACTTTTTAGAAAGGTCATAAATCTTTCATCTAATTATTATACTCTTAAGAAAAATATATAATATAGTACGATTGACCATAATTAAGAATCAAACTTACGTCCAAGGCATTGTGAAAAACATGTGAAGGGGCACACCAAGATATTCAGCAACATGCATGTGTCCTACAAATCAGAGAGCATAAGAACACTTTAGAATCTTATCAATACAGAAAAATATTATGCAATGATTTGTATCTATTTAAAAAAACCAAAAAAAATTATTCATAATGAATACTACTTCATGGTATAAAATGCAAGCCTCGTTCAACAATAATTCCACTTATGTGAAATGAGGTTGGGGAAGAAGAGAAATTAGGAAGAGAGTGTAACGTCCTCAGTCCTCTCAATATAATATTGTCCGCTTTGGGTCAAATCCCTCACTGTTTTATTTTTTGGGTTAGCCCAAAACGTATTGTATTGCATAACGAAGAGAATCATACTTATAAACCATATATTTTTCACTATTCCAAACAATATAAGATTGTGCACTCCACTGGTATAGGTCAAACTCTCACTTGAGTCATCCTTGTTTTCACAGGACAAGTTGCCACAATCTCCATAGGACGAGTTGCCACTATTGTTAAGTGAGCCTATTACTCAGATTTTTTTTATAATTTATCATTTTAGTTTAGTTCTCTCTAATTAGAAAACATTGAGATAAACTAAATGGTTGTTTTTTCTTGGGAAGAGCAATTCTCTTCTCTTTGTATCTTTCTCTTTTCAATATAATTCATTTCTTATAAAAAAAATGTATTAAATAAAAGAAAAATGGTTGAGTTTAACGTACTATTTATTTTACCTATAATTTCTCTATTAAAAAAATCATAATCATAGCATGTATATTTTCTAACAGCATGTAACCTTCCATTGGATTCTTCACTCCAAACTACGGAGTAAGTAACTTACAGTGCAAAATATCTTTACAATGAAATAAGGAAGAATTTAAGAGAAAAAATATGAATATATATAAAACCTTTGAATGTAGCATTGCATTAATGATAATTATGAAGAAAGACTTATCATATTATAGTAATTTACCATAAGCAGGAGGATTTGCAATAATTGCCTGAGCTCTAAAAGGAGCTCCGGTTTTAATGTCTGGTTCAATACAAGCAGGGAGAAGGGATTCAATAATGGATTTCAATTGCTTTCTTTGTATAGCTATGTCCCCTGGTCCAGATGGAATCAAGCCTTTATTTCTTGCCATATCTGAAAATAAATGCACCCAAAATCAGTAATGCTCCCCAATTATGATTGCAAAAAGTAATATCAAAATGCTATGAAAAAACAAAATATGTAGTCTGTATTGATCTTTACACCAAACATTTAAGGCGAATGAAGTTTTCATAAGATTGTGGTACTCATTCAATCAATCTACAATTACTTCAACAGACAACTGTTCATTAAAACGTATCATACAAAAATCTGCTTATCCCCCTCAAAACTTCTTCACACAACTGAGTTTGTTCAATTTTTGAAATTATAACTCACAAGTCCTAGTTTTTTCTTAATGAAAAAGAACAAGTTCAAGAATGTCAAGATGATTGACTAATTGTAATGGAACACTAATATCCGAGAAAAAGCCTCTTACATCCTGCCAAAACCCGAGGATCACCACCCAAAGGATAAAAGCCGATGCCAGCTGATCTTACAAAAGTGCAAAAGTTAGCATGTGTTGCCACCCGGACATGATGACCAAACTCCTGCATGTAAGCACAGAAAACAATTCAGAAGAAAAAAAATATCCATATTTATTTATATACATCAATAAGTAAGCCCTCTAATCGGATTAAAACTTAAACTGATGACTCAGGTCTAGATATTATAATAGAATCAACTATTACCCCTATACCAACAAACATGGGATGTAGAAAACAGGAGCTGACGTAGAAAGTCAAGTTTGAGAAGCCTCAACAAAAAGATGCTTTTATTAACATGATACTGCCCAACTATAATGAAAACTGTACTGTAACTAAAAGTGATTCAAAGGACACTACCCATCCATGACCACAGACTCATACCTCAATACCTCAATAGCAGATTCAAGGGATGAAAGGCAAATATGAGGTACATGAGAAAGTACATAGTAATCATAAGCATAAAGTACAGTAGCTAATTGATCAAGTTCTTTAAACATGCCTTCAGTCTCTTTGCCATAGCCAAAAAAGGCTGTACATCTCCTCTTGTCCCAACCACAAGAATAGCAATCTTCAGTCTTGGAATTGATTTGTTAGAGTCAGACATGACTGAATCAGCGCGGGAAATAGGCTCTCCTTCCATTGTAGAATGAAGCTCTAACAACTCTGAGGTAACAGGCGCATTTTTCTCAAAATCAACTTCTACAGTCCCATCATTTTGTATCTTGACTAGGTTGACAATTAATTTTTTCTGGAAGCCAACATAACATGGAACCATGATTTTTGGAAAAAAAACACATCTAACCAGAGGATAAAGTGAGTATGAGAAAAAAGATTGACATATAAAATTTGGGTATCTAAATCATCATGCACGTGGAAAAAAAATCAATAAATTGATAAAATCCCAGGTACAATGCATGGTAAGCCACAAATATCTAATGGTTACTCACAAGGAATCTCCTTTTTTCAAATATATAGCCGTATAGTACATATTTATGTACGAAATGAGTTTCTAGTGAATTGCTTTGGGGATATTCAAGATTTGAAGTGGAATAGGAATCCAAAATAATAAAGGCACATCACAAGTAACGTCTTTTTTGGAAAATAAATCGTTTTGCTACATGTGTCACTGAGAAGTACACAGAACATTTATTTAATGCATTATCTGCATAATTAAACAAAAGAAAAAGAGAGCAAGCACCTATTATGCACTCATAGTCATGTAAGTTATATATATATATATATATATACCTTTTCGCGGTCTGACATTCTATCCAACTTTAGGTCTGGCCTCGGGATCTCCTTCCTCTCTGACGTCGATTTGGTGACAATGATCTCTTGCTCTTCTACTAACATATTATTTTGACCGCCATTTATAGTGGTAGAAGGATCCAAGCCTTAAAAAAACATGCT
The DNA here is from genome assembly GCA_022433065.1 of Begonia loranthoides. Classification (NCBI taxonomy): domain Eukaryota; kingdom Viridiplantae; phylum Streptophyta; class Magnoliopsida; order Cucurbitales; family Begoniaceae; genus Begonia; species Begonia loranthoides. Next base: position 1,410,520 of record CM039485.1, read on the forward strand.
TGTGAAATAAGTGAAAAAGCTGAATGAGGAAACACAAAACAGTTACTAGCAAGGAAATTTTGTTTTCAGCAACTTATGGACGCGAAAAGGCAAAGTGAGCAAGAAATCTTGATGACATGTGTAAGATCTTCCTAATCTTTCACAGCTTCAATTTTGAGAGTCTTAACATAAGGATTAAGCGCAAAAAAGATGCACCAACAAAAAGTGTACACCCCATTACAAATTTTCATCATTTTAGTTAACCTCGAGAGGTCAGCAATTAGCCATCCAATTGTCCATTGCCAATTTAAAATGCCGCAGGTAACTAATTTTACTACAAGTTGGGCTTATGTAGCTAGTTTGAGGCCATCCACATATGTAGCCCAAAACTTTCGAAATTTGCAAATGTGAGACGATATCCATAAATAAGGGACAGCCACCCGATCAATTTTCCCTCCGACATGGTAAATTCTATTACTGTGTGGAAGGCAGGGAAATTTTGCTCAGACAACATATGACGAAGGGAGGGTTAACACGACCTCAAGTATCATGGTACAAAACCTAGAAATCTGAAACAGCTTACAAGGACCATTTCAAAAATATGAAACATGTAAACAATTTTAACGGTCAAATTAAAAATCTGAGGCTTCATACTTAATATTTCAATCTCTGAAGCATAGTTCTAGCAAGAGAAATAACAAAACTAAGGCCACTCACCTTTTCTGGGAGAAAAACTCGATTTCAGATCATCTGACTGAGAAATATCAGAAAGTGAAGAGTGCTGAACTAAATTCATCTTTTGCTCAGCGTCTTTGAAAGAAGCTGCATCAGAATTTTCACCTCCAAAATTGTTGAGTAATACAAAGTCATCAACCCTGTCAGCCTGCTCAACATTTTTCTTCAGTACTTTAAAGCTACCAACTTCTTCTAGTAACTCATAAGGAGCCAGATCAATCCCATTGCTCCCCATTTCAGGAGTGTTTCAGCAATTAAAACACTCCCGTTGCCCGAAATCCTAAAATCTGCCATAGTACAAAAAGAAAGCATCTGAGAACGTATTAAAGGGTACACAATCAGATTCTCATTATCATTTGGGAGGCCCAATAACAATTTTTAAAATTATCAGCAGATTATAGCTGAAAAAAAGAACGCAACGTACTCCATGAATTAGAAGACCAGTAAAAAAAGTTTCTTGACGACAAAACAGGTCGCCTCCGGAATAACCTCCGGGAAGGACGAGATGGTTTGTAATAAGTCTTAATTTATGCTGAGTACACTAGACAAGAAAAGCACACCCACCAGTCAGTCAAAGGCTTCGAATGGTAGGAGCCGAAAATCAAACAGCTTTGCCTCCAATCAAAGTAAAAGGCGTAGCGAAGTCCGGAGGATTTAAAAAATTAGACGAATTAGAACTAGAAGAACAGAAAAGATTGAGCGACTATCACCGATTGGCACGTAGGTACAGTCAAAGAAACTCGACCAATAGAACACTGCCCCAACTAAAGAAGAAAACTCCACGAAAAACACAGAAAATTCGGCGTCCGAAGTAAGCGCAGTCGTAAAGCGTTGCAAAAACGAGAGAGGGAGTCAAACTAAAGAAGAGGAAAAGAAGGAAGAGGGAGAAACCAAGTCTCGTGTCGTCTCTACAGCCATTGATGGGGGGAATCCAAGAGCGCGCTAGGCATAACGAATATTAATTATTATGTACCTTCGCCTTCCCCTGGTCAGGCTGTTATCGTCCACCTGGATTGAGGACTAAATGGTCAAACAACCCAATAATGAATTAAATACTCATAATAGGAAGTAACGTTTAATTCTATGCTCATTTTATTAGCACATTAATTATAATAAATCAACACATTAATTCCCAATAATTAAAATTAATTATAAATTATAAAATTAAATGCTAAAATTAACATTACTTCTAATCTAATCTTATAACAACTTCAAAAGTCTCGAAGCTAGCATTGGTGGTACTTCCGTAATTTGTCGTAGTGATGAAGCAACAGCGACAACCATTATACCAAAGTTTTTCATAGCCACCGTGACTTATATTAGAGTTCGATGACTCGTTTTTTTTTTTAACTGAGTCAAAAAAATTGTTATTTGATAAAATAGATATAACAAACAATAAATTGTTCTGAGATTTATGTGATGATAGCGAAAAGATCGGGCCTATAGCCTCGCATTATGGATCGTGAGGGTACGAGGCCATAGCTCAATTTGATTTCTTATTTGTGAATTTCTGATTTTGTTCTTATTATGACCTGCATGTAATCCTCGATGCTTGTTCTTCGTTTTTTTTGGGTATTCTCGTTCGATTATTATAATTAACTTATTGACAACCGAACAAATTAAACGAATTAGTATTAAAGGGAATTAAGTAGTTTGTTGCTTAATATGCACAAGGAAAGCTTATAATTTAGCAAATGCATCCTCTAATTATAACAAACTTGGCAAGTGCAATCAATTCTCCAATTCATCATTGTACAATATACGACTAGTGCAATCTGACCATCGCGGGTAATTCAATCTGTTTTGAGACGAGAACACATCAATATGCATAATTAAGTCAGAGTCATCACAACTTGAATATGTTGTCTGTCGAGATGGATACCGAATCACTGATAATGTTCCGGCTTCAAGACACCGATGTAAGGTAAATTTCTGTAGAGTTCGGCAAAGTCCATTCCGTAACCCACAACGAAAGCATTCGGACACTGTCAAAATGATTAAAAATGAAAAAGAAGACTAATAGAAGATCACATAAATATTGCACCAAAATATATCGATGATCGCAAAAAGAAAATCAAACCAGCCTATTTCGGTGCGAATCGGTGCTTTGAAGCCGTATTTCTTATGCTATTAACTATAGCAATCTTCGAGGAACTCAGTTTCGAACAAAACTACGTTAACTAATAATAACGACGAAAATACAAACCGAAACATCTTTTGTGACATGATCAAGTAAAATATAATGTGTCTATCACTTAATACAATTATTGCACATCAATAAACACACAAGTATGCTCACGAACAGACGCACATAAAGATCGATATTCAAAAATCTTACTTCGAAGCCTCGGTATAACTTTCCTACACCAACGGGCTGAAAATGAACCTCACGTCTCCCAGGTTTGTCAAGAAATGTGCATATTGATACAGACAATGCTCCTTTTGCCTCAAAATGTTCAAGAAGGCAAGACAAAGTCCTTCCTGTATCTATGATATCTTCAACCTGACAAAATGCAGTAAGTATGCAGATGCACCAAGCTCGAAAAACTACGATTCTGACTATACAAAATCTAAATTTTTGGTTAATTTCGGTTATTGAAAGTCGATATCACCTCCAAAACAAAGATTGAAGCTTAAGACATCTTAGTGTCACTGTCACATATTGTGATTGCAAATTATAAAACTAAAATTAAGAAGCAATTGCTGAAGTACAGAGTATTTATGATTGCAAAGCCACCATCAATATCTTTCTCATCCCAATGACATGTTCTTCATTCTTGCTCTGAGTTAAAACGATATAAATTATTAATTATGAATGTTTAGTAGCCATTTTAAAGACAACTTTCTCTGTTGAGCTTAACAACAACTGTAATATATTTTAAATTTTAAAATTTTATGAAACTGCGATGTTAACTTCGACATATTTTGACTGAAAACGTGATTGCGAGATCGTCGGTGTTTTTTTTCTATTGTTCAGAGTTTTAGTTGTGTGCAAAATTTTTTAGTTTAACTTGTCATGGATAGCAAACTATAAGGATTGTGGTATTAATTTTCCTTTGCAATTTAGGAAAATAAATTCTAGCGGCGTTACAAACAATGCTTGATTCTTACTCGATCCTACCCAAAAGGTCTACGTCGAGATTTTCAGTCTGAAATGCCTTCAAAAAGTACATGTTCATTCTCTATATAGAAGGAAAGTAAATCGGAACAATATTCTCTGGTTCCTTCGACCCTATGAAGTAATATGATCCAGTAACTGGTATCTAAAATCTCCAATGCATGAAATTCAGAGAAGACGGCATATAGACTATGATGAGGGGGATATTGGCGGAATCGAAATCCATACATTTGCAAAAAAAAAAAAAGAGGGAGAGAGTTACCAGGACGACATGTTTGCCACTGACATCAAGCTTCAAGTCGGAAGAGATAAAAGGCGTGCCGCACGATTCCGTTCCGGAACCATAAGAATCAACACGAATAAAATCGACGGCAATTGGAAGTTGGATAAGGCGGACCAAATCGGCAAAGAAGAGGAAGGCGCCGGTGGCCACTCCGACGAGAACAGGAGGGGTAGAGACGGAGGCTAAGTCGATTGAGATTTCCGCCGCCAGGTCTGTGACTCGAGCCAAGATTTGGTCCTTCGTCCATAAAACCTTCTCTATGTGAGAGTCTAAGACCACGGCCATGCGCAAGAGTGAGAGAGAGGGAAAGGAGCAAGCTTTACTGAAAACTAGCACAGACTCCAATTTTCACTTTCATGCCCTTCACTTTGTCTTTTATAATTTTAGAAATATACCCTTCTAAGTTCTAAGTTCTATATTCCATCATTTTTAACTACAAAAGTATTTTTGTTAGTCAATGAATTTTTGTTTTTTTGTTTTTTACTTTTGAACATGAATAATTTAGTACTTTTGTTATCCGATGACGCGTTACCGAAGAAGCGTTGTGCAATTGTAATTTTTCACGTGTTATTTACTCATTCTTTAGTCTTTTTCGCTTGTTCATTGCAAATAGTGAAATGAAGAAAATGAACATTTGATTAATGGGGCAAATCGAAGAATTGAGAGAACGAAACCGAGTCACTAATTCCAACTTCAAATCAATTGTAATAGAGTTGAAACTTTGCCAATATTGAAACTCACTGCCCGAAGCTAAAATAAATAAATGTGTATTAGAAAAATTGAGTCTTCACGATCCAAAATCATGTTATTGCTCTATAGGAACAAATGAAAAACGAATGATGAATGAGAAGACATGAAAGAAAGGTTAGATGTATAAGCTCGTGTGCATAATGATCAGAAACCCACATCGTAAAAATTAAGTCTTGGTGAGGCAAACACAGATTGTTGGTCTCAAAGATACAGAAAAGGAAGAGCGAAAAAATGGCACGAAAGAAGAGTTGAACATATATTATATGCGTGACGGACCGAGGTAAAACAAAAAATGTTGATGTTGAGAAAAATAGTCTTGATGAGACAATTGGGTTGTTACTTTCTTGATGCAAATGGAAAATGAAGATGAACGAGGATACATGACGGGAATTTTGAGTGTACATACTCGAGGAAACATCGTGCGAGGAAATTAATTAAAATTTAATAATGTTAAAATTATTTCACTATTGAAAATTGAGTTTTATTTGATTAACAAAATATTAATGTAAACACCGATAATTTTGTGGAGGGAAGGCAGGCTGGACGTGGCAATTGCCCGTTCATAACTTCCACAGTCTTCCTCTTCCATACTGTTTTAGAGGGTAGAGCTTATCGCTCTGATCACTCTGTATTCGTCTTTGGGGCTTTAGCAATGGCGTATTGGCTGGCCATTGGCTTACGAGTTTTGTTCTTCGTATTGGGTGCTCTGATGGTCGCCACGCTTGTATATACTATCGCCATTGATGGCCTTCCTTTTCGCAGGGAGCTTCTTACGCCGTAATCGCTTTCTCTCTCGTTTTCATTTTTACATTCTTGTTGTGCTCTTTCATTTTGTTCATCAGAAAATGCCCAATTTTAGTATTCAACTTGTTTTGGTGTCAATCACTCTAGTCCATGGCTGTCAAGAACATCTAATTCTAGACCTTAAAGGTCATATTTTTAGATCAATAACTACAGAGTGGCTTTTGCATCTCGATGAACAGACGTTTGTACTTCGTTGCTTACTCTCTATCAGCTGCAACTTTTGAAGGACAGAAATTTTTTGTGAAACTTTGTTAATAAACACTTCCATGGGCAATAATTGCTGGGGGAATAATATCTAACCAAGTCCTATGTTGTATCGTAACTCACACTATTTTTGTTATTGGGGTTAACCCAAAAACTATTCTACTAGGTAGGTAGAAGATTTCTTCTTATAAATCATTCGTTTTTTCCTCTTCCAAGTGACTTAAGATTGCGGCCCCTCACTGGTAAGGGTCGAACCTCATTGGTGAGGATCGAATCCTCACCTGGACCATTCTTGTTTTCACAAGACAGGTTGCCACATATGTAGACAAACTTGACTATTTGAGTATAAAAAATTGATTTTAGTCCTAATCCTTGTTCATTGTTGTTCTTCTTTGCCTCTATGTTTATTTTAATCCATCACCTTCTTCTTTGTATCCAGCATAAAAATCATTGTTCCAGTGTTTTAAAGATTCATTTTTTATTTCACATATTAACTCAGACATTGATGAATAATTCCAGGTGGATGGCAGCAACCCTGGTTGATTTTTACATCAATGTCATACCTTTGGGGGTACGATGACTATCGATTTGCTCGTCGACCTTTTATTAAATTTATTTTTAAGGGATAAATTCACTGTTAATTGGTTTTTATCTTCATTAATCTAATGTTCAGAACCTAATTTTTGTGCAGTGTAAAGTTATGGCTAAATTTAATTAAGTTTTGCAAATTTAACCCGAACTTGACAACAATTTGTATTCACTGTGGTAGGAAGTTTTCTGTATGTCTCAACAAAGGATTCTAATTGATTCATCCTTTTCTCTAGTGCATTTAGAAGTTTGCATCAGATGTTGGTCTTTGTAGACCACAAAATAGTAGAGCATAGTGCTGAATTTGAGCATATAATTCTCAAAGATATACATAATAATATTAGCTCAGGTAAATTATATTAACTCTGAGAGAATGGTATGGCTATCAGGCCTGGGTTATATACAAGGAATCAAGCTGGATTTCCACTGCACTTTGGATACTTTTGCTTGTATGCCTTGGAAGGTATGGTTTTGTACTACACATTTTCTCTCTGTTGCAAATTATGTTGATTCAAGGCTTTGGAGTAGAATTATACTTATATTTTTTGCTCAAATTTTGCAGTGTCATTCAAATATTGAATATAAACGCGTTTTTTTTAAAAAGAAAAAGAAAAATAACTCGTGTATGACAGTTTGTCCTGTGAAGACAAAAATAACTCAAGTGTATATTCGACCCATTTTAATAGGGATGCATAATCTCCAATATTTAAGGGCGTGGAAAATGCATGGTTTATAAATAAAGTCTTCTTCCTTACCTATTACAATGCGTTTTGGGCTAACACAAAAAATAAAATCGTACGGGATTCAATCCAAAGCAAACAATATTGTACTGACAGAACTGGAGGACATTATTGTGAGTTTATTTTTTAGTTGTAAATCAATCAAAAGTCTCTGGTTTGCAAACCAAATCTTTTGTTTCAAATATTAAAATATTGTGGTTAATGAATGAAATACATGACATTGTAAACATGACAAAATTTAGAAACATTTAAATTTGAATTTTGAAATTATATCTTTTTATAATAAGGAAGTTTTGTAAGAGTATCATATTGTAACAGTAGTTATTATCATTTACAATAACTAAGTTTTTAATTCTTCCAATTTTGTAATATCGAATTTTCATTAAATCTAAATTACAGTTATTTCAATTTCTTTTATCGGTAGAGAGAGTTTATTTGTTGATGTTTTCGCGCTTTTCATTATCTGATGTATCAACAAAGCTTTTTATCCGACGATGACTGGTTTTAACAGTTCTTTATTTATTTATTTCAGTATTGCAACGTGTGCCTATATTTTTTGGCAACTAATGAGGCTATCATCTACAACGTCTTTACAAGATCCAATATACAATGTTCTTCTCAAGTATCCAAACAAGTATGTACATGGTAGCTCTGCAACAATAAGAAATCTCGTTCCGATTTAATGTTCAACTATTCTGGTCATTGCTAAGTTGGTGCTCACTTTAGGCTAAGTAGTTGCTCTTTGGTGGTGCTCTACACTTTACTGAGCTGTTAAGATAAAGTACTGCTTGAGTCCACTGTGATTGAAAACTCTGATTATCCTTGTTGGCTTTTGTGCTTTATTGAGTTTAGCATAAGATCTTAGCTTCATGGAATAGAGTTTCGCATGATTCGGAATTAACTGCATTCATAAGTTGATTTTTATTTGTTAAAAATAATTAGAGAAGCCTCTTGCTATCAATATAAAGGCATACTTTTCTGGAGAGAATGCCGAGATGGTATTTTGTTTTTGCCCGTTTGAGGGAGACTTGATACTTAACATCAGTTCTGGGCGTGTATCACTATTGCAATTTATATATGAAATAAGTAACGTTAAGTTTACCCTCTAATTCTACACTCTAATTTTGTTTCATGACGAGACATTCATTAATTAGTGCAATATTGTATTTTTTTAACTATTTATAATTTATTTTAATTATTAGACTAATTAATAAGCAGCACGTTACGAAGGAAGATTAGAGAGTAGAAGTAGCGGGTGAACCTAAGATTATGCGTTTGAAAATGACCGGTGTATAATGCATTGAAAATCTCTTGCATTACTTTTAATTGTTTTTTGGATACACTATATAGAAACAACGAGGAGCAGAACGAGACGACACACTTTCCTGTTGTGACAGCGAGAATTGTGTTCAGCCTTTTGGGATTTTTGATGCTAGGAACTTTGATCTACACTCTCTTGACCGACGGCACTCCTTTCCGGAAAGAACTCTTCACACCGTGAGTACAAAGAGTTTTTCATTTTCTCTCAGATATGATTCAAAAAACAAAAGCAAATGTCAACTTATAAAAATGTGTTAGTGATGACCTTGGTGGATTGTCGATATGATTAACTAAAACCATGTGTTTTTCTGTTATGCAAAGTTAAAATGTTTTAATTAGCCTGATTACAAGTGTAACCATACTCTTTTTCTGAATGTTTTAATTTCAATTCCGACATAAAATTTACAATTTTTCAGGTGGATGAGAGCAACCCTCGTTGACTTTTATATCAACGTCGTGGCATTATCGGTATGTCTCAACCTCATTTAGGACGGTTGCTTGCTTAGTTGTTGATAATAGTTTCCCCTTGAAGATTGAAATATAAAGGGGCCTGGTGCAATTAATGTATTAGTTTTGTTTCGTTTAATTGTGGTGGACAATATCATTAGGAAAGTAGATCAAATTACGACAATAATTTTGTAAATTCATTAATATCGTGTGACAGTCTGACCTGTGAAGGTAAAGATGACCAGGTTTGACTCATATCAGTGAAGATGCATAATCTCAATTTTCTTAGAAGTAGTTTATAAATTGAGTTATCTTTTCTATATAGTGCAATGTGTTTTAGGCTAATTCAAAAATAAAACCGTGCAGACTTCATTCAAAACAAGACAATATTATACTTGAAGAACTAAGAACGTTAGATATTGTTTCTAGGATTTCTTCATCCCTCCTGAACGTTTAATTATCTCCAACGAATCAGGTGTGGGTTGCTTATAAAGAATCGACATGGGTTAGTGCAATCTGTTGGATAATTATGTTGATATGCTTTGGGAGGTAAGTGTTTATCTCTTTAATCTTCCTTTATTTGAACTCATTTTGGAAGGGATGTTGACTCTTCTGTTTGATAATATTTCAGCATTAGCACCTGTGCCTACATTGTCAGGCAGCTATCCCATCTCACATCTCAACACCCAGCTTCCCTTGTTTTATTCAAGACTTCCAACCGGCAAGTGAGATTGAATTTGCCCATCTTTGGTTTAGGAATTTGACTAAATTCAATGTGTTTACTTGATTTGATGACAGGGTAGAAAGAAGATATGAAAGAACATCATCCCAACAGCAGATTTGATGCATACAAACCACACCATGCTATGTCCGACATAAATGCCTATTATAAACTCATAATGTTCATATGATACAATTACCCACGTCACTTTGCTTCGAAACTTGCTGCAGCAGAAACTTCAAATTCTTCGCAGGCTTCGTCCCTTGATTGGCTTCCATCCCTGATATTGTTTAAGATGGTATTAGAGGAAGGCATATTGTTTAATGTGCTACTAAATGCATCTACCAGACATCCCAAGAAATCCTTGATTTGGGTGGTCTTCCCAAGAAAGACGACAATCTTGTGAAAAATACAACTCATTGATTTGAAGGAAATGGAATCCAGGCTGTCCAATGCGCCATTTTTTCCTTCCTTCCCGGCCTATTTTTAAATTTCAACTTATGAGGGTGGTCCCTCCTCATAATTCATAAAGAGGACCAACTAGCCTTCACGTTTTTTTGTCGGTGAAAATGGATAGCGGGTCCTCTGGTCTTCAATGATTCTTTCCTGCAACACAAGAATACAAAGACTTCGATGCTAAGACCCGGCATTCTGAATTCTGTTTTCCCTCTCCAAACATCTCCTCTTGCGCACTGAACTGAGAACCACTTCTCTTCTATGGATGCCATAGCTGCTCTTGTTGCGAAGGCGGCCCTTTCTGCTGCTTCGATAACCTATCCTCCAAATACGTTCTAAATAATTTATAAAAAAAGCAAAAGTGTTTATAAAAAAGCAGAAGCTATCCTAGTATTAAAAAATTATTGTTCTAAATAATAATATCTTCTACATGCCATCAAATACTGCTCAAGAGACGTAATCTACTTGTTCTTCGAGTTCGAACATGTTAGTGTAATGTCTGCTTAGTGCGATCTAGGATATTTGAGTCTGTGACTTCAATTACATAAATATGTTTTAGAAGTCATTCAATTACACAAATATGTTTTAGAAGTCAAAATCATAAAAAAAAAAAAAAACTAAATATTTTTATATTTATTTAATTTATTTTTATATTTATGTAATTTAACTCTTGTAATTACTTTCTAAATTGTCGATTATGCAGAAAAATTATTATAAATATTTCGTTAAATTTTAACAAAATTTGAATTGTACGATCGAGTTCTCTTCAGAATCTAATTGTTTGACCTGACGTTTAATTATTATTTTTTTCTCATCCTTCTACTCTTGTCCTGTCTGCTTCATCTTCTCTTCCATTTCCAATTCTACCCCTTTCTAATCAACATACTTTTTATTACAAATTTACCTTTTTTTTTTTCAACCTAATCTGCCACGTACCATCATTTCACTTTACATTCTCTTTCTTTTATTCTATTCAAATAATAATAATAATAATAATATATAATACACGTTCCTGTATTAGATATGTATCATAATATAAATTCATCCAATCCAATTTGCTCCAAACACAAACTGCATCGTCCCTTTAACTAAGTTAATTTCTCAATTTTATCCTCTCAATTTTATCTATAGCTTGACAATATCTAATTTTACTAATTTGATTAATTGACCAAAAATTCATACGTAGTCACTACACGATAATTTAGGTCAACTTTTTCAACATTATGACCGATTTTAAAACGAAAAATTTACATGTAGAATTTCTTATTTAAAATTTCACGGATTTTACAATATTTATTTTGGGACGATGAATCTTCTTAATACTCTGGACGGTCTCGATGTCAAACTATCACGAGGCTATTCTTGGTACGTCTCTTGCTACGTGGAGACGAATGTTTGTACGTTGTGTGTGAAAAATGGGATTAGGAAGGTGATGGCGCTTCTTTGGGTTCGAACACCTAAACCTGATTAGGGTGTACTTTGATTTAAATTTGTTGGCGCTGAGCTTTGACTTATCGGCAGACTTGGGATTGAGTTTATTGATGCCGAGCTTTGGCTCGTCGATAAATTCAAGAGGTGATTCGAGTTGGGTCGACGCATAGCTTTGGCTTGTCGGCAAGACTAGGGTTTATCTCGATACGAGTTTGTTGGTGTTGAGCTATAGCTCGTCAGCAGACTCGGGACGTGATTTGAGTTGTGTCGGCGCTAAGCTTTGGTTCATTGGCAGGACTTGGGTGACGATCCAAGATTGTCGCCGCTGAGTTTAGGCTCATTGGCAGACTTGAGATTGAGTTTATCGGTGCTGAGCATTGACTATTCGGTAAACTCAAGAGGTGATTCGAGTTGTGTCGGCGTTGAGTTTTGGCTCGTTGGCAAGACTAGGGTTTATCTCGATACGAGTTTGGTGGCGCTAAATTATGGTTCGTTAGCAAACACAGGGCATGATTTGAGTTGTGTCGGTGTTGAGCTTTGGCTCATCGGTAGGACTTGGGTGACGATACAAGTTGGGTCGACAGTGAGCTTTGGCTTGTCGGCAAACCTAGGGTGACGAGATGTGTCTACGGATCGCTGTTGTTTTATTTTGTGTGATTGACAGGAGGAGTCCATGAGTGACCTCATTTTTCACTGGTAATGATTTTCAGTGTAAAATCGATGAAGATGTTTTTTTTTAGTATAGCTGTCTATGTAAACAGTGATATTTTCTACGATATCTCATCAGGGCTATTAGAGGTTGGTTTTCCTTAAAAAGAATGTAAATGATTTTGAAAATGTTTTGATAAAATTGTATAGCCCCTAAAATTCAAAGTTTTGATAAAGAAAAGGTAAAACAAGTTTTTTCACGCGTTTGGCGGTGAGTATAAGTCTCCTACTGAGTTAGTCATTTACTCCTTAAACTATATTTTTTACACGTTGGAGTTTTGGTTGAAGATTGTGCTATTATCTATTTTATTTAATCTCTTTAGCCCAATTCTTATTTTTTGGTAAGTAAATTGTTGGATAACTGTACTATGTCTAATTTGGTTTTATGAGAAACTTGGATTGTATGCATATTATTATTTGGATGTATGGACATAGATATATATTTTGTTTGGTTTTATTTTTATATTTTCGCAATTTAACTCTTGCAATCACTACGTAGACCGTGAACAATCGCAAGTGAGTCATGACTGAAAAAATTATTACAAGTCTTCTGTTATATTTTAGCAAGTCATAGGTTAGACGATCGGATTCTCTCTGAGAATCGGATTGTTTGGCTCAACATTTCTATTCGACCCATCTCCGAGTCGTTACATCTATGAAATGCGGATGTTCGAACCAATCGTTTGGAGGATTGCAGATATCTTTTCTCTATGATTATTACGGTGAAAGGGTGCTGGGAGTATGTAGTATTCTCTATTTGAAAACTATGAAAATTGATATTTTTGTCATTTTTCTTCTACGATTTCATAGGAGTGATTATGCAAATACTTGAAGTAATTTAAAATTATTCTTTTGTTTATACCCATTTGTAGAGTTGTTAAGTAATTTAAATTATTAAATTAAATTCAATCAAACAACTTAAATGATATTGTTTAATGTGGTATTAGAGGAAGGCATATTGTTTAATGTGCTACTAAATGCATTTACCATTCATACCAAACAAAATCGTTGATTTGGGTGGTCTAACCAAGAAAGACGACAATCTTCGGAAAATTTCAATTGATTGATTTGAAGGAAATGGAATCTAGGCTGTCCAATGCGCCATTTTTTCCTTCCTTCTGGGCCTATTTTTCAATTTCAACTTATGATGGTGGTCCCTCCTCATAATTCATAAAGAGTACCAACCAGCCTTCACGTTTTGTTTTGTCGGTGAAAATGGACGGCGGGTCCTCTTGTCTTCAATCATTCTTTCCTGCAACACAATAATACAAAGACTTCGATGCTAAGACCCGGCGTTTTGGATTCTGTTTTTCCTCTCCAAAGATCTCGTCTTGCGCACTGAACTGAGAACCACTTCTCTTCTATGGAAGCCATAGCTGCTCTTGTTGCGGAGGCGGCCCTTTCTGCTGGTTTCGATGTCATCTTCGATAAGCTATCCTCCGTAGACGTTCTAAATAATTTATAAAAACAACAGAAGTGTTTATAAAAAAGCAGAACGTCTTTAAAAAGCAGAAGCTATCCTCCTACTCAAAAATTATTGTTCTAAATAATAATATCTTCTACATGTTCATCGAATACTGCTCAAAGACGCAATCTACATATTCTTCGAGCTCAAATAATGTGGGGGTCGAGCCCGACAACATTACAATGGTTAGAGTAATGTTTGCTTGTGGCAATCTAGGAAATCTAGGAGATTTGAGTTGACACTTCAATTGCACAAATATGTTTTAAAAGATAAAATTTTAGAAAAACCAAATATTTTGATGGCAAATTCGCTTGTTGATATGTAGAAAAATGTGGATGGATGAACATAGTACTTCAACTATTTTTTTAGAATTGATCAAAATAACATATTAAATTGGACATATCTAATTATATGTTATGTAATGCATGAATAAGTAAAAGAAGTGTTTAAATTTATTAAGGGTATGATAGACATGTGAAGCCGAATTGCATTACTTTTGTCAAAGTGTTGAGTGCTTATGTGCATGGTGAGCAAAAATGTTGTTAGAATATTTGTGAGATAAAACTCCAATCATGTTGCATGGTACATTTATTTGGCCAAGCAAAATTGTTGGAAGAGACAGAAAAAATTGTGGAGGAAATGCTCTCAAATTCGGCAACTGGGAAATAAATGGGGAAATGAATGCCACGGTAGGATTATGGATTGTTGGCAGTTGGATTAACTCCTCTGCAAATGTGGTCATGGTGATCCATCATCAGTACAAGACAGCTCAACTCACCCACCCATAGTACTGTAACTA